>JANAVB010036820.1:6766829-6839329 GCA_029216955.1 Iris pallida | reverse complement strand
CAAATCATTTCTAGTAATGATAGATAGTCTTTTTCGTTCAAATCATTTCAAGCATTGGATACCCTGTTTAAGTTTGGTTGAATGTCAATTTTTGGCTATCTTGAGTATCCAATTCAGTTTAGATTATTATCAATTTTTTCTTCCAGTATTGTGATGTTCAAATCATTACTATCTTGAGTATCCAATTCAGTTTGGAATAATATCAAATTTTTTGTTATGCTGGGTTGAATGTTTCATTTGGTATCAGTGATATTATGAATGTTGGGTTGAATGTTTCAGTTTTACTCATTTTTTTACTTAAGTCAATGTATTTTGGGGGAATTTTACAACTGATACTCTTTTCTTGTCTTTTAGACTCATTTAAAAAAAAATTGCTTGGTTGTTTACTAGACTTCTTTGTTTACTGCTAGGTGGTTTCAAAGTTCCTATTCTTGGCAAATACTAGGTTTGTCTTTTGATGTCAAGCCTTCTGGCCTAGTCTTCAGGTGGTTGTTTAGACAAATCAAATTCATGGATGATTATTTGAACTGATTTAGATTGACTTTGATCCCTTGTATATTGTTAACAAACACTTGTTGAAGACATTTCTTTGTCCAATTCTTCGCATCGTCAATTTTTTTTCATGTATGGGAGAAATTTGGCGTGTTACTTGAAAGGTACTCAAAACTATAATTATATCTTGCATTTGTAGCTGTTGTTTCTCACAAATTATATCCGAAGCTAGAAT
Organism: Iris pallida; assembly: GCA_029216955.1. Lineage (NCBI taxonomy): Eukaryota > Viridiplantae > Streptophyta > Magnoliopsida > Asparagales > Iridaceae > Iris > Iris pallida. The sequence continues at coordinate 6,838,602 of JANAVB010036820.1, read as the reverse complement.
ACTACATTATAGAACCTCCAGTTCTATTCTCTATATTCCATAATAGCTGAACTCTATTTGCAAGTGATCCACTACATGAACTCTTCATATTATTTTTTCCTATTATTTTTACATGATTCTCATTTATGCAGGAACCAAAACAAGAGATATTCATGCTGAAGCAAGAAATTCACCTACTTCAGAGAAGACTAAGGTAAAACTACTGTACTCGCAAGCAAATATGAGTGCAAACATTGGCAAAGCTTTCTTGCACCGTTAATATTAATGAAAAGAATTCATTTTCTTGGCAAATTTTGATAGCTATATTAGAGAGAACAATATTGTACACCATAAATAAAAATATTGAGCTACTTATTTCATGGCTCGTTCGATGTTCAGGTTTAAGAATAAGCGGGTTGAGTCCATGTCGAACATATACAAGCTGACCAGAACCCTACATACCCTACGTTCACTAAAACAAATTCGACTAATTACACCGATATGAATGTATGTGTTCGCATATGTTTCTAATGCATTCCTTGTATGCATTCTTGCATGTCCCCTGAAAATAGCTTCTCAGAAGTACCATGGAACCATATCTTGCCAAATGAACATAAACAGTTATTTAAGGAACCTGTAGGTACTTGCAGGATTATGTATAATGTTTCATTATTATTCTATGGAGGAAAGGATGCTTGAAGGAGTTTATAATTCATCATGATCTATGTATGGATTTCTATCCAATGCCTTATTTATTCACAGAAGAATCAGGATCTTCTAATAATTCTTGCTTACGAAAGGGTTTTCCAATTTATACTATCCATTTAAACTTGATATCCTCAACTATATAATTTCCAATTTAATTCTCTAAATTTTAATATCAATCAATACCCTAAACTATTGAATAATTTAAAGTTAATATTCCTCCATACATAAAAATTAATTTTTTGTTACATTAAAAATAAATAATAATTCTTTTGACAACTTACTGAACTTTACCTACAGAAAACCTGTTTTCTACTACACAACAGATATGGGAAAATGAAAGCTTTGGTATGTACTGATAAGTCTTTAGTATAGACCACATTTAGCGATATCAGCTTCATCTATATGAAATAATGCACGCACTCAGTTGGAAGTTATTAATCCTTCCAAGCTATCAGTCAAAAAACGAGAAGAAGAGTTGAGAACACTTACAATTACAACAGAATATATAAACACATAAGACTCAATTAGTGCACTGGTAAGGCATCACTTTTTCTATCCCAATAATTTACTTTTCGTCAATTGTCTGGATCGGCTCGAGATGGTTTTTTCTTTACACTAATGATTTACCCCCTATTTTTGTGTAGGTTGGATGAAGGAAGAGGATGCTTTCTGAGGAGTTTTAGTTGTGGATAGGCTCGAAGGGAGCTAAATGTTAGATAGGGTTGTGGATAGGCTCGAAGGGAGCTAAATGTTAGATAGTCAACATTTTGGAATATATGTAGCTGACTACACTGTTAATGTTTAATTTTTGGACATACGTTTGGTACTACTTCGTTGTTCTACATGGAGAAATTAAGGATTTTGAATGTTTGGTACTACTTCGTTGTTCTACATATATTAGACAGTGAAATTAATGAATTTACTTATGTTCAGAATTCATTCTGTGATTGTTCACATTTAAATTTTTGAATATCTGCATTTTGTGTAACTGTGGCATTATCTACAATAGTCTTCTGATGTGCTGCATTCTGCAAATTTTCGAATACAGAATTTTGACTCTGCAATAGCATTCTGACATGCTATTGTTGTACATATAATAGCAGGAAAGAAATGCTATAAAAAGCAGATATATATCGAAACGCTATTAACAAACAATAACATACAGGAACGCAATTAAAAATAAACAGCGTTCAGGAACGCCATAACACATTTATAGCGTTAACAAATATTATTAATGAACTATAGCGTTCGTAAAGGCTATGTAAACTATATAGCGTTTGTAAGTGCTATAACATGTCTATAGCGTTCATGAACGCTATAATATATTAATAGCGTTCATGAATGCTATTAAAGTTCTATGGCGTTCCTAATTGCTATAACTATCATATAGCGTTTCAAAATGCTATACATTGTCTACAGCGTCAATGAACGCTATAATCCATGAATAGCGTTCGTGAACGCTATAACTTTATAGCGTTCTTGTACATGGGGTTATTATAGCGGGGGCATATATAGCGGGCGGAATATGCTATAATATGCATTCTACAGCGTTCAGCGCACGCTATCATATCCCATATCTGTTGTAGTACGTATATATGCCAACTACGTTTCGAGAGGACTCTAGCCCAACTCGAGAACGTATAAGCTATCTGGTTATTCTAAATCAATTATGTCACAATCCACTAAATAATGATAAAAATGATGAATCAAGTGCACTAAGGTTGATCAGACCGTAACATACTTATACTAGAATAGATAAATGTATTAGAGTGGATCCCCAATAATACATGTATTATGAACAAGCTCGAAGAAAATTTAAGCTTGTAAAAGACTAGGTTATAATAGCAGCGAAATCAAATATAGGACAAAATATAAATAAGGAAGATAAGGATAATAACAACAACTAAATATACCTAAAATCTTGGTATAGCAATCATCATCCATCAATATATCCTGCCTTCATCTAATACCTGGAGAGATTACTAGGTCCTTAGGGGACTAGCAAGACACATAATATACAAGCCAAGTATTTCAAAGTATAGCAGTTAAATAGATAGTGATAAAGCAAGAAAAGTGAACCAGGCATAACCTATACTATAGTTATACATGAGTGAGAACAACTAACCACACATGAACTGTATAACGAAGGATAACAAATTCCGTAGCTCATAGGTAAACCATGACTGAGAAAACTCACTCGACCCTTGGGGTCACAGGGCGATCAAATAACCCGACCTTAAAGGTCACAAGGTTACAACAGATAACCTGGCCTTATAGGCCACAGGGTTCCAAAGGCAGATAACCTGACCTTAGAGGTCACAGGGTCACAAATAACGATATAAGGAAAGAAACATAGTCCATGTGTTTGTAGTCATTATCGTGCATCTAACACTCACGTAGGTACAGCAATCCGGTATATCCAAATCAAATACAGGTATATGACAAAAGTCTCTGATAAAAAGGAACAGAAATAACTGCTAAACTAGAATCATGTGAATCTATTATAATAATGATGAATCAACAATTTAATATGCTATATTAATTGAAAAACTTGGCAAGGTGTACTTTCTTGGTGAAGAATCAGCCACGTCTAAATAAGTAACCAGTCAAATCAAAGGCCCATGAAAGCTGAACTCCCAGAAATGTCCCCGGATGGTAAAATAGACATCACCAATGGTTTTGACATAATAAATGTCTAAATTTGGCTACCCATAAGTCCAATTCTGGACACAGGGGTAAAATAGTAATTTTGGGTCAAAATGATGTCCGTTTTTGGGCCCACTTTGCACCGAAAAGTATGCCAGAACCTATGGTCTCTAAAATTGACAAATTATATACCTACGAGTCTAATTTTTTGATACAAATTCAACGGTATATCCAGATTTGGATTCCGATGAGCCGTGCACAAAATCGCCCGTTGAGTCGGATCACGGGCCCGCCAAAATAATATTTGGGTCGACCTTCTCAGAATCGGACCAAACTTGGCTCATATGACCAGAAAAATGATACGAGTCCAGTGGTATAAGTTTTGTTGTGAGTGAGAAACGTGCACAAAGTAATTGAGATTTTTGCAAAGGGGTCGATATGGTATACCTTGACCGATATGCCTCAAATGCGTCACGCGCACACACAACCAATTCGAGTTCCATCAAAGTTCGCACGTCTGCAACATCCGTATGCATATTACGAAACTCTCGGGTTGTGAAGAAGTCTTCCAATTTGTCGTGACGGATCCCGTATCGATGTTTTTTGAATTTTAGAAAATTATTTTTCTTTGGTTTTTAAACTGATTGTTAACTAAACTTTATTATCAAAATAGTTTATAACTAATATAAATTAATAATTTCATTTCTAAAAATATTTATAAATATATTTATATTACTAATAATATTATTTTATTGGTGGAAACTCAAGCATAATAGTCCCATTTCGATACTACAACATTAATATCTCAATTAGCCTACTAGTTGAGTCCCGAAACAAGAAATACAAATATACTAAATTCTGGAAATATTATATAAATTAGTTAAAATAATGGTTTTGACATTAAATCTTGTACAACAAACATTTTAGTAGAGTTTATGAAGTATTGGAACTTTTGGACACAAAGAACATAGGATTTTCGGAGTTACGGTGTTACGGCAAATATTGGAAATTTCTAAAATAGCAAACGAACTGAAAACCTAACAAATAGATATGTATTGGAAAGACCTCGATATCTAGTTTCTGACTAAAAATAGTAAAAGGATTAAATCTAACCTTAGGTAGGCAAAAAACTACTCACAATAGATCTCGTCAGTTCTGGACACCTTGTCATAGAACCGACGCCACAGACAAACCGCTTGGAATAATGTGATCCAACGATCAGAGATTGAAGTAGATAGATAGAGGTAACTTCTCATTTTTATTTGAGGAGAATTGGACAAAAAAATAGATGAAACCTAGTCTACATGTCAACTAACCTGCTGTGATTAATTCAACACAGGTTCGGTCGACTTTGGGTGCCTTCTGCGCCTTGTATCGACCAAATTAGGGGATAAAACTCCTCGAGATAGTGCTGGGGTATTTGGGGGTGTCCTAGAGTCGAGATAAAGGTGGTAGGAGGGTTGGGAGAGGTCGGGATGATGAGTTTCTATTGGGTGGAAAGAAAAGTGCAAAAATAGAAAATAAATAGGAGGGGCTCGATTTCTAGAGTATAAATATATAAATTATATTCGATCATCATAGAGTGAAGGGGTCTACGTGAGAAAGAGGAAGTGGGGATTGATTTGTATTTGTTTTGAGGGAATTTGGTTGAGATTTGATAATTTAAATTAAAGGTGTATCTCAAAGAGATTTGATTGGCTCCAAACTAGGAAAGTAGTTATAGAGTTGATTTAAAAATAGATTTAAATCAATATGGTTGCCATTAATTCATAAAAATCAATCTAAAATTGGTCTAAGAGGTTAGATCATGCTAGAATAAGCTCTACGAACCCTACTTAGACTAGTTTTGGGTTGGTGAAATTTTTGTGATCAATTTGAGTCCAATATGTCTATAGTTTCGACTTGTGTGCCACTTAAGATTAAATAGCACATGGAACCTAATTGGGTGGCACACCATTTACGTGCACGCAGTAGGCTCGAAATGGGTCAAAACTATATATTGGGTCAAATAATTTGGATCGGAATTGAGCCTTAATTGACATTTTGAAAGGTAGTCAAATTTTACGATAGAAACTAAAATGACTATTTTACCCATAAAGTTGTACGTTAAAAATATAGCACAAGAAAATATGTTTGGATGAGACATGATATATTAAACTGAAGGTGGAGTTGCTTGCTTCAAAACTCATAGAAAAAGTTTCAGAAGATTGGCATTTCTTGTGCTCCAAAAATTAAAGCTACAAAAAAGTATATCCATAATCATAATTAAGAATAAAATATAATCTAATAAATAGAAATCATATAAAATAAAAATAAAAATTCCAAAAATTAGGGTGCTTACAATCTACCCACCTTAAAAGAATTTCGTCTGCGAAATTCAAACAACTCGATAATGATAAGGGAGAATGCGCTTTTCAACCATCGAATAAATGATCCGCCTTGTCTTCAAATATTTAAGGGACTTACTCTAAAAGCTTGCCACTCTAGTCTAAAAGAAACAACTGATAATATAATACTAACTCAACTATCGGTAAGTGTTTTCCTACCATCCATAGCCACTAATTCCTTTCTAAATTCGAAAGGTTGCCAACTTATTTACCAACTAGGGATCCTCATAGATTATTGTTTTTATCTAGGTAGAGCTTATGAAACTTCTAAACTGTGCATCTAATCTAAACGTCTAGCTATATCTTCCTAACTATATCATTATCATAATTATATAAGTCTCATTTTTACCAGACCAAGCTAAGCGATACCTACCATTCTGTCTAATCCTAACTATACAACTGATAGGGCATAATAGTAATTGGGTTGGGTTAAGCTATGTTTAGGTTCTTCTTGTTGGGGGTCAATCTCTACACTAAAACTACCACTCTATTCTTGATCGAGTGACTACCATAAAGGCGTAACCTAGTATGATCATATATTTATTTCTATACTGAGGATGTTTACCCACCTTTGGTCGTACTACCCCATCAAGCACATGATGTTCTAAAATTTTTATAACCCTTGCACACTAGTTGCAAAAATTCATACCACTAATATCTATGACATGTGGTATCTCTAATCCTCCCATTTCTATCAAGCAACCAAAATTAATAAGCAAGCTAACTTATACTATAATTTAAGAATTTATGATAAATTCCATATAGCACAATCATTCGTCGCTCCGAAATAGGAAGGGACGAGAAGCGATGACACAAGAAAGCAAAGAAAGAATACTCGAGAGAAAATATGAAGTTCAAGGACGGTAGAAAATTTTATAAAAGAATTGTCAAACAGTTGTGGATTGACATTCCTAAGGGTTTAATCATATTCGTAGGCCCGCTCGGTATAGTAACGTAACCGAAACGGCTAACTCGACCTGCATGGGCCACAAAAAAAAATGTAACATTCCAGTCCCAAAATATGTAGGTCTAGGAGATCGTATACATGTCAACTACGTATCGAGAGGACTCAAGTCCAGCTCGAGTACGTATAAGCTATCTGTTTATTCTAAATCAATTATATCTCAATCCACTAAACAATGATAAACACGATGAATCAAGTGCACTAAGGTTGATCAGACCGTAACATACTTATTTTGAATAAATAAATGCATTAGAGTGGGTCCCCAATAATACATGTATCATGAATAAGCTAGAAGAAAATTTAAGCTTGTAAAAGACTAGGCTATAATAGCAGCGGAATCAAATATAGGACAAAATATAAAAAAGGAAGACGATAATAACAACAACTAAATATATCTGAAGTCTTGGCGTAGCAACCATCATCCATCAATGTATCCTGCCTTCATCTAATACCTGGAAAGATCACCAGGTCCTTAGGGGACTAGCAAGACATAATATACAAGCCAAGTATCTCAAAGTATAGCAGTTGAATAGATAGTGATAAAGCAGGAAAAGCAAACTAGGCATAACCTATACTATAATCATACACGAGTGAGAACAAATAACCACACATGAACTGTATATCGACGGACAACAAATACTGTAGCTCACAGGTAACCATGACTGAGAAAACTCACCTGACCCTCGGGGTCACAGGGCGATCAAATAACCCGACCTCAGAGGTCACAGGGTTACATCAGATAACCCGACCTTATAGGCCACAGGGTTCCAAAGGCAGATAACCTAACCTTAGCGGTCACAGAGTCACAAATAAAGACATAAGGAAAGAAAAATAGTCCATGTTTTATAGTCATTGTCGTGCATCTAACACTCACGTAGGTGCAACAATCCGGTATATCCAAATCAAATGCAGGTATATGACAAATGTCTCTAATAAAAAGGAACAAAAATAACTGCTAAACTAGAATAATGTGAATCTATGATAACAATGATGAATCAACAATTTAAACAAGATATATGAATTGAAAACTTGGCAAGGTGTACTTGCTTGGTGAAGAATCAACCACGTCCAAATAAGTAACCTGTCGGATCAAAGGCCCATGAAAGCTGAACTCCCAGAAATTTCCCCGGATGTTGAAACAGACATCACCAATTATTTCGGCACAAAAAATGTCCAAGTTTGACTACCCATAAGTCTAATTCTAGACATAGGGGCAAAATATTAATTTTGGATCACAATGTTGTTCGTCATTATACCTGTTTTGCACCAAAAGTGTGCCAGAACCTATGGTCTCTAAAATTTACAAATTATATACCTATGAGTCCAAGTTTTTGATATGAACTCAACGCTATGTCGCGACCCACACCCATTGTAGGGGCACGAGAAGTGGGTACGTCAAGCCTACGTCGCAGTGTCAGCGGTAGAACGTTGTTCTAGGTCACTATCTAAACAACAACTCACGCAATTATATAATGTACTTGTCAAAATTTCAACTCCGAACGGAAGACAAGTATAGATATAATAAAATCTCAATCACAGTCTAAGCACGATATGATAACACAGAAGTTTATAATTAAGACCAAATAACAACAACAAAACCAACTACTAAATAATAATAATCTCAAACAATCTCAAAACAAAACAATATCTCAACTTATTATAATTCAAGTTCTAAAACATGAAAACTAAACCAAGTCTACTAGCTAGTCTCCCGATTACCCTGAGTGTCGGGGCCAAAGGTAGCTAAGCCATCTCCTGCTCCAAGACAAGTAGGGCAAATGTCCTCAGGGCAATCATCTGTAATATTTTCAACAGGTCCAGTCAGGACAGGAACGAGCACAACTCATCTAGAAAACCCAAGTAAATGACAGAGAACTATAAAGCAGTTATAGACAGTTTTATTGATGAACATGGTAGTTTATATTCAGGTGATGGTATAGAGAAACAGTTAAGATACAAGGAAAGTAAGGTAACTAAAACAAGAGAAGAATCATGGCAATGAAGACTGTAAAATAAGATTCTAGCTGAACTAGAGTAATATGCTAAGTCCAGACAGTAAATGTAAGACAAGTGTAAATCTAATATAAATCCAGTACGAGACGAATCTAGTACAAGATGAATCCAGTACAAGATGATTCCAGTACAAGATGATTCTAGTCAGTGATCAAGAATCCAAGTGAGACCAGCTATATTCTAACAGTGTGTTTTAAAATACCGAGATCGACATGTAAACGGCTGTAGGTATCAGGCACATCACTCACTAATCAGGCGAGGGATGGCTATGCTTCCAGTAAATTCCAGTTTGGAGATTCCAGATTTGGGATATGTCTACATGTCTTACTCAATATTTCCCCGTCCCACAATACAAGTGAATCTAGAATTCGATACAAGAATCGAGATCAGTCCAGCCGAACATGATGATACCAGCAATAATTCCAGTAATAGAGGCCAGACAAGATGGTATGTGTGTCGTATACATAAATCCAGAAATATCCATACGTGTTGTAACAGAGAATCACATAGAACTAACTAGAACTGAAGTACAGTAATTGACAAGTAAATGAGAGAACTATCAGAGAATGTACTCGCCTAACACTATAAAAAGAGTAGTATAATATTAGATATCTGTACCGGAGTCACAATATCCTAAATAGAGCAGTATGGGTTATTACATATCCAGAATGGTAAATTAGAACATTATAATGCAATCTACATGATTTCTAGGTTAATCTAGGTCAATGTTAAACTTTGGTCAACCCTGGTCAAATACACTAGTCAACTAGGTCAATCCTAGTCCAGTCAAGTCTCACTAGGCCTAACCAAGACTAGACTAGCATCCAAGCATAATCACAAGGTCACAGGGCAACACACATTTATATATATGCGTATACCCCATATATACATATATGCACATATATATAGGCTAAGTTACATACATGTATTTTTATATACATACATACATAGGTATATACATAGATACTTGCATATATCAAATAGGATACATGCATATCCTATTACATACTAGCATTCATACATTATTGCATACATAGACACTCTCATGCTTGCATTTATTATAACCTTTCATACATTGTCTACATACATAGCATTCATAATTTGGTACCTATATGCATATATTGATTCATTACATATATATATACAATCTCTAACATATACCTATAATATTATGTATATTACAATTCAATATGTATATCACAATACAAATATATATTATACATAGAGAGGGTGAAATAGTTTGGTAAGGGAGACATGTAAATAAATAGAGAGATGGTGTGTGCTCAAGTAGATAGTGAACTGTGGTGTATGCTCTCAGTTTTCAAAGTGTAACTCAGTTTTCAGTCACTATGGGTGTGTGTATGCTGCTAGGTGGGAGTAGCATGGAATGTTCTCAGGTTTTCATTGAAACAGTGTACATGTGTGTGTGTCTCAGGTTTTAACCAAATGCAAATCTCAGTATTCCCAATTCCATCTCAGGTTAATATAGAAACTCAAGTTCAAATAAATCATTCACATGAGGCTCTACTCAGGTTTCCAATTACAAGTTCACTGATTTCAGTTTACATACAACATTCTCATGTTATTACAAGTATTCAATTTCAGGTATCCCTTCTAACCAATTAACAGATCTCTCAAACCTCCTAACTACTGCTGCTGTTGCATGCTACTGCAACTCTAAACATCAAACCCAAACTCCCTCAAACCCAAACTCGAATTCCCTCCTTCAATCCTCACACTACCTAACTAATACTGCTATACTTGCAAATCCTAGCCTACAGTCTATTGCTACTCCCTCTCACTCTTCACTCTCATGCTCAACAAGCCCCACTCTATCATACAACCTACTATTAATGCAGGCATCCTGCTATGCTATTGCAAAACCATGCCAAGTTAAGGCAGGGTAAGCAGCTGCAAAGGCCAAGCAACCTGCACTGCTGCTAAAACCAAACCAACCAATCCTCGTCATCAACTCCCAAACATTCACATACTCAACAAGACACACACATCCTGTGACAGTAACACTATAGCCTATGGCCCTCTCCTTGCTGTTCTCGACTGATGCTAACCATTCCTACATCTTCTAATTGACACCAACTCAAAATAACAGTTGATGACAACTCGAGATACCAACAATTCAAAATGTGAAAAAAAGTTTATCAAATAGAGATAATTTTGAAACCCAACCCATTAATTCAAATTGACACCAAAACATTTCCTTTTAAAAACTTAATTGAAAACAAAACATCAACACAAACCTATGAAGCTTATTAAAACATCAATGCATTCGAATTTACTGAAAACCAAAACATTTGCCAATTCGAAATATCCCCATATCTGGAACATAACACAGTTCTCATGTGAACATGAATTTTTGAAAGCCCAAAATAACAAAAATTTGAAATAACATAGTGAAACAAGTGTATAGTGTATCTAGTAAACCCCACATGTCCAATGGAGTCTAAGTGTGTCCAAAAATTAGGACACGAAGTGTCCAAAACCTAAAACAAAATCAGTGTCAGAAAACAGTGAAAATTAATCATCGTGCAGCCATGTCGAGCCTTCGTGGGCTCGACACAGTGCTCGAGGCACCACGTGCTCTTATACTCGTGTCGAGGGGACATAGGGCTAGGGACTGAACACCCTGCCCCGTATCCAAGTGTCGCAGTGTCGTGGCTAAACACGCGTATCAAAGCGTAAAAATCCGCGTGTGTGTTGACAGTACAAATCAGTGCGAGTTGATTTTCTCTCGAACCACTCGACAAAATCCAATGAAACTTTGGGGGCATGTTCTCAGACATTGCCCCCACATATCCACTTATTTTCATGGTGTCTCATGCCGTGTCGTGTCCGCTACAGTACCCGAGCAGCAGGACAGCGCACGGTGGTCTCGTGCTGCGTGTCCATATCCATTTTGGACACAAATACGACCCCAAATCGTGCTCAGTGATAAACAGAATTAATCTACACATTAAGAGCTTCAAAAACATGTAATTAGTTTTGGAAATTACTAAAATAAATTCCTATATGGCATTTTATCAAACACTTATTTAAAAATATCGATACGTGTCCGATACAGACACGACATAGACACGAATTCCTACCAAACTTGGGCTACACCTAGGGGAATCCTAAATAGATGCATCTATGGAAAGAAATTAGGAATTTATTAGGATTTGTAGGGTTTTATCTATTGAGGGTGAAACCTCAATGTAAAGGCCTTGAAATGAGAGCTTCTCTCCAACTTGCAATGATCCCAAGCCCTTGAATCCTTGCTATCTACTCACCAATGATATCCCTACTATTGAGGAGTCCAATGCAATTTGTTTAGTCTAATTTGGAGGAGAAATGAGGAATTGGTGAAGGTTTAGGGAAGAACACTAGTAGGGTTCTTTGTAGGGATGAAAAGAGGCAAGAATTTTAGAATAGAGGGAAGAACTTACTGGCGTAACGAGGATTCTGGTAACATGGTTCTGGACAGACGGTTATGATTATCAGATTTCAGAATAGATACCATATAGATGGTGCCCTAGTATGATGGAATAGAATATCAGTGTGGATGTTACTTGAGTATCATGGATTAGATAGAGGGAGCCAGGCCACATGTAGCGCAGTACCGTGCCCCGCACCATCAAAGGGATATACCCCAGAGGGGCAGGGCTTTTGTACTGGCGGTCGAGGAGACCGACGCTGCAGGTGATGGGTTAGCAGGTTGCCCTTCTTGTTCTTCTTCTCCACCTTCATGTGTGATTTCCATTAGTTTCTGCCAGGATATTCTTGTGATATGTTAGATAGCGTAGTCACCCTGATCGAGACTGTAGAATCACGATCAGTAGGATTGTGTTGCATGTTATCTATCGACCTTGATTTGATTGGGGGTTTGACCTAGTAGGGGTACGATCATCTTAATTTCGAGGACAAAATTCTTCTAAGGAGGGTAGACTTGTAACACCCAGTTTTCTAGATGAGGGTAATTTTAAACTTTTGTAATTATAATCATTTAATAATAATATTTAAATTATATTGTGATTTTTGGTGATTTTTAATCAATTTAAAACTATTTAAAATATTGAATTGTGATTTTGATGGTTAACTAGTTAAACCCTAGTTTTGCTAAGCCTAGAGACTAACCATGACCAAGGAGCCTAGTCATGTGATTAGAATATCATATTACTACTTTTTAGCCTAAGGGTATTTTGGTCATTTTTGACTTATTAATGAAAATGAATTTTGATTAATTAATGTTGTGCTAATTGAATTGTTAGAGACTAACCTAGAAGCTTAGCCTAATCTAGATTAGTCTTGAGGTTAGAATCATGGTTAGAACATTCCTACTAAGTGCCAAGGTTAGTAATATCTAGATATTATTGTAGTATGATATTTTCCTTAAGATATTTGTAGTAGGAAAGCCTTAGGACTAAATTGGACCAATGAATAGGCTTGAAATTTATTAGAGAAATCTCAACCACTCATCTAAAACCCTAACCCTAATCATTACAACAGCCATCAAGCCCATCCTTCCCCTATTTAATCATCACATCACAAATTCCTTGCCTCTTTTCATCCCTACAAAGAAACCAACTAGTGTTCTTCCCCAAACTTTCACCAATTCCTCATTTTTCCACCAAATTGGACCAAACAAATTGCATTAGACTCCTCAACAGTAGGGGATATCATTGGTGAGTAGCTAGCAAGGATTCAAGGGCTTGGGATCATTGCAAGTTGGGAAGAAGCTCTCATTTCAAGACCTTTACATTGAGGTTTCACCCTCAATAGGTAAAACCCTACAAACCCTAATAAATTCCTGATTTCTTTTCATAGATGAATTCATTTAGGGTTCCACTAGGTGTAGCCCAAGTTTGGTAGGATCTTGTGTCCATTTAGTATCCATATCGGACACGTATCAATGCTCTTTATTACGTGTTTGATGAAATGTCACAAGGAACTTTTTATTGTTATTTTCAAAAACTAATTTTACAAATTTGTAGCCATATATATATGATTTGTTATCCCCATTCTTTGAGCACGAAATTATGTCGTCTTCGTGTCCAAATTTGTATTGGACACGCTGTACGACACACTGTGAACATCCCCTGCTGCTCGGGGTCGACACAGGACAAGACATGGAACCCCGAGACCTGAAATTTGGAGTGTGGGTGCGGGCAAACACTAACAACATGCACACAAAATTTAGGAAGATTTCGTCGAGTAGATGGTGAGAAATCCTACTCACACTGGTCTTACAAACACACACACACACGCACGTTTGGTCTCTGATACGGCCATGGACACGTAACACGATGCGACTTGGTCATGACCTAAGCTACTCAACATATACCCTGACACCTACCCTATCTACCGAAACAACTTCACGACACGAGGTTGGACATAAGTGTCCCTAGCTCACCCGACACACAAGTACGACACCCACTGTCTACACAGTTATGATACTGAGTTCGACCCCCCCTGTTTGGACACAATTATGACTCATTATTGACATGTGGATACGTGTGAGTGTCACACACATGACCACCCTCCCTGACTTGTCTGTTGGTTTGATTATTGCATAAGATTAGGTTTAGTTTGGGTTTCTTTGGGATCGACTGATACATGTTGTTTATTGGGTTTCGAAAATATTCCCAGATTAGTTCAAATTTGAATCCTAGATTTCAAAATAGAATTTTATAGTGATTACCTGGGTTTAAGTTATATTTCAAATTAGTTTTATATTGGGTTTTCTTGAGAGAACTAAGAGTGACTTCTCAGGTATGGGCCTGTGAAGGAGAGATATTATGAGTGAATTTAGGTGAAGTATTGAGAGGGGCTTGGCATCCAAATTGTTCAATCCCATATCACTAATTGGTTCAATAATTAGAATATAGAAGTTCAGTCCCTCTTGGTAGCAGATAATGTATGTCCTGCACACCCATTCTTGTGCTGCACTCTCAATTAGCATACTAAACTACACATTACCTTTTGCATCCTCACATGTTCACTTCATTTCATTCATAACTGTCCTGCATCTTGAATAAGCCACTGAATACATTGACTGCAAACCCTTCACAGATGCCCTGCACTTAATGCACTACCACAGAATATTTTCTACCTTCATTTGCTTTTCACTGCATACTAGACTAAGCCATTACATGTCCTGCACTTCATACATACACTGCAAACCAAATTGCACTACTGCACTTTAACATTCATGCACCTCATGTCCAGACCTTCTTTTTATTCCATGTTCTATCCAACTAAATGTTCAAGTTGTTTCCTTAGATGCCCTGCCCGGCCTTTATGATGCAGTTGAGCTCCAATATGTACCTGTCCTGTACTCTATTAGAGTTCAGTATTCATGTGGGCTCTAGAGTTCAGTCCTAGTATATGTTATATTTTGGTTCAATCAAACCTTCTCCTTGAGTTGCAAGTGCACATTATCTGCCTTATATCCTACCCCTTTGAGCATTGACACACATCCATTGGTAAACATCAGCCCATTACTTCCTTTGTCTAGGATTGGGTGTTAGATGTGCATGTATCATAGGATATGTTACTGTAGTACCTAAGTCTAGATGTTAGTTCAGTAGAGGTGAGTTCAGTTGGGGTTTGGGTAGGCAAGGGCCTTGCTCTGCATTACCTTGCAGAGTTTGATTGGCTTTGCAATGCCACAGCAATAGTAGGAATATATATGATATATATATATATATATATATATATATATATATATATATATATATATATATATATATATGTATATGATATTGGTTTTGTGTTATACCTTAGTATATGTGGTGGGTGGATTTGAGTTAGGATTATGAGTTTAGCCTTATGATAGAGTTTGATTAGGTAGTTAACTTTGACCTAGATATTGACCCAATAGCATGGTAGACTAGAGTTTGACCAAAATCCTAGTCAGTTGACCAGTTAGCTAAATGTTGACCTAGTTTGACTAGAAGGTTGACCCAGAGTTGACCAAGTTTGACTTTGATCTAGATTGACCTAGAAATCATGTAGATTGTATCGTAAACTTCATTTACTTTATATTGAACATATTTTAACCAATATTGCTCTATTTAGAACATTGTGACTTCGGTGCAGAATCAGACATTATACTACTCTTTTTAGTGTATCAGGTGAGTACATTCTCTGGTAGTTCTCTCATTTACTTGTCAATTATTGTATTTCAGTTCTAGTTAGTTCTATGTGATTCTCTGTTATAATACATATGGATATTTCTAGATTCATGTATGCGACACACATACCATCTTGTCTGGCCTCTATTACTGGAATCATTCTAGAATCATTGTTGGTATCAACATGTTTGGCTGGACTCATATCGATTCTCGTGTCGAATTCTGAATTCACTTGTAGTGCGGGGCGGGAAAATATTGAGTAAGACATGTAGACATACCCCAAATTTGGAATCTCCAAACTGGAATCTACTTGAAGCATAGCCATCCCTCGCCTGATCAGTGAGTGATGTGTCTGATACCTACAGCCGTTTACATGTCAATCTCGGTATTTTAAAACACACTGATAGAATATAGCTGGTCTCACCTGGATTCTTGATCACAGATAGATTCATCTTGTACTGGAATCATCTTGTACTGGAATCATCTTGTATTGGAATCATCTTGTGCTGGATTCATCTTGTACTAGATTCATCTCGTACTAGATTTATATTAGATTTACACTTGGCTTACATTTACTGTCTGGACTTATCATGTTACTCTAGTTCAGCTAGAATCTTATTTTACAGTCTTCATTGTCATGATTCTTCTCTTATTTTAGTTACCTTATTTTTTTTGCATCTTAACTGTTTCTCTATACCATCACCTGAATAAAAATTACCATGTTCATCACTAAAATGGTCTATAACTGCTTTATAGTTCTTTGTTATTTTACTTGAATTTTCTAGATGAGTTGTGCTCGTTCCAATCCTGACTGGATATGTTAAAAGTATTACAGATGCTTGCCCTGAGCACACTTGCCCTACCTGTCTTGGAGCAGGAGATGGCTTAGCTACCTTTGCCTCCGACACTCAGGAGTGATCGGGAGACTTGCTAGTAGACTTGGTTTAGTTTTCATGTTTTAGAACTTGAATTGTAATAAGTTGAAATATTGTTTTGTTTTGAGATTGTTTGAGATTATTATTATTTAGTAGTTGGTTTTGTTGTTATTATTTAGTCTTAGTTATAAACTTTTGTGTTATCTTATCGTGCTTGGACTGTGATTGAGATTTCATTATATCTATACTAGTCTTCTATTCGGAGTTGAGATTTTGACAAGTACATTATATAATTGCGTGAGTTGTTGTTTAGATAGTGACCTAGAACAGTGTTCTACCGCCGACAGTGCGGCGTAGACTGGACATACCCACTTCTCGTGCCCCTGCACTGGGTGTGGGTTGTGACACATTTTTAGTGGTGGCCCATGCAGGTCGAGATTCACATTAGTACGAAGTCATGGCAGTGCGACGATTAGTTGTACTACTGCGTGCCTGCGGTAAGTGATAAGAAATAGGCTTTAGTTGAGAGAGTACTCAATCACAATTAGGACTATTTAAGAAGATTCCCGGGATGGCCCTTGAGAATCTCATTATAAACTATCTCGAAATTCGAATTCTGACAGTATCTGTCTATTTTTCTTATTCGTTGTTGAATTTGATTCTTGGTATTCATTATTGACTTGATTTTCTACCAAGATGAACATTATGGGCTAGGTTGCCTCAGTCATGGAATTTAGAGTCTTCTACAGCCATATTAGCTGGTTTGGCGATAAGATATAGTCTGATTTTGGATGTATTTCTTGGGTGTAGGAATTTAAAATTTTCGCAGCCAAGCTAGCGGCAATACAAAAATTTTAAAGACCATAATTCTAGAGGTATGTACCTTAGTTGCGAACTCTATGGATTATTGCTGTTGTACTTACTGGCGTAACGAGGATTCTGGTAACATGGTTCTGGATAGACGGGTATGATTATCAGATTTTAGAATAGATACCATATAGATGGTGCCCTAGTATGATGGAATAGAATTTCAGTGTGGATGTTACTTGAGTATCATGGATTAGATAGAGGGAGCTAGGCCACCTGTAGCACAGTACCGTGCCCCGTACCATCAGAGGGATATACCCCAGAGGGCCAGGGCTTTTGTGCTGGCGGTCGAGGAGACCGACGCTGCAGGTGATGGGTTAGCAGGTTGTCCTTCTTGTTCTTCTTCCCTACCTTCATGTGTGATTTCTATTAGTACCTGCTAGGATATGCTTGTGACATGTTAGATAGCGTAGTCACCCAGATCGAGACTGTGGAATCACGACCAGTAGGATTGTGTTGCATGTTATCTATCGACCTTGATTTGATTGGGGGTTTGACCTAGTTAGGGTGCGATCATCTTAATTTTGAGGACAAAATTCTTCTAAGGGGGGCAGACTTGTAACACCCAATTTTCCAGATGAGGGTAATTTTAAACTTTTGTAACTATAATCATTTAATAATAATATTTAAATCATATTATGATTTTTGGTGATTTTTAATCAATTTAAAACTATTTAAAATATTAAATTATGATTTTGATGGTTAACTAGTTAAACCCTAGTTTTGCTAAGCCTAGAGACTAACCATGACCAAGGGAGCCTAGTCATGTGATTAGAATGTCATATTACTACTTTTTAGCCTAAGGGTATTTTGGTCATTTTTGACTTATTAATGAAAATAAATTTTGATTAATTAATATTGTGCTAATTGAATTGTTAAAGACTAACCTAGAAGCTTAGCCTAATCTAGATTAGTCTTGAGGTTAGAATCATGGTTAGAACATTCCTACTTAGTGCCAAGGTTAGTAGTATCTAGATATTATTGTAGTATGATATTTTTCTTATGATATTTGTAGAAGGAAAGCCTTAGGACTAAATTGGACCAATGAATAGACTTGAAATTTGTTGGAGAAACCTCAAACACTCATCTAAAACCCTAACCCTAATCATTACAACAGCCATCATGCCCATCCTTCCCCTATTTAATCATCACATCACAAATTCCTTACCTCTTTTCATCCCTACAAAGAACCATACTAGTGTTCTTCCCCAAACCTTCACCAATTCCTCATTTCTCCACTAAATTAGACCAAACAAATTGTATTGGACTCCTCAACAGTAGGGATATCATTGGTGAGTAGCTAGCAAGGATTCAAGGGCTTGGGATCATTGCAAATTGGGGAGAAGCTCTCATTTCAAGGCCTTTACATTGAGGTTTCACCCTCAATAGGTAAAACCTACAAATCCTAATAAATTCCTAATTTCTTTCCATAGATGCAATCATTTAGGGTTCCCCTAGGTGTAGCCCAAGTTTGGTAGGATCTCGTATCCATTTAGTGTCCGTATCGGACACATATCAGTACTCTTTATTACGTGTTTGATGAAATGTCACAAGAAATTTTTTATTATTATTTTCAAAAACTAATTTTACACAATTATAGCTGTATATATGATTTCTTATCCCCATTCTCTTAGCACGAAACTGTGTCGTCTTCATGTCCAAATTCGTGTTGGACACGCTGCATGACACACTGTGCACATCCCCTGCTGCTCGGGGTCGACACAGGACACGACACGGCACCCCAACACCTGAAATTTGGTGTATGGGTGCGGGCAAACACTGATAGCACGCACACAAAGTTTAGGGAGATTTCATCGAGTGGATGGTGAGAAATCCAACTCGCACTGGTTTTACAAACACACACACACACGCACGTTTGGTCTCTGATACGGCCTTAGACACGTGACACGACGTGACTTGGTCATGACCTAAGCTACTCGACATATACCCTGACACCTACCCTATCTACTGACACGACTTCACGACACGTGGTTGGACACAAGTGTCCCTAGCTCACCCGACACACACGTACGACACCCACTGTCTGCACAGTTTTGATACTGAGTTCGACCCCCCTGTTTGGACACAATTATGACTCATTGTTGACATGTGGACACGTGTGAATGTCACACACATGACCACCCTCCCTGACTTATGTGTTGGTTTGACTATTGCTGAAGATTAGGTTTAGTTTGGGTTTCTTTGGGATCGACTGATACATATTGTTTATTGGGTTTTGTCACGTCCCGCTCCCGAATAATCGGATACGAGTCGGACACGCCCAGTCTTCGTCGATGGACACGACGAAGTAAGCTGTACAATACTAAGGAAAACTCCAAGATATAAGAAATGTAAACCACCACAGCTGCTATACATGTTTCCAGAATCACCACAATCCACAAGTTAATTATACAATATCATTCGGAGACAAATCCGGTAACATGAATAAAATTATACAATCCTGAAATCCTCAATACAATACATGATGAAATCCTCTAAAAATAAATCTAATAAAAGACCTAACTATAACTCTGAAATACTAAGTCCATCCTGATGTACAACTCTATCCTTGCTTCGGGCTCTGGCCCATGAAGAAGATACAACATCCACAAATAAACCTGCAACGATCCTGTCAGAAAAAGAGCAAAGTACAACCTCGACAAGAAACTCTAAACAATGTAAACTGAAGTGCATGAAAAAGAATCACAAGATGAACTATGGTACAAGATAGGAATATGAAACTGTAGTACAGGAAAAACAATGAAACTATAGTACCAGATCCAGAAACAATAAAATTAATCTATCAGTGTAACATGCATTTGAAATAACTATCAGAATATGTGACCGACTGGGTAAACAGTGAACAGTGAACAGTGAACAATGAACAATGGTACAGCTTAGAGTCTCACATGCACGGTGTGAGACCTAAGCTATTAGTCAATGCCTAACTAAAATAGGATTGGTCACATATCTGTAGTATTTCCCCACCCCAATGTACAAGTAAGAACAATGAACTATGAACGATGAACAATGAACGATGAACAGTGAACAATGAACAATCGTGTGTACAACGTGTCAACATGAGAACATGAAGCAAGACAGAAAATACAAAGTAAAGAGTTCGAGCCGGTGTACTTGCCTCTATTTCGGGTTTTTGTCCAATGTCTCCAAGTCACCTAAAAATAAGAAAATAGTATTTCTTAATCAATGCCATTCCTTAAATAACCAATATCTAATTATTCTAATTTACTAACTATTACTAATCTATCTACCTTGAACAATTAATACTTAAATATTACTTAATCTAGTATAGCTTAATGGCCAACTTAAACTGGACAATATTCTAATGAATCATGACCTATACACTTTGCATAACCAACCCAACCAGCTCTGACTTATAGTGTTTGAACTCAAGGATTCAACCCTAGCTTAATGGTGGGCCTAAAGCTTAACCAAAACAATTCTAAGTGAACTCAATATAAAATACTTACCAAGTCAATTGATCGGCCCAAGAATGCTGCCCCTACTAACTAACCAAAAATCCTAATGAATTTGTCCAGACTTATTTGGTTGCAGCTAAATGGCCAGTCCACAATTTAAGACTTACAGGTCTTATAATAACATCAATCCAAATTTGAACTAGTCATGTTAGCCTAGCCTAACGGCTATGAAAATGTTTGAATCATAGATAACCGATCACAAACTGATATAAACTCTAACGACCAACAAAAAAAATGACAATATGAAATCGACCTGGCCACTTGTATCCGAGCCAAGACTGGATACGTCTAGTCGTACCAGTTGAACGAGAAGTAGTGCTGCAGTGTGCTCGTCCTGTGAGCAGTCCATCATCGTCGTCAAGTGTCAGTCCCTAAGCTGGTTTACTGTTTCAAAAATTTTGCTAACTACTAGTCTGACACCATCACTACAACCTAAAATAGTTATCAGGTATTTTCTTCCATCAACTACAACCCACATAACTCAATATTGGCCTTTCACCAAAACAATCTTCCAACTGAAACTTCATCCAAGAATCAGTCAGGAAAAGAAACTAGGCATCAGTTATCAGGTTTAAGGAAAATAATTCAGTCTTGGAATTTAAAACCGATTCCAGTCCTCAGTAATCCTGGGAACAGTCAGTCTATAGCAGGGCTGATGTAAATCAGTCCTTCCAGTTCTCAGGTTTCAACTATCAATTATTAAACTTTAGAACCTAGCAAAACTTAATCCACCAAGTTCAAAATAATATACCAACTAATTTGCACGAAAGCTTAATAAACTGAATCAGCTATCAGTTGGTTTGAAATTTAAAACAAGACAACGGCTAGTATTCTTCCCAAAACTTATCAGTCAATTTACAGTATTCGAACTCAGATCTACAAGCAATACTCATTCTTATCAAGGTCCCAGTCCGATCTCCCTGTGTTGACAGGACACGGATACGGCTTATACTAACCAAGTTCAGGACACACTTATGACATCCTCCTACTCCCGACACTTCACATTCCTCAGAATGAATCAAGAGTTGTACCTGTGTAATGAGTGCAAGTTAGCAATCCTTCCTGCGTCCGATACAACGAAATTCGCGTCCAGATTCAATTGCAAGCTGAAAGAATCATTAAATCAAACAGTTGGCGAGCGGGAAAAATAATTATTAAAATGAGTTTGATTTGAATAGAATCGACTCCAAAAATTGGAGAAAATCAGTGTTAACCCAGAACTCATCAACACAGATTTCAAATTCAATCCCCACCAGAACAAGAACGGATCTATCGATCAAACGTTCTAACCAAAAAATGATCAACCAAAAGAAGGAGAAACAAAAATTAAGATTCGATCGATCTGATCATTACTCACCGGTCATTGGAATCGGATCAAGCAGGGAACGGTCTGCTCTGACTCTCGAGAGCACTCAACTCTGGTAACTCCGAGCGATCGGCTAAGAAGGATCAATAATTGCTCAAGGAGAGGGAGAACATCGCTTACTGTCGTGCGCTTAGGAAATCAAAGAAAACAACGGATCGAATTGGAACCACTTCGATCAAATCAAAATAAATTCAAAATAGGGCGAGAACTCACCGATCGATCTAAGTTGCCTTTGTCGTCGTAGAGGGAGTCTCCGCGGATGCAGCCGTCAAATCTGCCGGAGAATCGCCGTCGTGTGGCTCGTCGATGGGGTCAGTCGTCGTCGTGATGAAGGTCGTCGTCGAACTCACGAAGGAGGGAAACGAGCAGATCGATATTTGAAATATTTGAGAGGAGTGAATGGAATGAGAATTCTGTTCTCAATTCACAATTAATAAGAGTGCAAAATTTGCACTTAGCCCCTCCCGCTCAGATCATTTTATAAAATAGCCCTCCCTCTATTAAGAACAGTTTTTTTTAAAACCCCTTATCCTTTCCACTATTTACAGAAAATGAAGAAAATCTGTTAGAAAATTTAAAAAAAATAAGAGGGGACCACTAAGTTAGTTGTAACAACCTGGAAATTCAAATTTTAAGGATTT
Source organism: Iris pallida (assembly GCA_029216955.1). Lineage (NCBI taxonomy): Eukaryota > Viridiplantae > Streptophyta > Magnoliopsida > Asparagales > Iridaceae > Iris > Iris pallida. The sequence goes on along the minus strand of JANAVB010036820.1, from coordinate 6,815,526 downwards.
AAAAGTTTGGAGGGAAGATATAATGAAAATTCAAAATATATAACCCACATTCCTATGACAAGCCCAAAGTGAATTGGGCCCATCATCAAACCATTAATTATTTAACTATAGAAAATAGAAGATGACATTATTAATCCATAATCAAAATTTAACCAGAAATTTATTTACATAAAATATGGCAACTTAATTTTTTTAGGAAAATAACTTTCTAAAAAATAATAATAATAATTATCATTCTTCAAAAATTTAAAATACCTAAAAATAGTATTATTTATAAATTCCGAAAAAGCGGAGTTACAAATCTACCCCCCTTAGAAAAATTTCGTCCTCGAAATTTCAAAAATGGCACGATTTGGCAAACAGATACAAATTTTGAAATTGGCATGATTTAAAGTGGAATGAATGATAGTCACAGAAATCATGATCACGGAATAGTAGTCTCAATAGTATCCGACAATTTTGCATACCTGGGGTCACTTCCCCTACAGTTCCTGCCCCGCCAATATGCATCTGGCTGCAGTGAACCTTCGGTTCCATTGTCCCGATAATACTAAATTACCGCAATACTTTATCAACTTTATCCAGTAAATTTAGGACTTAGCTTTGATAATATCTGAGAACCTGAGAATACCCGTAATTACTTTGACCTAGAGCCCCTGCCTCGCCAGTGTACAGCTAGCTGCAATGGGCTCACAGTCTCCACAATCCAGGTCATAGTAGGTTGTCAAATATTTTCTCAACTTTATCCAGAAGTTTCAAAGAAGTTATAAAAATTTTAAATCCTGATAGAGAGGAGTAGTATCTGTTCTTAGAAACAAATTTTTATTGGATATCAAAAGACAATCAACAGTCAATAAGTAGCTCACAGGTACTATGAAACAATCAGTAAGATAGGAAGACTGTAATACAAGTCTCGAAATGGAGAAACAACAAAGAAATGTAAAAACATCAAAGAAGATAGGTAATGATCACAAGTGCCCCCAGTCGTCAATACTCGTCCGGAATCGGAATAGTCTCCACCTCCTCGGCTGTCATCAGGTAGACTCGTAACTCTGGTTGGTCTCCGTGCGGCTGCTGGTCAAGAAGAGGTAAGTCCTCATGCTGGGGTCCCGGTGCTACTCGTGCTCGTCCCTCAGCGGCTTTTGGACAATCTCTGACCTGGTGAGCAGGTGATCCACAGAACAAGCAAAGCCTCAGCCTCTTGCGGCATTCATCGTAATGATGCCCTGGCCGATGACAGTAGTTGCAAGTGACTGCCAACTGCTGTCTCTGAGGCGGATCTGCATGAACTCTGGCTGGACGATGCTGAACTACTGCCTGCTGAACTGGCCTCGTCTGAGTCTGTATCTACACCCTCTTCGTCGGTGCCTGGTGACTGCTGCTGTCGATGTCCCTATCCCTCTTGGGCCTCGGGTCCATCTCCTTCTCAACTGCCTGGGCGATCTTGAGGATGCTAGAGTAGGTAGTCGCCTGACTAATAGCTACTGCATGCCGCAGCTCCCTGGTCAGACCCTTCTTGAATCTCCAGGCCCTGTCCTCTGGTGCTCTGACTAGGCTCTCCGCGAACCTACTGAGCCTAGTAAACTCGGAAGTGTACTACGCAACCGTCATCGTCCCCTGCTGCAGCGCCTCGAACTGCATCCTCAGCTCATCCCGCTCCACTTCTGGAAAGAACTTCTCCTTAAACAGAGTTTTAAAACTGTCCAAGACACATGGAGCTCCGTCAACTGGGGGTCCTCCCGGTACCACGCTCTCGCCAAGTCGAATAGTCGCATGCTGGCCACCTCCACCTTCGTGTCATCCGGAATATTTGCCATCCTCAAGGTCCTCTCCGCATTCTCCAGCCATTCGTCTGCATAGACGATCCCCTCGTCGCCCCAGAAGTCCATCGGGCAGAGGTTCTGGTACTCCTTGGAAGTCCCTGGTCTCGGTGCTGGAGGTGCTACTGGTGCTGGTGCTGCCGGATCTCGAGTCCTGAGCGCATCGACGATGGTCGCTCTGAACTGTATGGCCTGCTGGTTCTGGGACTCGCGGAACTGAGCAGCCTGGTGGTTTTGGGCCTCCATAAACTGCTGAAACATCGCCATCACCTGGGTGCCGTCGAACATCATCGTCGGTGGCAGTGATGGAAAGATAAGAGGCGCTGTCGGAAGCTGATCTGCATGAACATCTGGTGCGGGCTGCTCCGTGCCGCCTGTATCTCCAGAACCGCCTGCAACTCAAGACTGATCTGCAGTCTTCCTCGTAGCGACCATCTGCATAAAAAGAAACTTTGTTGAATGACAAACCCTAAAACCTAACAAACAATTTTTTTTATAATAACAAAGTACCTGATAATCCTGATAAACCTGATATACCCTTATTTCCCGATTTTCCTATGCTGTGATGAGTTTTCCTTAGTCTAACAGGTTCCCCAATAGCACTTTATAGCCTAAGTGCCATTAGGACAGACCTGCATGGGCCACCACTAAAAACATGTCACGTCCCGCTCCCGAATAATCGGATACGAGTCGGACACGCCCAGCCTTCGTCGATGGACACGACGAAGTAAGCTGTACAATACTAAGGAAAAATCCAAGATACAAGAAATGTAAACCACCACAGCTGCTATACATGTTCCCAGAATCACCACAATCCACAAATTAATTATACAATATCATTTGGAGACAAATCCGGTAACATGAATAAAATTATACAATCCTGAAATCCTCAATACAATACATGATGAAATCCTCTAAAAATAAATCTAATAAAAGACCTAACTATAACTCTGAAATACTAAGTCCATCCTGATGTACAACTCTATCATGGCTTCGGGCTCTGGCCCATTAAGAAGATACAACATCCACAAATAAACCTACAACGATCCTGTCAGGAAAAGAGCAAAGTACAACCTCGACAAGAAACTCTAAACAATGTAAACTGAAGTGCATAAAAAAGAATCACAAGATGAACTATGGTACAAGATAGGAATATGAAACTGTAGTACAGGAAAAATAATGAAACTATAGTACCATATCCAGAAACAATGAAATTAATCTATCAGTGTAACATGCATTTGAAATAACTATCAGAATATGTGACCGGCTGGGTAAACAGTGAACAATGAATAATGGTACGGCTTAGAGTCTCACGTGCACGGTGTGAGACCTAAGCTATTAGTCAATGCCTAACTAAAATAGGATTGGTCACATATCTGTAGTATTTCCCCACCCCAATGTACAAGTAAGAACAATAAACTATGAACAATGAACAATGAACGATGAACGATGAACAGTGAACAATGAACAATCGTGTGTACAACGTGTCAACATGAGAACATGAAGCAAGACAGAAAATACAGAGTAAAGAGTTCGAGCCGGTGTACTTGCCTCTATTTCGGGTTTTTGTCCAATGTCTCCAAGTCACCTAAAAATAAGAAAATAGTATTTCTTAATCAATGCCATTCCTTAAATAACCAATATCTAATTATTCCAATTTATTAACTATTACTAATCTATCTACCTTGAACAATTAATACTTAAATATTACTTAATCTAGTATAGCTTAATGGCCAACTTAAACTGGACAATGTTCTAATGAATCATGACCTATACACTTTGCATAACCAACCCAACCAGCTCTGACTTATAGTGTTTGAACTCAAGGATTCAACCCTAGCTTAATGGTGGGCCTAAAGCTTAACCAAAACAATTCTAAGTGAACTCAATATAAAATACTTACCAAGTCAATTGATCGGCCCAAAAATGCTGCCCCTACTAACTAACCAAAAATCCTAATGAATTTGTCCAGACTTATTTGGTTGCAGCTAAATGGCCAGTCCACAATTTAAGACTTACAGGTCTTATAATAACATCAATCCAAATTTGAACTAGTCATGTTAGCCTAGCCTAACGGCTATGAAAATGTTTGAATCATAGATAACCGATCACAAACTGATATAAACTCTAACGACCAACAAAAAAAATCACAATATGAAATCGACCTGGCCACTTGTATCCGAGCCAAGACTGGATACGTCTAGTCGTACCAGTTGAACGAGAAGCAGTGCTGTAGTGTGCTCGTCCTGTGAGCAGTCCATCATCGTCGTCAAGTGTCAGTCCCTAAGCTGGTTTACTGTTTCAAAAATTTTGCTAACTACTAGTCTGACACCATCACTACAACCTAAAATAGTTATCAGGTATTTCCTTCCATCAACTACAACCCACATAACTCAACATTGGCCTTTCACCAAAACAATCTTCCAACTGAAACTTCATCCAAGAATCAGTCAGGAAAAGAAACTAGGCATCAGTTATCAGGTTTAAGGAAAATAATTCAGTCTTGGGATTTAAAACCGATTCCAGTCCTCAGTAATCCTAGGAACAGTCAGTCTATAGCAGGGCTGATGTAAATCAGTCCTTCCAATTCTCAGGTTTCAACTATCAATTATTAAACTTTAGAACCTAGCAAAACTTAATCCACCTAAGTTCAAAATAATATACCAACTAATTTGCACGAAAGCTTAATAAACTGAATCAGCTATCAGTTGGTTTGAAATTTAAAACAAGACAATGGCTAGTATTCTTTCCAAAACTTATCGGTCAATTTACAGTATTCGAACTCAGATCTACAAGCAATACTTATTCTTATCAAGGTCCCAGTCCGATCTCCCTGTGTTGACAGGACACGGATACGGCTTATACTAACCAAGTTCAGGACACACTTATGACATCCTCCTACTCCCGACACTTCACATTCCTCAGAATGAATCAAGAGTTGTACCTGTGTAATGAGTGCAAGTTAGCAATCCTTCCTGCGTCCGATACAACGAAATTCGCGTCCAGATTCAATTGCAAGCTGAAAGAATCATTAAATCAAACAGTTGGCGAGCGGGAAAAATAATTATTAAAATGAGTTTGATTTGAATAGAATCGACTCCAAAAATTGGAGAAAATCAGTGTTAACCCAGAACTCATCAACACAGATTTCAAATTCAATCCCCACCAGAACAAGAACGGATCTATCGATCAAACGTTCTAACCAAAAAATGATCAACCAAAAGAAGGAGAAACAAAAATTAAGATTCGATCGATCTGATCATTACTCACCGGTCATTGGAATCGGATCAAGCAGGGAACGGTCTGCTCTGACTCTCGAGAGCACTCAACTCTGGTAACTCCGAGCGATCGGCTAAGAAGGATCAATAATTGCTCAAGGAGAGGGAGAACATCGCTTACTGTCGTGCGCTTAAGAAATCAAAGAAAACAACGGATCGAATTGGAACCACTTCGATCAAATCAAAATAAATTCAAAATAGGGCGAGAACTCACCGATCGATCTAAGTTGCCTTTGTCGTCGTAGAGGGAGTCTCCGCGGATGCAGCCGTCAAATCTGCCGGAGAATCGCCGTCGTGTGGCTCGTCGATGGGGTCAGTCGTCGTCGTGATGAAGGTCGTCGTCGAACTCACGAAGGAGGGAAACGAGCAGATCGATATTTGAAATATTTGAGAGGAGTGAATGGAATGAGAATTCTGTTCTTAATTCACAATTAATAAGAGTGCAATATTTGCACTTAGCCCCTCCCGCTCAGATCATTTTATAAAATAGCCCTTCCTCTATTAAGAACAGTTTTTTTTTAAAACCCCTTATCCTTTCCACTATTTACAGAAAATGAAGAAAATCTGTTAGAAAATTTAAAAAAAATAAGAGGGGACCACTAAGTTAGTTGTAACAACCTGGAAATTCAAATTTTAAGGATTTAAAAGTTTGGAGGGAAGATATAATGAAAATTCAAAATATATAACCCACATTCCTATGACAAGCCCAAAGTGAATTGGGCCCATCATCAAACCATTAATTATTTAACTATAGAAAATAGAAGATGAAATCATTAATCCATAATCAAAATTTAACCAGAAATTTATTTACATAAAATATGGCAACTTAATTTTTTTAGGAAAATAACTTTCTAAAAAATAATAATAATAATTATCATTCTTCAAAAATTTAAAATACCTGAAAATAGTATTATTTATAAATTCCGGAAAAGCGGAGTTACATGTTTCGGAAATATTCCCAGATTAGTTCAAATTCGAATCCTAGATTTCAAAATGAAATTTTATAGTGATTATCTGGGTTTAAGTTATATTTCAGATTAGTTTCATATTGGGTTTTCTTGAGAGAACTAAGAGTGACTTCTCAGGTATGGGCCTGTAAAGGAGAGATATTGTGAGTGAATTTAGGTGAAGTGTTGAGAGGGGCTTGGCATCCAAATTGTTCAACGCCATATCACTAATTGGTTCAATCATTAGAATATAGAAGTTCAGCCCCTCTTGGTAGCAGATAATGCATGTCCTGTACACCCATTCTTGTGCTGCACTCTCAATTAGCATACTGCACTACACATTACCTCTTCCACCTTTACATGTTCACTTTATTTCATTCATAACTGTCCCGCATCTTGAATAAGCCACTGAATACATTGAATACAAACCCTTCACAAATGCCCTGCACATAATACACTGCCACAAAACATTTTCTACATTCATTTGCTTTTCACTGCATACTAGGCTAAGCCATTACATGTCCTGCACTTCATACATACACTGCAAACCAAATTGCACTACTGCACTTTAACATTCATGTACCTCATGTCCAGACCTTCTTTCTATTCCATGTTCTATCCAACTGAATGTTCAAGTTGTTTCCTTAGATGCCCTGCCCGGCCTTTATGATGCAGTTAAGCTCCAATATGTACATGTCCTGTACTCCATTAGAGTTCAGTATTCATTTGGGCTCTAGAGTTCAGTCCTAGTATATGTTATATTTTGGTTCAATCAAACCTTCTCCTTGAGTAGTAAGTGCACATTATCTGCCTTATGTCCTGCCCCTTTGAGCATTGACACACATCCATTGGTAAACTTCAACCCATTACTTCCTTTGTCTAGGATTGGGTGTTAGATGTGCATGTATCATAGGATATGTTATTGTAGTACCTAAGTCTAGAAGTTCAGTAGAGGTGAGTTCAGATGGGTTTTGGGCAGGCAAGGGCCTTGCTCTGCATTACCTTGCAGAGTTTGATTGGCTTTGCAATACCACAGCAACAGTAGGAATATATGTGATATACATATACATATATATATATAAAATATATATATATATATATATATATATGTAGGTCCTAAAAAATCAAGTTGCATCAATCGACAAAGTCAAAATAAACAAAATATACATCATTTTGATGAGTTGTGCAGACAACAGATTGCGCAGCAATCAAATTGCGCATGTTGGTTTGCGCACGTTCTCAACTGCGCAGGCTGACGTGGCAGAAGTCATCATTACCTGAATCAAATCAAATCTTCCTGACAGCTGACAACACGGATAACGAGGAGACTATTTGTTTATTGCGCCGCACAGTGCTCGAGGGCGGCTGACAGTTGGCAGCGCAATCCATGATGGCGCAAACCATTCCTCCGCAGTCTGAGTCTGCGCAAACCATTCCTGCGCAGTCTGAGTCTGCGCAAACCAAAGTCTGCGCAGTTCAGATTGCGTATTCTACCAACATAACTGATAAAGTATATGTGGCATTCATGCCATCAATTGCTCATTACGTGGCAACTGTCTATGCACGATCATGCACATTTCAATCAAATGATGCCATGTGTCACAGATAGTTGGCCCACGATCCAATAACTGTCTGTGCAGTCTAATGCTGCGCAAATCATCTTGCGCAGTCTAGAATAACTGAAAGTTAGTTATTTCCAGAACTCTATAAATAGAGTTTCAAGTCTTCATTTCAAGGGGGATCAAGAGTTCAGAGATCAGAGATCATAAATCAGAGAGTCCAGGAGTTCTTGCCCAAGTGCTGCTGCATTCTTCCGAGGCTTTTGCCTTCAACTTTCGAGGCTTTTGCCTTCAGTTTCCAGAGTTGTTCTCAACTTCAGAGGCTTCGTCTTCAAAGTTCACATCGTCCAAGGGATAAAGCAATCGTCATCTAGATTGGATTCCTATAGTTGTAATTTTCCCAGAATTCTTGTAGTCTTTATTACACAGTTTGTATCAATAAAGTTTTATACTTTTGTTTTTGCAAACAAAATGGCGACTCTGCTGGGGACAACTTTCTCCTCCGACGAGGAAGTAGCAACTCAATGTGACGTAGTGTCTATCGGAAAGACGCAGAAGACGCTGGTTGTTAAAGTCAACCAGACAGCCTATGAGGCGATGCTCAACTCCAAGACCTCTCCCCGTACTTCAGCCACTTCTGCCAAGAGCAAAGTGCGCTCAGTATGGGTCTCCAAGACTGCTGCACAATCTGGCAGTTTTGCCACCAAGGATGCTGCACACTCTGTTGCACAATCTGCTAGCCAGACTGCTGTCCAATCTGCTGTGTCAACTGTTGCACAATCTGCTAGCCAGACTGTTGCACAATCTGCTGTGCCAACTCTTGCACAGTCTGTCTCAACAACTGTTGCACAAACTGTTTCAGTCACTGCTGCACAATCTGTTGCAACTGTTGTACAGGCTACTTCATATGCTGCCTTGTCAAAACACAAGACTCCTATGACTCTGGCGCAATTGGCAATGGCTTTTCCTGCGCAAACCAACACTCCAGCAACTAAAGTACATCCCAAGCACTCTAAAGCAAGGACTCCTGATGCGCAAACCACAGCTTCTGTGGTCAGAACCAATGCACTTTCTGCCAAAACTTCTAATGCACAAGTGGCCAGTGCACCATCCACCCATGCGCAATCCAAGAGTAACAGCCCTTTGGCTAAACTCTCCTTTTCTCATAACAAAGGGAAAACCTCTGTTCCTCCCCTTAAACACTCTGCTGTTCCAGCACAATCTACTGGGGGTAGTCCTTTGGCTACTCCTCTTCCTCCTCAAAATAAAGGAAAAGGCCCGTTGGTCTTTTCTCAGACTTCCTTGTCTCATAACTTGGAAGACAACAGAGGAAAACGCTCTTTAGCTAACCCTTCTTCTCAAAATAAAGGAAAGGCCCTTTGGCCTTTTCTCAGTCTTCCTCGGTCTTTACTGAAGAAGATCAAATTGAACGTGTTTCGGCACTTGTCAGTACAAGAACTCCTACAAACAAGGATTCTTCTTTCCTTCATGACAAGGGAACTTGTACTGATCAAAGAGGTATTCTGCCTACCCCAGTAGCAGAATTCCAAGACCTTCCAACTTTCAAAATATCCCGTTCCAAACAGAAAAAACTGTTGGTGTCTCAAACAGAAACCCCTGGGGGTAAATTTGCAGACCTAAGAACATATCTTAACAGGCCAACTTCGGCAAAACGTAAGCAACCTATGCCGAAGGTCAAGCCTCAAAGACAAACCTCCAGGAACAAAAATCCTGATACCTATGCCAATGAGGTGAGCACTTCCTTATACACACAGGGGACAAAATATTTGAAGAATCGAAACCATGTTTCGAATGTTGTTAAAGAACATATTCCTCGAACCTTTCCTCGTCTTGGCATGGTTTCTGATCTCCGAGAACATCTCAGGCAAAAATGGGATAACGCCTCAACTCCTTCAGTTCAATCATCTGATCATCGTTGCAATCATAAAGTCATCATCCAATGTTGCTGTCAAACAACAAAATGATCTGTCTTTGATCGTTTGACTTTTGCTAAAACAGAACCGATGTCAGAAGATGAAGAAGTGTTGTACGCTTCTGTTAACATGACTTCTCGAGACACTGGGGGTAGAAGGTGCTCTAAGCACGGCAAACCTCGTAAACCAAGTCATCGGTATCTGGATCTACTTCAAGAATCTTCTGAAGGAGTATTCCAACATATCCGTTCCCGAAGTCGAGATACAATCGGTCAAAGGAATCTTCTTCAAGATCTTTCTGGTCATTTCCCTCTTTCTCAGTCAGAAGATGACTCTTTCTCCGACTGTGATGCATACAGCGAAAGTTTTAAACAGACAGTGTCTTCCACTGTACCAAGAGAAGTGACATCTTATGTTGTCACTGATGATCAAGATGCTTCAACGTCTGCAAATCAAGAACAGCGAATCGCTGTACTTGAAGACAAGCTAAAGACCATGGCTGAAATGGTCACTAGTATGCATTCTATCATTGTGGCCCAACATGCCACACCACCAACTATACCTACCGCAAGTCCGGAGATCATAGCATCTTCAGTACCTGTCAATGCTGGGTTGGGAGTAATGCCGTCTCAAATGCCTCCTGTACAAGTACAAGTTCAAACTACACCTAGTCAGTCAGCTGGGGGTAGTGCTTACAATGCTGTTCCTCCTCCTACTACTCTGACTCCGCCGGCTCCTTCTTCATCATCTGAAGACACCAATGAAGCTGTCAAACTCTTGCGAACTCAGTTCGAAGCCTTCAAAGAGAAGGACAATTTGCAAAGGTTAGGAATCAAGCAGCCATACCCAGTTGAATGGAAGAAAGTTCCATTTCCTCCCTAATATAAGATTCCAACAATCTCTCTTTTCGATGGCAGTACCTCACCAAGCCAGTTCATCAATCACTTTGAGGTAATGATTGTTCAACTCCAACCAAATGACGCTCTTCTTACCAGGGTGTTCGTCGGTTGTTTAGCCGGCGTAGCATACGACTGGTACAGAAGTCTGCCCGATGGTTGTATTACTTCTTTTTCAGGACTTAAGTAGATCTTTCTGGAAAGATTCTATGAGGGATTCAATGACATGACTATGTCTGCTCTCAATAAAATCAAACAGAAACATAATAAAACTGCTGAGAGTTTCATCGAACGTTTCCGTCGAGAAGCCTTGAAGATGCCTCCAGGGACTCCTGCTGCTGTTACCATAGACACTTACAAGGCAAATCTCTTGCCTATCATCAGTATGTGGACAGGCTCAACTCAGTTCCAAGACTGGCCATCCTTTATCGTCAACGCCAAAGCAGCCGAAATGAGTGCTGAAAAGTTCAAACAGCTGGGGGTACAGATGTTTAACCCAGATTGGGACGAACATCAATCATCAGGTGGCGATAATCGTCAGAACAACCGCAAGAACAAGGAAACTCTGAACATTAACCTGAAAAGCAAAGAGTCCTTGGCTGTCAATGTGGCTCCGCCTACATCTACTTCTACTCCTGCTGCAACTCAACCGAGGGAACCTCGCCCTAAGGTAGAGTATTCGTTTGATGAAAATGACACAGCAAGCATCTTCGATTGCTTACTCAAAAGTAATAAGATCCAGCTTCCAGACCCAAAGAAACCTAATGAAGTCGGTAAGACCGATCATCCTAAGTATTGTGTCTACCACCGATTCATTGGACATCCTACTCGAGCATGTTATGTGCTCAAGGGTAAGATTCAAGAGCTTGTCAATGCTGGAGTTGTTACTCTGCAGCAAGATGAGAAGACTGTCACTACCAATATGGTTTCAGTCCAGTTCGGTAACTTTTCCCCGCAGATGATACAGCATGGTGTCATTCCTATTCTGAAGGCTACTCTCGAGATTGAAAATCTTCCTTCTCCACCAAACGAAGGTCTCGTTCCTTTGTCTCTTGACAATGGCGAGGTTATGTGGATCCATCCCGATCTTACTTCAGAGTTCGAAGATTCTTCTTCTTCCAAGAAGAAAGGTCTCTCCAAAAACAAGACCAAGATCTGCAACATGGTGTCTTTTGACCCCATAGTTGATGAAGAAATTCTGTTGGGCACCAGATCAGGGAAAACTTATCTGAAAGATTACTCTGAATCTCAAGAGAATCCTGTCTCTTCTTCTGAACCTGTTCCAGCACAACCTGCTGCTATTGAAGAAATTCCTTCTACATCTTCACCAGTTGTGGTTCCTATTCCTCCCAAACCAGTGGCTGCTGATAAAGGCAAACAACAAGTCCGCTTTGATAAACCCTTGAAGAAATCATCCCCTACAGGGCTTGAAAAGCCTTACAACTTTGATATATTGGCTCAACTAGCTAATACCCCAGCAAGGCTATCAATCTTTGAGCTCTTGCATCTTTTCAGAGAGACGCGAGAAACTTTAAGTGAAGCTCTTATGCAAGCTGAGACTTGTTTAGCCTTTCTCAAGAAGCTGGAAGCAGAACCAGTCTCTTGTCTACATTGACATAGTGTTATGGAGTTGATTCCGAACATTACTTTCACACAAGATGACATGCTGATGGAGGACAATAGGCATGATCGTCCTCTCTACTATACAGGATATGTTGATTCGATGAAAGTCGATCGTATCCTGATAGATCCAGGATCTGCTCTCAGCATCATGCCGAAAACAATGCTCGATGCTCTGAAAATTCCTGTACATAGTCTCTCCACCACAATCACCACCATCCTTAGATTCAATCAGGGAAGGAGTGAACCTTTGGGCAAGATTCGCTTAAAACTCCAAATAGGCAATCTTCGCACAAAAGTTACCTTCTATATCATTGACAATCATGGTTGTTCTTATAATGCTCTATTGGGGAGACCATTCTTACATGAGCATAATATTGTTCCATCAACCCTTCATCAATGTTTCAAATATGTTGATGATAAGGGAGAGGTCCATAAGGAAGTTGCGGATCTTTATCCTTTCAAAGGCGTTGAAGCATACTGCAACGACGCTCGAATGTACAAGGATGAATTCATGAAGATTGTGTTAGCCTTAGATACTGAAGAAGAACAAAAAGCAATACCCAAAGACACTCTTATCATACCTGTCAAAGGGCGAGTTTCACATCCTCAGTCTTCTAAACCACTGGCTATTCACTTGCCAATTCAAAAGAAATCAGTTGATGCTGATCAAGATCAAAGGAAGCTCACCTCTTCTGAGCCACTTGTTATCGACCTACGTCGTAACAAGGACAAAAAGCAGCTCACTTCTCCTGAGCCACTTGTTATAGATTTATCTCATAACAAGGAAAAAAGGGAGCTCACCTCCTCTGAGCCACTTGTTATCGACCTCCGTCGTAACAAGCCTCCCCCACGTTCTTCTTCTCCCCCTCTTGTAATTAATCTGACCAAGCCTGCTAAGGCTAAAGGTCCTGTTGTAAATACTGATGTACAAATCAATAAAAAAGCACCTACTTTCCAGTATACTGATGTTATTTATTATACTAAATGCTATTTGGATATGTTAGGTAGCTTCCAATCAATTACAATGGGAGTTGTACAATCTCTTCAGACAGAAGTCTCACTTGAAGATCCAGATGATTCTTACCGTATTCACCCTTCTCGAAAGAAAGGTGAAAGCCTAATACTTTTTAGTAAAGGACCAGGAAAACAATTCAGCTATACGGATGATAACAAACTTAACGATACGGGACGTCTCCAGTTCCATCGTTATAGTCAACAATCAAAAGACATCATCCGAAAAATGGGCTATGACTTCAAAAGTGGCCTCAATTACGGTAAAGGTAGACGAACTCTTATCCGCACGACTGTTCCGGAAGGAAAGTCGGAAATATACTACAGCAGGACTAAGAAAGGTCTCGGATATACTTCTCCTCCACTGTTATCCCCAGCAGTCTCTGACTCAGACAATGAAGAATGCTCTAATTCATCTGATTCTAGATCTTGGGATTCTGATACTAGCATTGGTGAAGTTCACAGGCTGATCGTATCATCTAACATGGTCTCCGCTGAACTACCAGAAGGCTATGATGAAGACGTTGAAGAAAATCCTGAAACAGATCCTTGGGCTCAACATATGGATAACCAATGGATACTTCGCTTTGAACAACGTGAACCTCCTACTGAAGATCAATTAGTTCAAATTGATGTAGGAGAAAGCGATTCACCTAGGCCAATCTTTATTAGCAAGAATCTTCCAAAAGCAGACAAACAAGAGTTGATTCTTCTTATTAAAGAATACATCGACGTCTTTGCCTGGAGTTATAAAGACATGCCAGGTTTAGATCCCAAGATTGCTACACACAAACTGAATATTTTGCCTAATGCAAAACCAGTTAAGCAGCAACAACGGTGTTTTAAACCAGAAATGATGGATACAATCGATGATGAAGTCAAGAAGCTCATTGCTTGTGGTTTTATTCGAAAAGAGCAGCATCCTGACTCGGTGGCCAATGTCGTTCCAGTTCTAAAGAAAACCAGCAAAGTTCGAGTCTGCATCGACTTCCGGGATCTTAATGAAGCATGTCCAAAAGATGAATTTCCTCTCCCTATCACGGATGTCATGATTGACAATACCTGTGGGTTCGAGCGAATATCTTTTATGGATGGATTCTCTGGATATAATCAGATCAAGATGAATCCTGAAGATAAAAAGCATACCTCTTTCCGTACTCCTCGTGGTGTCTATTGCTATACAGTGATGCCATTTGGTCTCAAGAACGCTGGTGCAACCTACCAACGGGCTATGAGTACCATCTTTAGAGAACATCTTCGTAAGACAGTCGAATGCTATGTTGACGATATCGCCGTCAAAAGTCGTCTAAAAGAAGATCATATCCAAGATCTGAGAACAATCTTCAATCTCATGCGTCAACATCAGCTCAAGATGAATCCCACCATATCATTCTTGGGTGTCTCTAGTGGCAAATTTCTCGGCTTCGTCATTACCTCTAAGGGTATACACGTGGATCCCGAGAAGATCAAAGCCATCCAAGAGATGCGTCCTCCACGCAACCTAAAAGAGCTACGAGGATTCCAAGGCTGACTTGCGTACATCAGGCGATTCATTTTGAACTTGTCTGGACGCTGCAGACCATTCACTCAACTAATGAAGAAGGGTGTATCTTTTGTTTGGATTGAAGAGTGTCAACAAGCATTCGACGATATCAAACGATATCTTATGAATCCACCAGTCTTGGTGCCACCTATCTCTGGCATTCCATTCTTGATGTATGTCCCTGCTATGGACCATTCATTGGGTGCTTTGCTTGCCCAAAAGAACAAAGAAGGCCATGAACAGGTTATCTATTATCTTAGTCGAACTATGATTGGTGCTGAACACCGTTATAGTCCGGTCGAAAAAGAATGCCTGGCTCTCATGTTTGCTGTACAGAAAACGAGGCATTACATCATTGGCCAAACTATTCATGTCATATCCCGAGTTAATCCTCTTAGGGTACTCATGAAGAAGCCTAGCACACTTAATTCTTGGCTGGCTACATGGGCAATCCTGCTAGCTCAATATGACATGGTGTATGTTCCACAAAAGTCTGTCAAAGGTCAAGCGCTGGCGGACTTCTTAGCAGCTCACCCTGTGCCGGAGACATCTAACCTCTATGATGAAATTCCAGACGAGTCATTGGAAGCCAACATGATCTCTGAAGAATTTCCAACCTGGCGTTTATTCTTTGATGGTGCATCGAGAATTGGACCAAATGGTGCTATTGTAGCAGGAGTTGGAGTGGTCCTCGTTTCTCCAGACAGATCAACTATCCAAAGAGCCTACTCTTTAGATGAACCTTGCTCCAACAATGTGGCGGAGTACAATGCTCTACTCATTGGCCTTCAGTTAGCTAAACAACTGAATGTTGAATATCTCGAAGTCTATGGTGATTCTAAGCTGGTTGTTAATCAGGTTAGAGGAACCTATGAAGTCCGTCATCAAGACCTAGTGCCTTATCACGAAGCAGCAATCAATATAGCTATATTATTCAAAGCTTTCTTCATCGATTATGTTCGACGAGCTTGCAATACTGAAGCAGATGCTTTAGCCAATCTTGCAGCTGTCTTAGCCATCCCTATCAAAAGACAGCAGGTGGTGGTTATCTCCAACCGAGAACTGTTCTGTATTGAGAACAATCATAATATTGAATTCAGTAATCTCGCTGAAGTCAACGTTATCGATGAAGATTGGAGAACTCCTTTCATTGACTTCATAGTTCATGACATACTCCCTGAAGATCCTAAGGAGGTTACGAGTGTTCGTCGACGATCTCTCCGATTCTACTACAATCAAACTACCAAAACCCTCTATCGACGAACTTATGACGGTCTTCTCCTACGCTGTCTCGCTGGTGATGAAGCCAAACAAGTTTTGCGTGAAGCTCACGACGGTGTTTGTGGAGCACATCAACCTGGTCCTAAATTACAGGATCGCATTAGACGTATGGGTTATTACTGGCCATCTATGGTATCTGATGCCATTGAATATGCAAGAAAATGTCGTGCTTGTCAAATTCATGCAGACTTCATTCATCAACCAGCAGAATTCTTACACCCGACTGCTGCTTCCTGGCCTTTCAAAGCTTGGGGTATGGATGTCATAGGTCCCATTAATCCTCCTTCTTCTAGAGGACATCGGTTCATATTGGCAATAACCGACTATTTCTCCAAATGGACTGAAGCTATACCTCTGGCTGAAGTCAAGACTAGCAGTGTCATCAACTTCGTTAAACACCACGTCATCTATAGATTTGGTGTACCTCGAAGAATCATTCATGACAATGGACCTCAATTCATTAGTCAGAAGTTCACCAGATTCTGTGATGATTATCGGATTGACAACGTTGCCTCGACAGCATACAATCCTGCCGCTAATGGTTTAGCTGAAGCTTTTAACAAAACCATCATCAAGCTCCTTAAGAAGTTTGTATCCACTAACAAACGGAACTGGAGTGAGAAACTTGGCAAATGTCTTTGGGCCTACCGAACTACGGTCCGTAATCCTACAGGCTTTACACCTTTCTCTTTGGTGTATGGCTGTGAAGCTGTTCTTCCTTTGGAACTGCAAATTCCTTCTTTAAGGATTGCCATTGCTAACGAGCTTACTACAGAAAATAACGATCTTCTTCGACTTCAAGAGTTAAAAGCACTTGATGAGAAGCGATTAATGGCTCAACAGCATATTGAGTTATACCAAGCCCGCATTTCGAAGACGTTCAACCGTAAAGTGAAGGTCAGAGCCTTTCAGCAAGGAGAACTTGTTCTAACGGTCAGACGTCCTATGACTATGACTCATATGAGCAAAGGAAAATTCGATGCGAAGTGGGAAGGTCCCTACGTTGTAAGCAAAGTCTTCTCAAATGGAGCTTATCAACTTTCGGAGCTTGATGGTCGAGTTGCTATGATGCCTATCAATGGCAAATTCTTAAAGAAGTATTATGTATAAATATAAATACTTGTAAATCATCAGACAGAATTAAGTTCATAAATAAAATTCAAATTTTATTTCATTATATGATAGTACATAATATTAAAGGTCACTATCATCTTTTTCTACATTGGGACGAGGGCCACTGCCGTCTTTCTAAAAAATACGGTCAACAAAAGAGCCGAGAACCTCCTTGCTGGATCCCACGAGAAACTTGCAGACGGCCATCGTCATGGCTTCTTCTTCTTTATTCCTTCCTGGTTCAAGCAGAAAGTCCAGGATGTCTCTCGGTGGCTGCGGTGCAGACGAACCTTCGCCTACTTCTGCCTCCTTCGGCTGAACTGGATCGACAGGGCGTTCTTCAGTGCCCTTCTGAACTTTCGGGGCAATCTCAGCCTTCTTAGATGCTTCTCCAGAAGACATTTTTATGTTGAAAGAGTAGAAGTGTTCGTTCCTGTCAGATTTCTGCTATATTTATAGGCAGAAGTTCCTCAACTAATGAAGCGATACATTAATCCGATGGTTCATCCGTTCATTAATGCCCGATGGTTCATCCGTTCATTTATCACATTCATCCGACGGTTCGTCCGTTCATTAATACCCGACGGTTCATCCATTCATCCGACGGTTTGTCCGTTCATTAATACCCGACGGTTCATCCGTTCATTTATCACATTCATTAATACCCGATGGTTCATCCGTTCATTTATCACATTCATTAATACCCGACGGTTCATCCGTTCATTTATCACATTCATCCGACGGTTCGTCCGTTCATTAATACCCGACGGTTCATCCGTTCATTTATCATATTCATCCGACGGTTCGTCCGTTCATTAATGCCCGACGGTTCATCCGTTTATTTATCACATTCATCCGACGGTTCATCCGTTCATTAATAGCCGACGGTTCATCCGTTCATTTATTATCATTTGACGGTTCACCCGTTCGTTTATCATCACTTGACAGTTCACCCGTTTATTTATCATCATTTGACAGTTCACCCGTTTATTTATTATCATTTGACAGTTAACCCGTTCGTTCATCATCATTTGACGGTTCACCCGTTCGTTCATCATCACTTGACGGTCTTCCCGTTCATTCATTATCCACATCAGCAACTAGTCGTTTTCGATTAAGTTGTCAAATTGAGTTAATAAATATATCATGTCTATCTATTATTTATATCTGAATAAGATATGCAATAAATAATAGAGCCATAACAAAATGTCTTTTATATCAAAATATGAGGCATTACAGAAATGCATCTACAGCAACAAACACAAAAATACAAAAAAAGTTCTAATCAAGAAGGAGGGATAATCAGATTGTCAATTTGCTGCTTCAATGTTTGCAGCTCTTCTTCATGAGTTGATGCTATTATCCTTCTTACTTCTTCCATCCCGCTTTTTTCATCAAAAATGGGCATGTCTACTGTTCGGCGGGTGATTTCTGCACCATGGGTTGTCTCGTATTCATTCCTCTCTTGAATTAAGGCATTGAATTGTTCAATCACCAGTTGGTGATTAACAGTTTCCTCTTTAAATTCTTGCTGGAGGCGAGTAATTTCTGCTTTCAGCTCAGCAAGTCTCCGTCCTTTGCTTTCAGCCATTAAAGTAACTGATTCCATCTTAGAGTTGTATTCAGCTGATTTTGCAGAATGAACCTCTAAAAGATTTTGAAGGTTTACCCTTTCTATATTAGCGGCTTGAGCCAGTCGCTCAAATTCAGCCTGCACTAAAGAGTCTATCTCCTTTTTCTTGAGCTCCTTATATTTCTTTAGGGAGACTTCTAATTCATTCAATATGTGTTCAAGGAGAGTGGCCTGAGCTTCGTCTCCTTGTTCCCTTATGGCCCTTATTAAGAAAGAAGTTGGCTTCCTAACCATAATAAAATCAGCTCCTTCTTTCTCTATCATTTTATGAACAAGAGATCCCAGCGACTCGAAGAAGCATCTGGTAAATGACTGGACAACTTGTTGATTGATGGCCAGAGTTCCAGGAGTTGCAGCTACTCCTATTGTGGATGAGGCAGCAGGTTGCTCGATCCTTTGTGGCTGGATATTAGGCTCTTTGAACAAAGGGGCCAGAGTAGAGCTAGTCGCTCCTCCTGTTTGTTCCTCTACAAAAGTAAAATTGTTATTTTACTAATTGTTTGCCAATGAACAAGAAGATCAAATAAGAGCAGTCTTACCTTGGTTCAATCTAGCAACAAGTGTATCCCCTGCTGGAATGGACTCCCGTTGAACGGAAGTAGCTTCAGCTGCGACAGCTTGACTGCTGCCTGCTTCAGAACCGCAGGATAGATGATGACTACTACTAACGACCACTGTTGGTATGGGCACCATAGCCAGGTCTGTCGGAGGTGTTGGCAGAGTCTCAAGATCTGCAAGAATTACAAATGAAGATATTAGCTATCAATCTAGTTTAAAAGAGAAGATTGCTAAATCTCGTTTTATACCTTGAGGACCGGTGACAGGAGTTTCTTTCAGAACACCTTCATCGGCTGCTTCTTCAGGAGATATTTCTTCATCAAGGTTTAAAGTATCAATAGCTTTTTCTGCAGAAGCCTCCACTTCAATATCCTTTTTAGGATTTGAAGTATCATCGGTTGTATCAAGAGATATATGTTCTTCATTATCCCTTTTGGGATCTTGTATATATTCATCAACATTTTCGGATGAAGAGTTCTCCTTGTCTTCTTCCTCTTCTTCTTCTTCTGTATTCCTGCTGTCAGTTACAGTCTGATCCTCCTGCAGGCTATAACTATAATCTTCCAAAGCTGCAATCATTTCACGATCTTCTTCTTCACGAAGAGTCTTGGGAGTAGGAGGAGGTTGACTCGTCTCCACGACGGGTGAAAGAAGTCGTACAACATTTTGTTCTTTCTCTATGATGTTTTCTTCGGGCTTTTCAACCTCAGTTATTGGGACAAGATCTCCCCTCTGTTCAGTCTCTTCAAGAGTTTTGCTCCCAGATTCAAAAATAGTGTGGGAGATGACATTAAAATTCCTGCTGCAGCATCAACTGAAGTCAGGATTTGTCTGGAAGAAGATTCTTCCAAAACTCTTCTGGTGACTACTCTCTTCTTTCTGTGTAGAGGTCTGATAGGACTCTCTACATTTACTGGCTCTGCTTGTTTCTGCACAGAAGTTGGTGTAGTAGCAGCTTCTTGATGTGTCTCGGCCAATTGCCGAGATTGAGACCTTGTGGTGACCTTTTCAGAAGAATGATCTAGGATCAATTTCTTCTTTGCTGCTGGAGCAGGAGGCTCCTCTCTTCTCCTTTTCTTCGCTGGAGATCTACCCACTCTCAGAAAGATACGCATTGATGCGTTTACTTCTTGAGGGAACATCATATCCCTCGAAACTTCTAAAGGAGCATCGGCCGGCTCGTGCACCTCCTCATTTACAGGGATCGATGAAGCAATTCTTCCTCTCCTCAATCTTGTTGCAGTAGCGAAACTATCTGCGAGATTAAAATTCTCGACAAAAGTATTCGCGGATGTATAAAACACTGAATATGTGAAGAGCATCCGAGGACCCTGGGGAGTACTCTTTGCTGGCATTGAAAAGGTGGCTTTCGTATCACGGGCATTGTAATAAGCCCAAGCTCTGGCCCCGTCTATCAAATAACCTTTGCCTTGGAGGCAAGTAATTGCATTTCCTATATGGAACTGATCATACCCAAACTGTCGAGCAAATCGGCTGGGAAGATATGGTTCTAGATAGCATTCTTCTTCGAACCGATAAACCAGATGAGATGGTCGAATCGTCTTTAACCATTCAAAGGCTGCACGGGTCAGAGGCTGCATCTTCGAGTCCACCATATTTGTGGGCATCTGATCGTACCCAGCAGGGAAAGGAGCACAACAGAAGTTCCATCCTCTATTCAGATTCAATATATATCTACACTCGCTTAAAGAAGTATATTTCCATTTTTCATGAGAATATCTTCGGAGAAAACTGCCATCAACCGCTCCCATGTCGGGGTCCATTAAGGTTGGATAGTGGAGGAGCAACCATCCAAATAAATATGTATATGGCAATTCCAAGCGAGGGAACTCTTTCTCTCCTTTCGCCTTCAGCATCAAGTCGACGTATAAACGAAGACTGGCATTTAGTTTGCAGGTCATTGCTGATAACAATCCATCTTATAGCCGAAGACTAACTTGACAGCAGCAAACAGAACACCGCGGTAAAAACGATCAACAGCACTGGATCCAGGAACCACAAACCTCCGAAGCCAGTATGTTAGGAACCCTGCCAGTTGTGCTTCTTCTGACATGGGTCTATAGCCCATTCTTAAGTAACTCTCTAAAGTGTCCCCTGTCTTCAAAGGAGGATACTCATGATCATCTTTCACTTCTTTATCAAAATTACCACTCTGTTCCATCAGCTTTATAACCTCCGTGTTGCTCAAAGGTGTGAAGAAGTTAGGGTAGCATTTGTCATTCTCCTTGGTCTTCTTCTCTTCTATGTGATTGAGAAACAGATATGGTAACCACTTCAAAGAGTAACAAGTGTTGGCGGTAGCACTCTTATAAAACAGAGAGCAGATCTTGTAATGGCATAGTAGTTCTTCGAACACTGCTACCATTGTTGCATTCTCTTTTCTAAGCTTGTCCAGCTCATCATTTGTCGGTACAAACTCCTCATACGGAGCATCTGCCATGGGCAGGTACGAGATATACTTCATCTCGTGGAGTGCAAACCCTATCTCTCCACCCGGGGTCATGAAGGTCCCCGTCCTATAATTGTACCTCTCAGCCAAAGCTAAAAACATATGTGGGTTGGGAGTAAAGCCGTATACAGTAGCGTGCACTGCTTCATACAGATTGATCTGTTGGAGTCTGTCTTGGAATCTTGTCAGAATCTAATTCGCAATGTAGTTCCATCGCTTGTAATCTGGATTCACCAATCCAGTCAGTCTGATGTCTTGTTCGGGGTATTTTCCTTCAGCCTTCGCAAATTCATTTGCGAATATTGGTGTCCTAACAGGCATCAGCATAGAGGTTCTCTGGTGGAATGCAGCCAGGTCTCAAGCCTCTCAACAAGCAGCTATATCTATCAGAGGAGCTATAAAACATATCCCTCTTGTTTGGCCCTTTCTTTACGAAGATTTTTCCTACACGGGCATCCTGAAAAAGAGTGATGTTCCACTCCATCTTCCTTGGGTAGCTCGCATGAGCATACCGCGACAAAGAGAGGCAGCGAGCAATGTCTGGTAGGAAGAATGATTTATTTTCTGGGTGAACTATTCTCTCCTCCATCCTCGGCCTAGGCTGAGAGACTTTCTCGAAGGCGTCACCGAACAGGAATAAGGGTTTCTTATGAATAACAGCATCCGCTGACTCTAGGGGCTGTCCATTCATCAAACACATTAAAGTCTCATTATCCTGGGAGATCAGTATAGCCTGACGGGAGGCCGGCAGATCGTACTGAGGATAGTGAACATGAGACAGATTTTCTTTATACTCAGACTCTGAGAGGGTTCCCACAAAATGTTCATAATTTGGATCTTCATTGACCTCAACTGCATCAACAAACAGATAAAAATTAGTACAAGTCAAAGTCTCTGTTTTTAAACACAAAACATTAGAGTGCGCAACTCCTCAGATTGTGCTGACATGACTTGCGCAACATCAGATTGCGCATCACAATAGGATGCGCAAAGCAATAGTTTGCGCTGATATCCTGCGCAAATCAATCGATTGCGCTGACTTTCTGTCAGCACAATTCAACAGATTACGCAGGAATGCAGCCTTCATAAAAATAAGGACTGACAGTTGATGCAATCAAAACCCTAAGAAGGGTGGCGCAATATGAACTCATCTCTAAAAGAGATGAGTTTCAAAGATCAAAGGAAGTCGAATCACCCTAAAAAAGGGTTTTCGATCGGTTCAAACAACCTCTCAGAGCGGGGTGCACGGATTCGTGTCGAGATGCTCGCCGTGCAACTCTGTCAGATGATTCGGACGTAGCTTTGCCCTTCGCGGCGGCGGCAGCATTGGAGGATCGTCGGGGTGCCATGAAAGTCGTCGGAGGAGGAGGACAGCAAGGGTTCGGGAGGGATTTTTCTCAAGAGCTTGAAAGATTGCAAAGTAAAGAAATGAAAATGAAGAGATGGTTATTTATAGCTTTCGAAATATGAAATGGCTGCCTTGGATTGTGCCGAGAATTGGGGGCTCTTCGCTTTGCGCAGACAGCTCATCCTCATGCGCAATTTGATTCAAAATTCAAAAATTCAAAGTATTTTGAAATTTTGAATAAAATCAACTTTCGAAAACTTTGAAGGGGGTCTTGTAGGTCCTAAAAAATCAAGTTGCATCAATCAACAAAGTCAAAATAATTAAGATATACATCATTTTGATGAGTTGCACAGACAACAGATTGTGCAGCAATCAAATTGTGCATGTTGGTTTGTGCACGTTCTCAACTGCGCAGGCTGACGTGGCAGAAGTCATCATTACCTGAATCAAATCAAATCTTCCTGACAGCTGACAGCACGGATAACGAGGAGACTGTTCGTTTATTGTGCCGTACAGTGCTCGAGGGCGGCTGACAGTTGGCAGCGCAATCTATGATGGCGCAAACCATTCCTGCGTAGTCTGAGTCTGCGCAAACCATTCCTGCGCAGTCTGAGTCTGCGCAAACCAAAGTCTGCGCAGTTCAGATTGCGCATTCTACCAACATAACTGATAAAGTACATGTGGCATTCATGCCATCAATTGCTCATTACGTGGCAACAGTCTATGCACGATCATGCGCATTTCAATCAAATGATGCCATGTGTCACAGATAGTTGGCCTACGATCCAATAACTGTCTGCGCAGTCTAATGCTGTGCAAACCAATTGCTGCGCAAATCATCTTGCACAGTCTAGAATAACTGAAAGTTAGTTATTTCCAGAACTCTATAAATAGAGTTTCAAGTCTTCATTTCAAGGGGGATCAAGAGTTCAGAGATCAGAGATCATAAATCAGATAGTCCAGGAGTTCTTGCCCAAGTGCTGCTGCATTCTTCCGAGGCTTTTGCCTTCAACTTTCGAGGCTTTTGCCTTCAGTTTCCAGAGTTGTTCTCAACTTCAGAGGCTTCGTCTTCAAAGTTCACATCGTCCAAGGGATAAAGCAATCGTCATCTAGATTGGATTCCTATAGTTGTAATTTTTCCAGAATTCTTGTAATCTTTATTACACAGTTTGTATCAATAAAGTTTTATCTTTTGTTTTTGCAAACAATACATATATATATATATATATATATATATATATATTTTTTTTTTTTTTATATATATATATATATATATATATATGTATATGATATAGGTTTTGTGTTATACCTTAGTGTATGTGGTGGGTGGATTTGAGTTAGGATTATGAGTTTAGCCTTATGATAGAGTTTGATGACCTAGATATTGACCCCGTAGCATGGTAGACTAGAGTTTGACCAAAATCCTAGTCAGTTGACCAGTTAGCTAAAAGTTGACATAGTTTGACTAGAAGGTTGACCCAGAGTTGACCAAGTTTGACTTTGACATAGATTGACCTAGAAATTATGTAGATTGCATCGTAAACTTCATTTACTTTATATTGAACACATTTTAACCCATATTGCTCTACTTAGGACATTGTGACTCCGATGCAGACATCTGACATTATACTACTCTTTTCAGAGTATCAAGCGAGTACATTCTCTGATAGTTCTCTCATTTACTTGTCAATTACTGTATTTCAGTTCTAGTTAATTCTTTGTGATTCTCTGTTACAACACGTACGGATATTTCTGGATTCATGTATGCGACACACATACCATCTTGTCTGGCCTCTATTACTTGAATCATTGCTGGTATTATCATGTTTGGCTGGACTCATCTCGATTCTTGTGTCGAATTTTGGATTCACTTGTATTACGGGGCAGAGAAATATTGAGTAAGACATGTAGATATACCCCAAATCTGGAATCTCCAAATTGGAATCTACTGGAAGCATAGCCATCCCTCGCCTGATTAGTGAGTAATGTGCCTGATACCTACAGCCATTTACATGTCGATCTCGGTATTTTAAAATACACTGATAGAATATAGCTGGTCTCACCTGGATTCTTGATCGCTGACTAGAATCATCATGTACTGGAATCATCTTGTACTAGAATCATCTTATGCTGGATTCATCTTGTACTAGATTCGTCTCATACTTGATTTATATTGGATTTACACTTGTCTTATATTTACTGTCTGGACTTATCATGTTACTCTAGTTCAGCTAGAATCTTATTTTACAGTCTTCATTGCCATGATTCTTCTCTTATTTTAGTTACCTTACTTTCCTTGTATCTTAACTGTTTCTCTATACCATCACCTGAATAAAAACTACCATGTTCATCAATAAAACGGTCTATAACTGCTTTTAGTTCTCTGTCATTTTACTTGGGTTTTCTAGATGAGTTGTGCTCGTTCCAATCCTGACTGGATATGTTGAAAATATTATAGATGCTTACCCTGAGCACACTTGCCCTACTTGTCTTGGAGCAGGAGATAGCTTAGCTACCTTTGGCCCCGACACTCAGGAGTGATCGGGAGACTAGCTAGTAGACTTGGTTGAGTTTTCATATTTTAGAACTTGAATTGTAATAAGTTGAGATAATGTTTTGTTTTGAGATTGTTTGAGATTATTATTATTTAGTAGTTATTTTTGTTGTTATTATTTAGTCTTAGGTATAAACTTCTGTGTTATCTTATCGTGCTTTTGACAAGTACATTATATAATTGCATGAGTTGTTGTTTAGTAGTAACCTAGAACAACGTTCTACTGCCGAAACTGCGGAGGCTGGACGTACCCACTTCTCGTGCCCCTACACTGGGTGCGGGTCGTGACAAAACATGTTTCTTTGTACTATATTTTTCATGTATAATTTTTGGGTCAAAAGGGGTCAACTATACCATTTTCTGTAATTTTGATGTGTTTTTCCATTTCAATTTGAAATCCAAATCCGATCCAAACATTTTGACCCAATATATGGTTTTGGCCTATTTTGAGCCAATTACGCACATGATAATGGTGTCCTACTCAATTGGGTTCCTATGTGCTATTTATTTTCAAATGGCATATAAAATCCAACTATTAGACTTTCGGAGCCTATTTTGGTTCAATAAATCATTCCACCCCAAAACTAGTCCAACAAGCCTTGATACTAGGTTGCCATAGCCTATTAGAATTGATTTAGATATATTTTATTAGATTTTGTATAGCCAAATAAGTTTAAACTCAATCAAATCTTTTGTTTCCATTTTTGGAAACAATTTAAATCTTTTGATGCATAATCTTGCATATCTTTTGATCTCTTTAACAAATCTCAAACAAATCTCACCTAACCAAAACCAAATCTCTCCTAAATCCTTTTTTCTCGTGTAAACTTGCGCCCCTCCCTTTATTTTGTTCAATTTAATACATACATACATATATATATATATATATATATATATATATATATATATATATATATATATATATATATATCGCCCAGAACTGAGAACTCCCCTTTATTTCTCACTTTCGTACATATTTTTCAACCCGACAGAAACCAACTTTTCGACCACATCCAACCCTTCTACCAACTTCATCTCGACCCTAAGACACCTCCTAACACCCCAGCACCTTTCCGAGGAGCTAGAAGCCCGTTTGGTCGGTACAAGGTATGGAAGGCACCCGAAGTTGACTGAACTTGTGCTGAATTCATGACAGCAGGTATGCCAACTTCTACACAAGGTTTCATATAATTTCTGATGTCTATTTATTGAAATCCAAAATTAGTACGAAGCCCTACGTGTCTATTTTCATATCCAATTGGACACCCACATGGTTCCGCACGGTTTGTCAGAAGCGTCCATTTTATAAACGTGTGTCCAGGATGAACCAATTCTTATGCAGGCAAGTTTTTGGCGACTTACGAAGCACTTCGATCTCTCAAATATTTTTGATACTACTCTAGACATCCTAATATTTCTATTCCATATACCTATGTGCCACTTGGTTGAGGTTTCGTATTTTAATAAAATTTGTGTTCATCCGATTGTTGTAGGATCACTAAGAAACCAAGGATTTACATGTCTTTTTTGACTCGAATATTAATGAAGCTTTTCTAAATTAAATGTTGTGTATACTTTATTATGAAATTCATAATCTAATATATTTCACAAATTTTTTAGATTTAATTTTTGTTTAAAAATATTTGTTTCGAGTACGAAACTACTACACAAGTTGGTGATTATTGGCGCAGGAACAATATGAGACTTGTATACCTATATTTCTATGAATAAAATAGACTAAATATTATTACATTTTTTATTATTTTTCCAAAATAAATAAAAAATTTTTTAGGATATAAAAATATTACTTTATTGGGTAGATTTAATGCTATATATGTTAGATTGAGTCTGGTAGTTAATGTGACTATATATATATATAATATATATATATATATATATATATATATATATATATATATATATATATATATATATATATATATATATATATAGTCACATTAACTAATATATATATATTATATATATATATATATATATATATATATATATATATAAAATATATATATATATATATATATATATATATATTAGTTAATGTGACTATATATATATATATATATATATATATATATATATATATATATATATATATATATATATATATATATATATATATATATATATATATTTTGTTAATGTGACTATATATATATATATATATATATATATATATATATATATATATATAATATATGTTCCCGTGGCCGTAGCCCGTTGGGAACGGTGGAGCACCCCGGCGCAGTGGCGCGGGTTCGAGCCCCCTTGGAGGCATGCCTCCAAGCACCACTAAGAAGTGGACACCCTCAAAAAAAAAAAATATATATATATATATATATATATATATATATATATATATATATATATATATATATATTTTAATATATATATATATATATTATTGGTCTATAAGTCCATATAGGGCATAACATAAACATGTCATTGTAGTTAGATTTATTCTATTGTAGGTGTACGTGACGTTGTGATCGAGGATCCTGGAGTCGGACCATTGTGTACACACTTGGAGGCTACAAGCAAGTGTACCTTGCCAAAAGTTTCAGTACTTTCTTATTTTCTTTATTTACTTCTTATTTATATATAGTATAGATGCGAGTTATTCATGGTTATGAACTCTGTACTAGCATGTGTGACTTATTACTTGTACCTGAGTTTTACTTGACTTGACTTGATTGTATAGCTCTAGAGAATGGGGAGGGGAGAAGTCTACCAAAACATCTAGCCATTTAGACTCGTGATCATGGTTCCATATTTGGTACTCGATTATTCTACTCGTGGCCATGATCTCTGTAGTAGAGCAATAGTATTGTTTATTTATTCGTCCATCAGTATTAAAGCACAATGCCATGGACGATTTCCTGTACGGCTGGGCCTGGTATTAGGATTTTCCTTAACTACATTATTTCTTAGAAGGCTATGGTAGTTATCCTTCTGCATTTACATTTTCTTTTATTGTTACTTTGGCATATATATTATGTACCTTGTTACATCCCTCTAAGGACCTGGTGATCTCTCTAGGTAATTTCTTATGCTGAGAAAGTTCGCTAATCTGGATGGTGTCGCTATGTTCGACTCAGGTATATATTTGGTTGATATCTTCATTATATTCCTCCGGTATTATATTTATTTCTATTAATTTATTCTGTAGATATGGCCTAGTTTTACAAGCTTTATTCTTTGACATAATCTTATTCAGACAAAAATAATAGAGTCTGGTGTAGTGTCCCGCTCCTAGCGGTTCACTATGTAAGGCTTGTGGCTTGATTAACTCGGTCGGAACCGAGTATTGGGGAAACTTACCGTCGGCATCGAATTGATCATGGACAAATGCATAAGAACCTTTTCAACTAATGGATCGATTTCTTTTGAAATGAGTCCAAGAGTTTTCTCTGTATGTTTTGCTGCTGATTTTTCTGCTTGGTTTTGATCGACGCTTTTCTGAATGGTTTTTGATGATTTAATTCTTGTCCATTTTCATCGATTTTTATAGCATTCATTCTTTAGAATTCTGAGAGAAAGAAACATAACGAGACAGAGTATTAACCAAACTTTTGGTGCCATTGCCGGTAGACGCGTGAGGGGAAGCTAATGGCACATGTGTTCCTTTCCTTCTCGGTAATTCTCTAATTGGTGAGTGTAGATTCTCTGTGGTGGTTTGTCCCTTCTCTGTTATTCCTTCATGCCAACTACGAATTCTGTTATTGCCTTGCTATATCCGTTGATCGATAATATGATGCTAATGCCACAAGTCAATACCACTAAGAGGCTAGTGATATAAACACTCTACTAGTGAATGAGAAGCTTGTCCTTATGAACATTAAAATGCTGTGATGAAATGAACGTTGAAATGAGATGAATTGAAGTTTGAGATAATGGATATGAAATATTGAAAAATAAACATAATGCCTTTTACTTTAATATTACTATGCATACTGTGTTTATTGAGTCGGACACACATTCGCATGACCATGGACAACTTATGCATAAGGAATTATTTTCTTGAACGATACCCGCAGCGGTAGGATCGAGTCGGCCTATGAGGGAATCTACGTGTTTTGGTGGCACGAAGTATCGAAACCTTCATTCGGGCTCGCAACCTGGTGAATGGCAAACCACATACCATACGAAGTCCTATATGGCAACGTCCAAAATGGTGCACTAATACCAGTGGTCATGTTGTAAGAATGTATGCTAACCAATATCTTGTGCAGGGGCGGTAAGTATTATTATTATCCTGTATCTTTTGTAGGAGCTGGATTCGGCCGATGGTAAAGTAAACAATTGCTTTCATATAATATCATGTTGCCTTATTTTAAGCTGCTGTCAATTGCTAGTCCCTAATACTCCCATGATTAAGATGCTTGTCATAATTACAAATGTTGATTTAGCTAAATGGGCCAAAAGGGGCTCACTAGTACATTTTTATAATGTGATGACCCTCCTCCACAGTTATTGGAGAAGGCCCAGGCGCACGTCGGAACTAAGGCTTTTTGAGTTGTTGCTATTTCTTTTCAAGTTACTTTCAATAAAGACGCATAAAGTATTGCAGAGTTTTCAAGATTGCTGCTTGGATTTCAAATGTACTAATGGGGCGTAATGTATGGAACAAGAAGTTATTTCATGGCAGCCTATCAATTATTTTTTTTTATAAATAAATGTAGTCGGAATGGCATTTTAAAGAGTACCGAAAAAAGTTGTATCTTGCTACAATTATCAATAAAATGAATATTTATTTCTATTTTACGTACTCAATATTTCTGCAACTGTGACTTATTTTCAAATGTTTCAAAATGACACAAATGTTCACGTTCCTGCCTTGTACAAGTGCAACACCAGACTTGAAAGAAATCACGCCCTAGCGAGGACGAACAATTCGGCATGAATCAAAGTGAGGACGAACAATTCCCCGAATTGAGGCGTAACAGATTGGTATCAGAGCACGGTTTCAATTCCTTGGATATCGAAAAATGTTTTCAAATGGAAGTCTTGATGCAAATTTTCTCAGTTGATGGTGCGATAGTGCTGGCATGAAATAATATTGCGTACAATAAGCTCTAAATATTTTATGTGTGCTAATGGAATTATTTTTGTTTTTGAATTATGACTAAAGGTGATAGCTCAAAGATGACTTCATCGTCCGACTCAATGAAAAAACTGATAAAGCTAATGAAAGCTCAGAAGCAGAGCGAGGCTCAACATCACTAGCTTCAGGAGCAACTTCAATACCAGTTTCAGGAGCAACTAGATGCTCAATAAAAGCAAGTGGACAATTTGGCTCAGATTGTCACTACGCTGACGGTAGATTATAATGTTTCTGCAATGGCTGCACAAGCCGAGACAGTAACAGCAACGGCAGAGAAACCTAAAACGCCTACACGTAAAAGGTCAAGCTTCAAGTTCTCAGAGTTCAAAAGTTGTGACCCGCTTGAGTTCAACAGAAGGGTAGAACCAGATGAGGTGATAGGATTCCTAAATATATTGGAAGGATATTTCAGAATGTTGGATATCCAACGCAGTAAGCGGGTGGAGTGTACCACTGTACAACTTCGTCTCAAGGCCCAAGAATGGTAGAATTTACAGAAATAGGAACTTTGCAGTAACAACCCTAATACGAAGATATCCTGGAAGACCTTTAAGCAAGCCTTCATTGCTTAGTTCATTCCTCCTGCGGTTCGTCGACAAAAGGAGAAGGAGTTCGTAGCGCTCCAACAAGGCAGCAATGTCAATGGATGACTACGAGACATAATTCTTGAAAAGAGTTGCTTTTGTTGGGTACATGGTGTCGAACGACGATGCCAAGCGGGAAGGATTTATACAAGGCTTGAATGATGGCCTCGCTACTAAAATACAACGTTTTAGCGACGGCCCTATCCGTCGCTAATTGACATTACCGACAGATTACCGACGGATACTGGCTGAAAAAATTCGTCGGGAATAACCTCGTCGCTAAAACAAATCCGTCGCTAATCTGTCGCTTAGCGACTACTTAGCGACAGATTACCGTTGGCTACATCAAAAAAATTAGCGACGGCTAGCCGACGGTTTTCCGTCAACTCCGACAGTTTAAAATTTTAATGTAGCAACGTTTAGCGACGGAAAGATCCGTCGCTAATCTGTTGTTAATATGTCGGTAAAAGAGTATTGGAGAGTTTCTGATACGTAATATCCGTCGCTAATCCGTCGCCATTCCGTCGCTATGTGTTTTTCCAGAACAAGGCCGACGGATAATCCGTCGGTAATCCGTCTCTACCTCGTCGGATTAGTGGCATTGTAGCGACGGATAATGCGTCGCCATGCTTCTGGATATCTTCCATATTTCCAGAACCTGAGCGACGGGAACTCCGTCGCTATTCCGTCGCTCAGTGTTTTTCCAGAACCAGGCTGACGGATAATCCGTCGACAATCCGTCGCTGTTTTGTAATTTATACAGTTAGCGACGGATTATCCGTCGCTAACCTGTCGCGAGTCCGTCGCTAACTGTAATATTTTTGAAATTTTTTTGCAGAAAACAGACTATTCCCTGTACATACAACATATCCAACATATCCTAATATACACAAAAAATATCCCAACATACACAATATCTCCAAACATCCAATATATCCCAACACAATATCTCCAAACACAATATATCCCAACATACACAATATCTCCCACAATATCTCCAAACACAATATCCAACACAATATCTCCAAACATCCAATATATTCCAACATACACAAAAAATATCCAACACAATAACCAACAAAATATCCAACACAATATCCCAACATACATACAACAAAATATCCAAACATAAACAAAATATCCAAAATATACACATATCCAAATGTCCAAATGTCCAAATATCCAAAAACATAAACAAAATCACTGAGAAGGAGGAGGTGGATCGTCTCGTGCTCTCTCCGCCGCTTCCGCTCTGCGTATATAATGCTCCACCATGTTTGCCGGCACTTGGGACAAGACATGGTCTGGAAGCGAGCATAGCTGCTCTGACGACATCATGTCAAGGAGCGCTACGATAGCAGCATCCGGTACCAAGCGGGCCTCGGAAGAGCGGTCAAAAGAAAGCCGTCCGGTGGAAGAAGGATCAGGTCGATCCGAAGCACCGGCAGCAGCAGTAGACGGAGCGGCGGCAGACGGACCAGGAGCAGACAAATCGGAAGCAAAAAGAAGGATACGGATAGTGCCCCACCACTATCGCCCGTAAATCCGACACCGTCGTGGCAAGCTGCGTCCTCACATCGTCTGCGGGGTCGCGGGAGGAGTCAAAGGCGGTGGATATCTCGGAGTCGACGCCTGCAACGACTCCGCCATAGAACCTAAGCCGTACAGGCACCCTTTCCTAAAGCCGCCGGCAGATTCTATGAGCACGTCGTCGTAGCGAGCGGCCATAGAAGAGGGTGTCTGGGTGGGCGTCATTTTGTCGACATCCTCGACAGGGGGCTCAATCTGACGGAGTGCCTCACGATATGCAGCCTATCCAATAAATGTGTTTATACTATAAGTTTTTCTAAGTTATAATCTAAATACCATGTTTTCCTAAGTTACAGTCTGAATCCTAAGTTTACCTAATTAGGTTAACAATAATTATATTTTTAACATAAATCTCATAAACGCAAGTACTTACATCAGTCTCCTGGGCCCTCGCGTCCACGAAACTCCCGTCCTTCTGCCTCTTGTGCGTATGCACAAATAC
This sequence comes from Iris pallida, assembly GCA_029216955.1. NCBI lineage: Eukaryota > Viridiplantae > Streptophyta > Magnoliopsida > Asparagales > Iridaceae > Iris > Iris pallida. The sequence continues at coordinate 6,782,223 of JANAVB010036820.1, read as the reverse complement.
TTCGTGAGCGGTGACCGCCTCCGCCTCTCTCTCCTCCTTCACTGTCCGTTGGGCCTGCATACGTAGAATTTTATTAACTTCGTATATTAATAGTACCGACTTAAATAGTAGAATGAATTTGCGGTATCTCACCAATTCTGCATGCGTCCGTGCGTGGGGCCTTGATCCTCCCGTATGCAGACCCGCGGCCTGTCTATTCGCCTTGGCTTTCTCTGATTTCTCCTTGTATTGAGGAGTATCCATCTTCTTCAACATCTCCTCATAGTACTCCGTACGGATCCAGTCCTTCTTTGTACGCGCCGTACGAAGGTCGTACATCGCATCCCGTATCTTCTTCCCGGCGACGGCTTTGTAGGTCCTGCGGATCACCACCTCGCGATGGGGGGCACCAGAACGTCCTCTGACGTACAAATTCAAATATTACGTAATTAAAAAATAATAAATTAAATAATAATTAATAAATAACCAAAAGATATATACCCTTATCTCGTCGAGCCAAACGTACTACCTGTCCTGAGGCACCTCAGAAAAAATTGAGGTAGGGGCCATGGTAGTAATCCCGGATAATGTGCCCTAGAATCCGGACAACATCCCACGGGAAAAATCTATAAAGAAGCAACGACTGGATTATTGACTTGAATAAATGAAACAAATTTAATAAATTAACTTAAATTTACTTACGATTCACCCGCGGGCCATATCTTTCGTCGGAACTCGCCCATCGGCCTCTCTGGTGGCATCGGAGGATCCGAGGGTCCGCGCATGCACTCTCTGATAACAGGATAAAACTGAATCCGGGGGTACTCCGGGGCCCACCGTGCAGTAACTGATGGGTCCGCTGCTGCATTTGCTGATGCATCCGCTGGTGCATCCGGTGGCGGAACGGATCCGCTAGCGGATGGAGTCGCAGGCCTCGACGAAGATGACGGTGGCACCGAGGTAGACTGACAGCGGAAAGAGTTTGTGCCCGGGCTCTCCAGGTCGGGATCGGAGGTCACATCCGGGGAATACGTATGCCGACCACGACCGCTACCACCACGCCCACGCCTACGACCACCACCACCACCACCACCACCACCACCACTACCACCACGGCCAGCACCACCAGCACGAGTGCTCGCAACCATGCCCTGTAAATAGAACACATAAACATAATTAATAATATAGAAGTATAAATGAATATAAAACTAAACTAAAATATATATACCAGCAGCAGGGCGACGAGTGCCGGCCAGACAAGTAGGACTAGGAGTGCCATCTGCAAAAAAATCATACAATAAGTAGATGATCGAACAACAAAAAGATGAACTGAAATAAGAATACAGAAGTTTAATTTAAACTGAATCGTCCTCGTCCTCGGCCTCGACAAAAACATGAACTGAAATATACCGATATTTAATCATCGTCATCGTCCTCGTCCTCGGCCTCATCTTCATTCTCATCATCATCCTCATCCTCATCCTCATCGTTGACTTCATCTGTATCCTCATCCTCATCCTCATCAAGTTCTTCTTCTTTCTCTTCTTCTTCAGTCTCAATACTTGGGACAAGACACCTCTTTCTCCCCTGGTTGACATCTAAGTCTTGTATATCAACCCCTTCCTCCCCTTTATTTTCCTTAGCAGGAGGTATATCAACCTCTAATTCAACATCCATGGTATCCGACTGTTGTCCCAAGTATTGGGGCTTTTTGATCTCGTCTTCTTGGTTTGCTGGGTCTCCAACATTGAATGTATTTCTAGATTTAATCTTGCATACTGCCCACCAGTAAAATCGATCTCTACGATGCCTTGGGTAGCTTGTATTGTAGACTTGAACAGCCTGACTTGCTATCACAAATGTGTCGGACCCTCTATACCTCTTGCAATGATTTATATCGACGAATCCAAATTGTTTATCGATTCTCCAACCGATATTTGGTATCGTATCGAACCACTAACATTTGAACATCATAATATGCATATCATATGGGGCACTATATTGTAAATCTACAATATTCCGAAGCACTCCATAATAGTCAAAGTTCGGTTCGTCGTCATAGATGGTACCTCTTATGCAAACACCAGAATCCTTAGTACTGAAGTTGTCATTAACAAATTTGGCATTTATAGCATGCTGAGTTGTCTTAAACTTGAAGCCATTAACGATATAGCCTGGCCAAGTCTTCGCATGCTTCTTCGGTCCCAATGCCAAATAACGAATGCTCTCATTTGCGAGTCTTGTTTCAGGCAATAAAACCTGTAAACAAATAATGATAATTTAAATGTTTTACTTGCATATATTTTAATGGTAGCCGTATATCATATTATCTTAGTTACTTACGTATTTTCGAAATCTGGTCGGAAAGGTACAATCAACCTCTCTTTGAGGTCCCTCATCGGTAATATCGGGTGTCCTTATTTTGACTTCATCTCTAAATACACTGTTAGAGAGAATAAAAATAAGTGTAGTCACTTACTTCACCAAATTAGAGATATAACGAGGTGTAGTCACTTACTTCTCCAAATCTCTCACTTCTTGTATGTCACAATTTAACAAGACATATCAGTGCGCGGCATCATACTCATCGTCAGTCAACTACCGTTTCTTACTAGCCCCAATAGGCTTGCCCCTTAAATTAAATATACCTCCATCCTCAACGTCTTCGTCATTCCTTTGAGGTCTATTTCGATTTGTCTCGACATGAGTATCAAAATAAATGGAGCAGAAGTTTGACACCTCCTCGATAAGATATGTTTCATATATCGAAGCCTCTATATGAGCCTTGTTGCCAACTTTCTTCTTTAGATGGTGTAAGAACCTAGAAAGACAAATTATCTTGAGAATTAATAATGAATTATAAAATTTTACTTAAATTATATTATTTTTTATTTACCTTTCAAAGGGGTACATCCATCGATAATGAACAGATGCACCGACACGGGCTTCGTATGGTAGATGAATCGGTAGATGCTCCATGCTGTCGAAAAAGTCCGGTAGAAATATTTTCTCTAACTTATAAATTGTTAAGACAATCTTCTCCTCAAGTTGTACCATATGTTGCACCGTCAGCTTAGTTGAACAGATATCCCTGAAGAATGTAGACAGCTCGACCAACGAACCCATACAGCAGAAGGCAACAACTCTCTTAAAGAAATGGGCAGTAATCTTTCCATAAACATGTGGCAGTCGTGACTCTTCATTCCTGTTAGCTTGCGTTCATTGAGATCAACGCATCTAGACAAATTTGACACATAGCCGTCAGGAAATCTTAAAGTAGATATCTACTTGCAGATTATTAATCTATCTTCCTTGCTCAATGTATATGGCGCTATAGGCTTTGTTAATTTTCCACCAGCTCTCCTTTCTATCAAGTTTAGATCATGACGTTTGTATATCTCGACCATGTCTTATCTTGCTTTTGGATTATCCTTCGTCTTTCCTTTAATATCTATAACGGTATTGAAGACATTATCGAACACATTCTTTTCGATATGCATAACATCAAGATTATGCCTTATAAGATTATCTTTCCAATAAGTCAAGTCCCAGAAAATACTCCGTTTGGTCCAGTTATGGCTTTGTCCGAACCCCTCGACACGATTGTTCGATGGATCTTCCATTATGATGGGCAATTCCTTTACAACTTCCTAAATATCGTATTCGACAATCTGGCAGGTGGATCAAGAAATTCTTGTTTTCCAGATCTGAACGCGTCCTTGTTCTTTCGCTAATGATGGCTCACGGGCAGAAATTGACGGTGACAGTCAAAGAAAGAAGTTTTTCCTCCATACCTAAGGCGAAACGCCTTACTATTTTCCATGCATATCGGACAAGACATGTTGCCGTACGTACTCTATTCCGACAGCATACCGTATGCTAGAAAATTATTGATTGTCCACATGAGTGAAGCTCTCATCTGAAAGTTCTGTTTCCTGGAAATATCATACATCGTGACGCCGATCTCCCACAGCTGTTTCAGCTCATCCACCAACGGCTGTAAATATATATCGATATTTTTCGTCGAATTTTTGGGACCGGGTATAATAGCTGTCAAGAACATATAAGGAGTCTTCATACACATCCATAGTGGCAAATTGTAAGGGGTAAGAATGACCGGCCAGTATGAGTATTGAGATCCCGACTGTCCGAAAGGGGCGAAGCCATCAGAACATAGCGCAAGGCGTACATTTCTAGTCTCTGCAGCAAAATCTGGATGACATAAATTAAAATGTTTCCACGCCTCTCCATGCGAAGGATGTGACAATTCTCCTTCGTCTTTTATGTGTTCTTCGCTGTGCCACGTCATGTGTTCCGCTGTATTCAGAGACATATACATCCTCTGCAAGTGCTTCGTGATCGACAAGTAATACATATACTTGTAAGGATGTCGTTTTCTAGTTGACTTTCTTTTTCCATGCACTGGCTTGTAACGATCCGTATTACAGAAACTGCAACTTTCTGATACCCAATTCTCTTTGTAGTACAACATACATCCGTTGCGACAATAAGCTATCTTCTTGTACCCCAGTCCCAGTTGTTGGACCATCATCTTTGACTTGTAGAAGTTTTTTGAAAGTTTTTTTGATTCCTTCGGTAACACCTCCTTGATTAGTTGTGTGATCCGATCATAGTAAGCTTGTAGCAAGTTAAAATCACACTTTATGTTCAGCAACCGCATCGTCACTGACAGTACAGAATGAGTCTCATAACCAGGATATAGAGGAGTATCTGTATCCTGAAATATATCATAGAACTCCTTCGCCTCGGGATTAGGATCCTCCGGATCAAAATTAGGCCCTGCCGTATCATACACCATATCTCGTGCAAGGTTCTGCAGGTCTCCATTATCATCAGAGCATCCGTCGTCTTCGAGGACATCTATTGCAGCATTATCATCAAAAGCATAAGTAGCAGCTTCCGCAGCCTGTCTTTTCGAATATAATTCACCTTGCGATGACCACAAGCCGTAATCACGTACGAAACCCTTACGGGTCAAATGCTCTCTCACAGTCACCACTTCTTCGTAATGTCTATTATGACAATTAACACATGGACACTTGATTTTGTTATCGTCCATGTACTGAGCTTTGCTCATGGCATACTTAAGAAATACTTCCACGCCTGCCTGAAAATCGTCACTCACACCTATTCTGCTCTCGTGTTGTCGTTTGTACATCCATGTACGATCAAAGAAGTAACGATCTATCGCAGATTGGAGGTAAAAATCTGTATCACAAGACTAACAGAATTACTATGTAATCATGTACTCACCAATAACCGAATGTAACTGGAGTCGTTGGGCCTATCGTGCAGTAATTGGTGGATCCGCTGGTATAGGCCGGATGTACTTAGTATTTACTATATCAGATTAGTATCGGTCTATCGGTTTGGTATAGGACATATCAGATTGGTATTGGTCTTAACAAATTGATATCGTCCTATCCGATATGTACATGTATCGGCCGTATAGCTAGGATTCACATTGGCCTTATCGATTTGGTATTAGTCATATTCGATAGGTATCGGCCGTATTGGATTAGTATCGACCATTTTGGATTAGTATCGTGGAAGTTTTAGTAACAACTGTACTTGGATTTCTCTCTTGTCGAGCTAGAATACCATTACAAGAGAGTCACCAGATCATGATTATCCAGTTACTATAACATACATGCTTCCTTTTCCATCAGGAAAAGCGAGATTGAAAAGGAAGCATGTATGTTCTGTAACTGGCCAGCTACGCTCTCGTGACTCTCTTGCAATGGTAATCTAGCTCTAGAAGAGAGAAATCCAAGTACAGTTGTTACTAAACCTTCCACCATACTAAACTGATACTGACGATACTAATCTGAAATGCCGATACCTATCGGATATGGCCGATACCGAATCGATAAGGCCAATACGAATCCTAGCTATACGGCCGATACATATCGAATAGGACGATACCAATTCTCTAAGACCAATACCAACCGATACGGCCTATACCAAACCGATAGACCGATACTAATCTGATACGGTCAATACTTATAAGTACCTACGGTCGAGGAGGTTGATCCGCTGGTACATCCATGTATGATCAACGAAGTAACGATCCATTTCAATTTGGATGTGAAAATCTGTATCGTAAGACAAACTAAACATAATAAGTTCGATACCGATACCGATACCGATTCTGATACTCAACGAAATAGTCTGATACCGATACCGATACCGATACAGATATGTGGTGGGATGAGCCATAATTCGTTGATTTGGTTTTGATTTCGGTTTCGAACGTACTAAATTTTAAAAAATCTGGTTCGGTTTCGGTTTTGAATATACTAAATTCGGTTCGGTTTCGGTTTTCAATATACTAAATTTACTTATCCGGTTTCGGTTTCGGTCAGTATCGGGTATCGGTCAGTATCGGTCACCATAACTCTTGACCTTGATTGATGATCTTGATCAAGAATTAATAATCCTGAATTAATTATAATTATCCTTGACTAATTCCTAGCTAGTTAACTACCTTCCAATTTAGAATTGGAATTCTAATATAAATATTACATATAGCCCGATACCGATACTCATATAGGATTAGGGTTAGGGTTAGGGTTAGGCTCTGATGCCGATACTCATAGGGATAGTCCGATATTGATACTCATAGGAATAGCCCGATATCGATACTCATAGGAATAGTCCGATATCGATAACGATTTCGATACTCATAAGAATAGTCCGATACCGATACCGGGACATGCCAAACTGTATCGGTATCGAACAGTATCGGACCGGTATCGGTCAGTATCGGGTATCGGTCAGTATTGAAGCGGGACATGCCAAACTGTACACTACTTATACGTTGCTACACTATGTTCTATATTATCTTGATTAATTGTACATTAATCTTGGTTATCAACTCTTGACCTTGATTGATGATCTTGATCAAGAATTAATAATCCTGAATTAATTATAATTATTCTTGAGTAATTCCTAGCTAGTTAACTACCTTCCAATTTAGAATTGGAATTCTAATATAAATATTACATATAGCCCGATACCGATACTCGTATAGGATTAGGGTTAGGGTTAGGCTCCGATGTCGATACTCATAGAGATAGTCCGATACCGATACCAGGATATGCCAAACTGTATCGATATCGGACAATATCGGGTATCGGTCAGTATCGGAGCGGGACATTCCAAACTGTACCGATATCGGCAGTATCGGATCGGTATCGGCCGATACATTAAACCATCCTCATAAGAATAGTCCGATACTCCGATTGGCATCGGTATCGGCCGATACTTTAATAAATTAATAATATTAATAATTTATTAATAGCTATTTGTTTTTCGATATCAAAAAATCTGATACTCCAATCTGAAACCACCGATATTATCGATACCCCCGATCCGATACTCATAGGAATGGTCCGATACCGATTCCGATTCCGATACTGATTCCGATACCCCCCTCCCTCGATCCGATACTCATAAGATTAGTCTGATCCGAAACCACCTATACCCCTCCCCCGATCCGATACTCCGATCCGAAACCACCGATACTCATAGGAATGGTCCGATCCGAAACCACCGATACCCCCCATCCCCACCCCCTCCCCTACACCGTCGGACAGCAAACCACCCTCCCCCTCCCCTCCCCCACCCACCCGACAGCCCACCCCCGACAGCATACCCCCACCCCACCCTCTCCCCCCCCCCGACAGCAAACACCCACCCCCTCCCCCTCACCCCCGACAGCAAACCCTACCCTGCCCCCGCCCCGCACCCAACACCATCCACCGCCCGTCCCCCTCCCTCCCTCCCCCCACCGTCGGCCCCACGACAGCCGACCCCCCCACCCGAAACCCCAAACCCTACCCTGCCCTCCGCCCTCAAAACCCTCCCCCCGCTCCCACTCCCTCCCCTCTACCCCGCCGGCCCCAGCGACAGCCGACCCCCCTAACCCGAAATCCTATATGTTATGCTAAACAAAGAGGGATGGAGAGAGAGAGATCATATTTGAGAGAGAGAGAGTCGTCGAAGAGAGAGACCCATCGGAGAGAGCTACCCCGCCAAAGAGAGAGAGAAGGGGAAGAGAGAGAGTCTTTTTGGGGGGATAAAAAATTTCCTCCCGTCGGTTCAATTTAAGTTAGGTTACAGTATTTAGCGACGGACTACCGACGGATATATCCGTCGCTTGGTAGTCGCTAAATACCTACTAGATTACCGGCGGAACGTCCGTCGCTAGTTAGACGCTAATTTATCGTGCCATTTTTTTAGATTTTGCTGCCACAATGTGCGACATATTAGCGAAGAAGATCAATCCGTCGCTAAATTTTTGTCAAATTAGCGACGGATGTGCCACTGATTTTGCCACAAAAAAATAAAAAAATTATCCATTACTTTCTGACGGTAGTCCGTCACAAGGTAGTCGCTAGTCCGTCGCTATTAGCGACTAATAAGTCCGTCACTAATAGTCTGTCGCCAAATTGTTGTATTTTAGTAGTGCCTACAACGCGATGTTCTAAGTTGGAAATGTACGTCTTACAGGGAGGCGTACGAAACATCTCTCGAGATGGAGAGATTTCATCAACTGGCTGGCCGCGAGACAACACAAAATTACTAAGGCAACAAACCACAAAAGACCTTGGTCTGGTAGAAGGAATGATGCATCTAAGCATATGAACACAGATGACAATAGAGGGCCTCAGCAACAGTTGTCGTGTTGTAATAAATGTAACCGTTGGGGACACAAAGCGAAAGACTGTCGTGCTGGGTGTTTCAAATGTGGAGGCATAGGTCACACGGCAGTTGACTGCAGATACGGGGGAGGGAATCAGTATCCTCCTCGTGGACAGAATAACAACCAAAATCGTGGCCAACATAACAATTAGATTCGTGGCCAAGCGCCACGAGCCTTACCAGCTCCAACTGGGAATGTATCGAATCAACAACAGGGTGCGCAAGGAAGAGTTTATGCTCTGACTCAAGCAGAAGCTCTTGCCTCAGAGAATGTTATAACAGGTATGTTATTGTACAAAGGCATACCTGCCCGGGTGCTATTATATTCTGGTGCTACTCAGTGTTTTATCTCGACTGATTTTACAACGAAAAATAAATTTTGTATGACTCTATCAAAGATGGCTCTGTGTGTTAGCACTCCTTCGGGAGTAGATATGCCTGCAAATTTGATTTGAGGGAAGGCTACATCAATATTGGAGGCAAGACTATCCTTGGACGCTATTGTACTCGACATCAAAGAGTATGATATTATCTTAGGAATGGACTGGCTCATTGCTTGTCATACGATGATCGACTACATGGAGAAGAGAGTTGTGTTTTGTTTACCCGGAGAGACGAAGTTCTCTTACTCATGCGGCTCGACATCCAAGGAGGCGATGGTGATATTGGCAGTTATAGCAAGACACATGTTGTATTCGAGGTGTGAAGGGTACCTCCCTTCTGTTCGAGACACTAGGATGAAGGGTGCATACTCAGGTCAAACTGAAGTCGTGTTAGAATTCTCCGATGTGTTTTCATACGAGATACCTGGAATGCCACCGGATAGGGAGATTGAGTTCACAATTGACACATTTTTGGATACTCGTCCGATATCGAAAACGCCATACAGGATGTCTCCGGTAGAACTGAAGAAACTAAAAGTACAACTGTAAGAGTTACCAGACCATAGATACATTAGCCCAAGTGTATCACCGTAGGGAGCTCCGATATTGTTTGTGAAGAAGAAAGACGGGATGATGTGGCTGTGCATCGACTACCGAGACCTTAACAGGACAACTATTCAGAATTAGTATCCTTTGTCAAAGATAGATGATCTATTTGACCAGCTACAAGGAGCCACTACAAAAAAAGTGTCTTTTTGGGACGACACTATAAGGAACACTTGTCTAAAAAGTCCTAAAAGTATAGTTCTAGGGACGGCTAAATTTTTAGTAACAAAAAGTTGTATTTTTTTAGGACAGATTGTGAAAATGGATCACTATTAGGGACTAATGAAAATTTCTGTTCCAAATAATACACATTACCGTCCCAAATAGATCGGCGGGAATGTCACACATTTGGCGGCTAATTGCCAAATTTTATGGGGGGAACTTTACCTCCACATGTTTTTATCTCAACCGTTCGATCGGATGGATTAATCCAGACCGTCCATCCCAAAACATTCAAAACTTAGTTGATGAAAACACACTTCTCAATATCAAAGTAACCTAAAAATCTTTCTCTCTATCTCTCTCTTTCCGATCAAAAAAATTGGGTGATGCTGCTCTCTCTCTCTTTCTCCGACCTAGGTGCTCCAGTACTGCTGATCTCTCTCTCTCTCTTCGACCATTGCTCTCTCTCTGTCCGACCTTTCAACCCTAGGTTTTCCATTGCTGCTGCTTGGTATATTTTCCCCAATCTTTAGAATTTTTACCAAATTTTTTTCGTCTTTGTCCTAATTTTTCGATGCATGTTATTTTGTTCTAGATTATTTGCTTGAAATTTGAGTTTTATACTATTTACATGCATTCATGGAGGAATTACTATAACTATTCATGAAAAATTGGGTTTTTTGTGAAAAATTGGAACACATTTGCATGGACAGGAACATGAGTTTGAACATGGCTATGTTCTTTGCATATTTTAATTTGTCAAATTATTGTGATTATCCGTTCATGTAGGAATTACTGTGATTATTTGTGAAAAATTAGATTTTTTTTGTGAAAAATTGAGACACATTTGCATGGATAGGAATATGTTTTTGTACGGACACGAATAAGACACAGATTGTATTTCCGGAATGATTCTCGGACACAGACTCTGGTCCGAAATGGTTGAAGCCTATTGGTGGTTTCGGCCCGTACTTTAAACCTTAGATAAACATGTGCCACTTTAGTGGCATATACCTGTTGGATGGTTGATGAGTAGAGAGACATCTGAGTCTTGTGTTTATCTTATGAAAGGGATTGAAAGCAATGTTCTTAGTATCGTTATCGGACCCTTCCTATGAGAACAACTGTTTTTTAATGCTTTTGGACCCATTCTTTTACGAGTCTTTGTTTTGTTTTCAACTTTGTTATCAAACAACTTACAGAAGGCACATTTCATTTTTTTTCTGGTGGCAATAAAACTTGCAATAGAGTTGCACTTCACGTGTTTGCACATATGCACAAGCGACTGCAACACCGTAGACTAGGTAACTACGTACCAATAACATATTGTAATGTATTTTTTTTAGCATGAATGCTTACTTAATTTCATAGTTTTTATACTTTAAACTATTGGACTGAGTGCATTTTGGTAAAATTGATTTGTTCTCTATCGACAATAAGTATTTTAGTTTATTGTTAGAGACACACTAAAATATGTATCTTATCCATGTCACTGTGTGGGTCGTGTCCTTGCCCTGTCATGTGTCCGTCTAATATGAATTATTATTATGGTTTATGACATGGGTGTTTGTTAAAACATAAAATCAGAAAAGATCTCATCTTGGTTAGTATTTTACATTGTTTGTCATCTCTGTTATTTTATTATTACTACTACTTTCGGGTAGGGGTGGTGGTGGAGTGGTTTGGCAACTTGGTTTTGGTTATTATTGATTATTTTGCCTGTTTATGACATGGGTATTAAATAAAATTGGAAAAGATCTCATCTTGGTTTGTAGTTTACATTGTCTGTTATAATTTGTTTTTTTATTATTATGCATGTTTATGCCACATAAAAGAAAATTTCTCAATCTTGGCTTGTAGTTTACATTGGATCTTGCTTTCGATTGATGTGTACATTATTTATATGTTGATATTTAGTCTATAACAATCCTTTGTATTTATTAGACTATAGATTACTGGTCCAATTTTAAGTGCATTTTGTCTGTAGTTCTTTCTGGACAATAGGTTGATTAGGCACACAGAACTTCTGTTTAATGGTGAGTTAGATTTTGTTGGAAACATGATTGTTGTTTCTTTACATGTAGACACTTAACGATATATTATTGAATTTTAGGGGAAGAAGTGCCAGAGATTTTCTATAACACGGTTCTTGGGTATGATCCAGAATCATAAGGCTATATCTCCTTTATAGCCATCGATGATAAGATTGTGAGTACATGATTGGTATAAAAATTTCTTCTTCTACACCATGAATTGGTAGAAATCTTGATGTTCTAATGGGATTAACTTCTACATTCACCATGTTGTAGGAGGATCTAATGATGAAGCTAACTCATCAATTAGCGTCAAGGTTTATGATAAGTTAAACTGGCAAATGGTGAGATTTTATGGTTGCCTCCATTTACTATCTTTTATTTCTTATTTTTTGGAATTTGAGAGATGGATAAGTTATTATGCATCAAATTTGCAGGTCAAATCCTACTGTACTAGGTACAAAGCCCACCACAACTAAAGGATACTATGTTGTTCTTATAAATAATAACCAGATTTTGATTATTAAAGGTAATTCATCTCCTGATGATTGCATCTAGTTTCTTGAGGTTGGTACCTTTGTTCACATATCCAATACTTTAAACTAAGTGCAACATTTTTTTTTCTGCTTTAACTTTTGTGTTGATATGATGAAAACAAGGTCGAACAACTGTCACAAATTTCTTCTGAAACATGATCACTTAGTCTCATGGGTATTAAAAATCTAGATTGTGTAGTTTGTGGGGATTTCTTCAAGAGTTCTTAAGTTAGTTGCTAATACTGCCAGATCGTAGAAGTTACTATTGCACATTATAGAAAGGTGATCAAGTTTATCTTGATCTGCAAGAATGCTTAGTCGGTGTCGCTTAAAGATAGATTACTAGTTATGTTGTGTGTAGCCAAACTATTCTTCCCTACTGAATGTATGAAATATTTGACTAGCTATCAGTTACAACTTTTCTGCATATCAACTGTCTCAACTTTGTATTACTTGTCAGGAACTAATTATGAAAAACGAAAGCATGATTCATGCTAACTAGCTTTACTTTTGTTCCAGTGTTTTTGTTTAGCCTCTTTGGTGGTCGTTCCTTCCATTACTGTAAATAATGGAGTCCAAATAAGAAACACATTCCTTTCCTTCAGCCTCTTTGGGATGTGCTTTTTCTGTAAATTAAGTTTACACGACAAACTAAAGCTGAGCAAGATCTGCATATCAACATGCTTACCCATAACATGAGCTGCTAAAGAGTGGCGCCAAAATTTATAAAAACAATTTCTAAAATTTTAATAAATATTTCTTTTCCGATACCAAGAAATTACTCTAATCCAAAATTGTCGATCCTGATACTCATAGGAAGGTCCGATACTGATACCGCGAACCTTGATTACTTTTGTACTATTTATGTTTAATAAGGTGGTATTTGAAAGGATTTCTAATAGAAACTAACATTGCTTGCAGCATTATTAACCCGCAAGTGCATCAGCCATGATTATTTATTTCCTTCAAAGATCTTGAAATGAAAATTTTAAGAAGAATGACAATTGTACGTTAGCAGATGAGAAAGTTCCTAACTTTCCTAACTTTCTATCTCCTTGTTCTTTTACACTGCTAAGAAGCTTGTCATGGTTTTATTCCTGATACTCAAAGATACAAGGGCGGAGCATTATGATGCTAAGGATGTTCCTATGCTCTTGGGTCATGAGCAGATTTGTCATATTTGCCTGTTAGAAGCATTTGGTTCTATTCTACACTCTCACACACTCAAGAAATACTTTCTGGTTTATTCAAGATGACATGTTCATTTCCTAATGGTTTTTTTAGCACAAGGAAAAAGTAGCAAACGGAGAAATCATATGCTACGCCCACCTATAGTCTACAAAAAGTTGCAAGAAAAAGAGTCTAAAAGGAGTTACAAATTGCAGGCATAGTCAATATATTCTCTGTGGTGTGGTGAAAATTTTTATTTGTATTTTTTTACTCAAGTCTGCACTTTATAAATGACATTTAAATTGATGTTCAGGTGGAAGTCATGACTGTACGTGTGCATCAAATAACCCTTGGAATGACCAATGTATCATGCAATGAATTATGAGCATCAAAAAACCCCTAAAGGTACTTTATGGTTTTCTAACTCCAAACTGTCCTTACAATTTGATACTTTAATCCTTGTCATTTCCTTTTGAAATGATCTCCTATATGTTCATTAATTTATCTTGCTTTTAGGCTGTCATATTTCATCCATGAGGTTATGTACAGGTTTCCTATTTAATATTTTTGTATCTTGTAGTCATTCAGAGTGTTATTGTAGATAAGCATGGTATTATAATTTAAGACAACTTGGACATATGTATATTTGTTTTAGTATCTTATGATTCAGACAACCATTCCCTTTACCAGATTACCTCCTAACCTCTATATGGGAAAGGGAATGGTCTAAAAATTTGGGAAACTGTTACTCTATTTGCCCATGCAAAAGCAAAAAAACAACAACATTAATGTGATGATGAGGGCTGGACATGCATTAAGCTAATGTCGGAAACAAAGAGTGAAAGGAATGAATCTGTAACATGCAGGCAATACCACATATACCTGATATTCTAAGGCTAATCCATATGCAGGACATTACATATATATCTGATACTCTAATCAATGAATCCTATATGCAGACATTCGAACCTGTCCTTGGTACTCAAGGTTATTGATAGCAAGTGCACTGATCTGATGGTCAAGGCAAGGGGATGGCTAAAGACTTGACACCCATTCCTGTTTCCATCTCCACAGGATACTCTCTCGACTCCCCTGTACTCCCTCTAATGTATTTTGAGTATACCCATGCCATCCAGTAATCTAATGAACAGACATTTGACCAGTAGGCACTTACACTCGTAGGTATCTAGCTATATATATATTCCACATCCTCAATAAAATCCACATATACACCTTATGCCTAACTTACTCCTAACCATCCTTTCATCTAATTGATACCATTAATCATATACTTACACCCTGCCTGTTGTCAGGTTCATGTTCAGTTGGCACTGTAGGTAAGGCCCACGACTACCTTGCTGCAATGCCAAGCAAGAACCAAGCCTACTAACCAAGCTAACTGACATCTATCTCACAGCCTTCTACTGATACCCAGACTCACTCTGACATATATCCTGATACCTACTCAAAGAGTCACACACATATATCGTCTCATTCATAATTCCCCAAGGCTCTCTCTTCCAATCTAATATTCTTAGTCCTAATATTAATGTTGCCTGACCTACCTGCATTCCTGGTCCTGTGCCTAGGTTTACATATATAGTCTGGTGCACCTACACAGGCTTGTGCAACCATCCTATATACAAGCATCCCTGATACTCATACTCTCATTCAACTGAGATAATATATAATCCCTATTTCGCCCATCTGTAGTACACTAGTACAAAACCAGAATACTAACAATGTTTAGTATCAACTACATTCTATATTAAACCTATAATACTCTTGGATACTTATA
>JANAVB010036820.1:6384329-6761829 GCA_029216955.1 Iris pallida | reverse complement strand
CTTTGTCGATATCCAAGCGCACAGAAACCAACATCCCATCATCGGCGGTCCCCCAACAGTCCATCCCCACTGTGGCTTCGGCCATGAAAGGTAGAGCACTACCTAACTTCGGCCGTGAGTTCGCCAAAAAAGAAGAATCAAAGAATCGGGCTTAAAACTCCACGCCCACGTTATACGTGTCAGCGTAAAACTTGAAATAAGAAAATACGCCCACGTTAGACGTGTCAACGTAAAACTTGAAATAAGAAAATACGCCCACGTTTATCGTGTTAGCGTAAAAGTAGAAACATACGCCCACGTCTATACGTGCCAGCATAAAAATTGAAATACGCTCACATCAATATGTACCAGCGTAAAAATTAAAATACGCTCACATCAATATGTACCAGCGTACAATTCGCATTACGCTCACATCAATATGTGCTAGCGTAAAAATTCACAATACGCTCACATTAATATGTGCCAGCCTAAAATTTACAATACGCTCACATCAATATGTGCCAACGTAAAATTTCACAAGTGAAAAGACTTTGCGTAAAACAAAGAATTTTTACACTTTAAAAGTTTTTATCAACTTTAATAAGCATAAAGTTTGCATAGTCAGAGTCTTTAATCTTTATGCGTAAAACTCAGACCAAATCATCTGCGTAAAAATTTCAAATTAGATTTTCACTAACTTGATTTTTCTTTTTCTTTTGGCAGTGGATTTACAAATTCACCCACTTGCAGAAGTATTTGGCTCATCAGCTGGTATGGTGGGCTCAAATTATTTGGAGAACCTGTCCCATGTGGAGTTTCCCCAGTCGAATCCGGAATATCCTGCAGAGAGACAACAGCTGATATCTGCTCAAGGGGACAGAATGCTGTTGTCCATGATAAATGGAGAATTGTTGACATCACTGGATGGACAACAATTTACAAAGCAAGCTTTCTTGTTCGGGGATGCGATCGACTTCCAGTCACAAACACACCCCAAGAAAGAGGCTTGGGTGTTCAAGTTTGGGGAGAGGGCAATGTATCTCCCCGACATGGACAGGGATTATCCCCTATCTGCATTTGTCCATGCCACCCATCCCCGACAGATGCTTTGGAACTTGACTCCCAGCAGTCATGGTAGGCCCGGCAGAATCATCTTCAAGAGGGATGGAGCCAATGATGTAACTCCACTTTTCCCAATTTTGGTGAAATTTAAATTTTTAATAATAAATACTTTATTCTTTTATTATAAATATATAGTTATGAGTATTTTGGAGGAAAGGAATTTGAAGAAGAAATATATATATTTTATTTTTAAATTTTGAAAGTTGGTTATAACAAACCCCTTTTATGGCCCCACCAATTTTCTAATTGATGATAAATAAATTTTTGTGAATTATACAAATAGTGAAAAGGGGGAGGATTTATGTGCAAACATTTCTAAGATGAGGGACTGTTTTGTAATATCTGTTGGGCGGAGGGACCTAGATGCAAGCGACGACGGTAATGGCGACGATTCCGGCGACGATGGCGACGATTTCGGTGGCGAGCCTCCACCCCCACGGCCACAGAGTCTAGGCAAGCTCTGTTTCTCGACGAAGTACATCATCGGCTGTAGCGTCAGACGATGGCTCACGGAGGGCCTTCTTCTCCAGCAGAGGCTTCTCGTAGCAGAGTTCGTAACTCTCGGTGTTGACGACGACGAGGTGATCCAGTCCCAGCGGAGGATCTTCAACTCCTGTCGGTTCTCTCCACCGGTTCTTCGCTCACGTCGCATTTCGTAGGTGAGCACTCTAATTTCTTGTAGGAACTTGTTCGATTCCTAATTCTTTTCCATTTTTGTTGGATCCTGAAATCAGATCTGGAGTCTTCTTGAATTAACCGATCGGTTTCATCAAGCGATCGTTCGTCCTAGATCGATTGGTGTTAGACCATTAAACCATTATGGAATAATTATTTTTTTCCCTCTAGACTAATAACATGGTTTAATGAAGGCTTCTTCTTTTCAAAATAAGTTAGTTATCTTTATTATTCTAGTGTTTAGCTTAATTAATGGTTTTAAGTATAATTATAGGAAGTTGCTTTGAGTAGTTGGATTATAGGATGGATTTAAGTAGAAGACTTAATGTACTTTTAATCAAGATTAGAATTTGTGTGATAACCAATGAGAGCTTGTCTTGATATTAATCAAGTTGTAAATCATTATTAAATTACAGGAGGACATCTAGATCCGATCTTTACTGTACTTTCCTGGAGCAAGGCAAGTACTTTTCTACGGTTTTGTGCATTTACATTCTTGTACCCTTTCTTGTGACACGTCATGGCACGACATCATGTACTCCTGTATTCATGTACTATTGTTTTTGTACTTATTAGTATCGGGTGGGGAAATACACTAGCCATGTGACCAATCCCGGTTACTATATATTTCTATGCCTAGCTTAGGCCTCGTATCGTGCACGCGGGCCCTAAGTCGTACCCTATTCATGTACTCATGTGCATGTTCTCACCCCAGCCGGTCACATGGACTAGATGTATTTCGATATTGTGCACTTGTCATGTCTGGTACTTCAGGATTATAGTTTCATTCCTGTACTTTACATGTTCCTGTACTTTACATTCATGTACTATAGTTCCTGTACTTATTTCATGTACTACTTTCATGTACTTTCATGTTCATTCCTGTATTTCATTTTTTGTACCCTTGTACTCATTTCATATCATGTTCATGTTTTATTACCTAGAACTGTACTTTGCTCCGCTCCTGAATAGGATATGTTGCAGGTATACTTGCAGGACATTGTTCTACTCTATGGGCCAGAGCCTAGGATTTAGCTGAGCAGGATGAGGCTTAGCTTGAGGCTTCAGGTTTAGATTACTTAGCTTTACTTTGAGATATTGACTTTAGAGTTCATAGCACTTTTCATTCCTGTTGATTCTGGTACATTATGATATCTGGATTTGTGGATTATGGTGATCTTTCTGGGATACGTTATAGATGTTGTGATTTTTACTTGTCTTGATTATCTGGTTAGATTTCTCTAGCTTTTGGTACAACTTACTTCATTGTGTCTAACAATGAAGGCTGGGCGTGTCCGATTATTCGGGAGCGGGTCGTAACATATTTTAGTGGTGGCCCATGCAGGTCTATCCTAATGGTACCTAGGTCTTAGCGTACTATTGGGGGACTTGATTTAAATTAGAGAAAACTTGAATCACAGCATAGGAAAGATCGGGAAATAAGGGTATATCAAGTATATCAGGTATATTGATATTCTATAAACACTTGTTGTATTTAGGACTAGGTTATTTTAACAGTTTTCTATTTTTCAGATAGATTAAAAGCATGCGACACCGGAACAGTCGATCCACCTACACTTGAGGGTTACAAGCTCCCACTATCTTCTATCATTCTACTATACCTATGGGTAGTACGCAGTTGACAAAGATGTTTCAAGAGTTCCTTGACACCAGCAGGTCGTCCTTTTCAAATCCAGACTTGTAAATGCATTTTTTGAATTAGAGAAGACTTCTGACTTCCAGACTCTCAGACCTTGGACTTCCCCGACACTGAACGCATATCTTGCACCGAGAAGCAGATGGAGAACCTGGAGCTGCCACTAAAGATCATACAAATCCTTGAGAAATCGACTCTTCTGAAGATTGGAACCACTAGCCAGGAGATCCAGAATATATCACAGACAATAGAACAAGACGGGAAGCTGAAGCAATGAGAGACCTGAAGAATTATGACGAAGACAGCAACTATCATGAACCCGCAAAGCGTCGCCACACTCAGACCATGCTTCTTCAGCCCAGCAGGAGATTCAGATTCAGATGACGACCACTTGCAAATTCTGTCATCGCCAGGATACGACTTCGAAGAGTGCCGCAAAAGACGAAAGCTATGCTTGCACTGCTGATCGCCTGCCCACCAAGTCAAGGATTGCCCAGAGACCGTTGATCACACTGCCCAAGGACGAGTACGAGGAGCACCAGGGCTACAGCAAGGGGACCAACCTCTCCAGATTCAGCAACAGCATGGAGCACTACCACGGGGACCAGTCTATGACAGAACAGTTGAAGAAGGTTGAATAGATTCCAGTCCCGGAAGAATACTGAACATAGACTGAAGACAGAAGCCTCTTTGCATGGTTGGAGAAAACCATGGATCATGATTCATAATCCAGTTTTTCCTTAGATTCCTCTTGCACCGAGTTTGTTTCTTAAAAACCTCCTTATTTCCTATTTAAGGATTATTATATTTTATTTCCTATTCTGGAACCTTGGTCGCTATTCAAGATGTATTTTGAAAGTTTGTTTCCATTCTTGTTCTTAACTCTGCTCTTATTCGAGATTTTCTTACTGCTCGATAACTTGTTTCCTATGGCGTCGTTTCCTACTTCAAGATTTGGTCCTACTCGAATTTTGTTCCCCATTCAGACCCAGTTGATATTTAAGACTTTACTTCGGATTACATTCCTAATCAAACTTATGACATTCAAAACCTTGTTTGAATCTTGCTTCTATTCGAGATTTCGTTTGCAGATTTCGTTTTCTATCTTAAAATTTTGATTCGTTCTCTATGAGATTTTATTTCTCATTCGTGAATTGTTTTTCGTTTCTAATCACAACCTTGTTTGATCTTGCCTCGTATTTTGAGATTTCACTTGTTTCATATCCGCTATTTAATACCATGTTTTTATATTCATTTTTCACGACTTTGTTTTCTATTGTTGGATTCTACTTGAAATTTTGTTTCCTATTTGAACTGTGTACTATTCGAGAATTATTCCTACTCGGAATATCATTTTGAAACCTTGCTTGAACCTTTTCTTCTATTGATGCTTGTTGGGATTCTATTTCTTATTCCTGATTTTATCCTTATTCGATATTGTTCTTTATCTGCGGCTTTGTTTCAAACTTAATTGAGATTTGCTTGTCTCATATTTATGATCCAATACCTTATTTCCTATTAAAACCTGTTTTCTAGTTACTATTCAAATCTTGATTCCTCATTGAGATTTTCTATTCGAGATTTTGTTCACGACTTTGTTGATATTTGATTTTCGATTTTTTACTGTGTAACTTGTTGGAGAATTCATTTTCAATTCAAATTTGCTCAAGATTTTATTGTTAATCGAGATTTTATTGAAACTTATTTCCAGTACGGGATTTTATTCTTATTTTGAAACTTGTCTCCTATTTGACATCTTGCTTCAGTTCATCCTTCGAGACTCTGTTATCCCTTCGGGTAATGTCCCATATATGGAATCTTGTTACCATTCCAGATATCAGTTGAAATTCTGTTATAACTTGAAACTTTGCTCCCTGTCTAAAATTTTAAATCTCCCTGGTTGCCCTTTTGTATTCACTGATTGGATCCCTTGTCGTCTCTTAGTACCTAATAAATCCTTGTATTCTAATAGTCAGGTAACTTCACCATTTCCGTGACTTGGACTATTGAAACTCATTTTGAATTCCTTGGAACTCTTTTGAAATTCCTAGGCATAAATCTAGAGGCCATTCGATGACCTACTTTGGCATGACAGTTGCGCGCTGCAGCCATTAGCTGGATTATGGAGACTGAGGGTTCACTGTAGCCAGTAGCGCACTAGCGAGGCAGGAACTTTAAGTTAAAGTGATTTTAGACAATTATAGGTTTTCGAGTACTGTTGAGACTTAACATATTCTTTATACCTTGATCTCTTGGGTTGCTTCGTCAATGATTGTTGGAAAAGGATAAGGTTGACAGATTATTCGGTGATACATTGTTATTTGAGTCACGGAGCCGAAAGTCCACTGCAGTCAGATACATACTAGCGGGGTAGGGATTCTAAGCAAAGTGATTTCAGATACCAACATGTTCTTGGATATTCTGGAGACTATATTTCCTTTTCATATGATTATTGGTTTTCGAGAATCACAAATCCTTGCATGTTCACCCTGATTTGATACTGTATCTCCTGAGCATTTCGTACGTTCCTCAAATCAACCCTTGCTAATTACCTTCTAGTATTGTATCGTTAGATCATTGATTTTGTCAAATTATACATTGCCAGATTTTGGTTCCATACTTCATTTGTATCTTGTCTAAACTTCGATCTTAAGTCATGTCTATCTGACCATAATTTTCTATCTTGTTCTAGTCTACCTGTGTTAAAATATCGATTTTTGATCGTACTTAATAATTATGTCTTCATGATTTTGCTCCTCTAAGTTGTAATTGGAACTTCATTCTATCTCGTGCCTATTTGATTCTTGATCATTGATCGTGTTATTCCAACTTCTTGTGTGTAATTATCGTACGGGGTCTCAAGGCTCATGGAGCATCTCAGAGCGTCATGGATCGACAAAAGCACTAGGCGGACAACAGCAGATGGTCACCGGAGTTCGCAGTTAGAAACAGAGTGTTCCTGAAGAATCTCGCTGACCAGAGGCACCATTCGTTTTGGCAGAGGCGGAAAGCTCAGTCCGAGATTCATCGGCCCTTTCGACGTGACGGCACGGATTGGCGAGGTGGCATATCGACTAGCGCTTCCAGCTAGCTTGGAGGGAGTGCACGACATTTTTCATATATCCCATCTTCGACGCTATATTCCAGATCCGAGCCATATGGTGGACTCTTCGGAACTAGAAGTGGGTCTGAGATTGGCCTACGAGGAGCAGCCGGTGGAGATCCTTGATCGAAGGGAGAAACGCTTACGGAACCAGACTATTCCACTTGTCCGCGTCATGTGGAGACATCACTCTTCGGGAAAGTCCACATAGGAGCGTGAGGACAAGATACGGGAGCGCTATCATTCTTGTATTCGAAAATTCTATTTTCAATAAATGATTCGTGTCTGAATTTTCTTTAAATTTGAGATTTACTTTGTGGGTCTTCAAATTTCGAGGACGAAATTTTTCAAGGGGGAGAGATTTGTAACTCCACTTTTCCTAATTTTGGTGAAATTTAAATTTTTTAATAATAAATACTTCATTCTTTTATTATAAATATATAGTTATGAGTATTTTGGAGGGAAGGAATTTGAAGAAGGAATATATATATTTTATTTTTAAATTTTGAAAGTTGGTTATAACAAACCCCTTTTGTGGCCCCACCAATTTTCTAATTGATGATAAATGAATTTTTGTGAATTATACAAATAGTGAAAAGCGGGAGGATTTATGTGCAAACATTTCTAACAGGAGGGACTGTTTTGTAATATCTGTTGGACGGAGGGACCTAGATGCAAATGTGCATCTCTTTTTAAGATATTTGAGGAATGAGAAATTTTATTCTCATCCAGACCAATTCCCTGAGCCTTTCTCCTCTTCTTCAGTTGAGCCAAGCGACGACGGTAATGGTGACGATTTCGACGGTGATGGCGACGATTCCGGTGGCGAGCCTACACCACCACGTCCACAGAGTCTAGGCAAGCTCTGTTTCCCGACGAAGTACATCATCGGCTGTAGCATCAGACGATGGCTCACGGAGGGCCTTCTTCTCCAGCAGAGGCTTCTCGTAGCAGAGTTCGTAACTCTCGGTATTGACGACGATGAGGTGATCCAGTCCCAGCAGAGGATCTTCAACTCCTGTCGGTTCTCTCCACCGGTTATTCGCTCACGTCGCATTTCGTAGGTGAGCACTCTAATTTCTTGTAGGAACTTGTTCGATTCCTAATTCTTTTCCATGTTCGTTGGATCCTGAAATCAGATCTGGAGTCTTCTTGAATTAACCGATCGGTTTCATCAAGCGATCGTTCGTCCTAGATCGATTGGACTTGGTCGAATCAAGATCGGAAATCGAACGAGCCAGCAACCGGGAGATCCGCAAAATTGAGTTTAGGTAAGTCTTTTTCTACTGATTTTGCAGCAATTGTGTTGAATTGGTTTTAGTGGAGCTTCATTGATAAAATGAGGTTCTATTTTCATGGAATTGATCGGATTTTCGGCTGATTCTTACTGGGTTGGGTGAAGTATCGATCTCTGGGGATTCTAGTTGTGCTTTGGCATTCCTAAGTTTCAAATGAAACAAAGGAAGCTCGACATCGTAGTATAATTTTGCTGAGCTTTAACTGCTCGACGTTATGTCCAAATAGGTGCAGCAACAATCTGGATACGCGAGGACCGTGTCCGACTTCTTGGATTTTGATTCGTTCTGTCAGATTCATTCTCAGGTAATTCTTCTCCAAATTCCTGCTTTCTTTCCTTTACGATTTGTTATTTAGCTGGGATTTCAGTGGTGCGTTTCCTTTCATATGTCGTGCATGTGTTCGTGTTTTCTCCGGGTGGACATTTATGGGATTGTGTCCAAGGGTGTTGTACTGATCGTATGTGTCAGAGTCTGTAGTTGTGTCAAATCCTAACTCGTGACCGACCTCTATTGATCGCGTGGTGTTTGGCAGCGAGTCGAAGGAGAATATGGTACTGCAGTCTTTCCTGTTTGGCTCTCAGATACCCGATATACTGTGTCATTTGGTGTCCAGGTGCTCGTGTCCATTACATGAGATGGAGTCCAGATCCAGTTAGTGTCCAGGTATTGCGTATCAGGATGCTGTTCGTATCGGGTGCATGTTCGGAGTACGTGTTCGAGTACAATATAGAGGCTGGACCAGTGCTGTTTAGGAGTGTCGATCAATCTGGATTTTGTACAGATGATTCAGGAGCAGTTATATTTACAATATAGTTGTTATTCTCTAAATTAGTTAATCTTGATTTATTTATACTTTTCTACTCAATTTGTTATGATTAAGAATTTGATTTGGATTGGACAAGTCGTAAATTTTTTATTATGATTCGAGTGAATAATTATTTGCATGGAATTGGCAGGCTTGGGAATTTGATTTATAGATTCGGATTTACACTTCTTTTGAACTCTGTATATTTTTTTTATGGATTTTGTAGGATAATTTGTGTGTGTTCTTTACTCTTCCTCTGGAATATTGACAAGAGATGGGGAGTAAAGATCAGTAAAGTTCTATTGCACTCCTTGCGTGTGGTTGAGCAAATAACGAGATGGCTAGTTTGCTTTCGTGATCTGTTGAATTTTGTTTTGCACAAATGGTGCAGTCAATTAATAGCAGACCATGATAAATTTGATGTGGGACCTATGAGTGTGTTGAAGCTATGGTTTGGCTGTGGTACGGGTTAATTATTTAAAGTTCTGAGTTTCTAAATCATTTAAGGTTCCATTTTAAAAATTATTTTTATATGGTGTTAGACCATTAAACCATTATGGAATAATTATTTTTTCCCTCTAGACTAATAATATGGTTTAATGAAGGCTTCTTCTTTTCAAAATAAGTTAGTTATCTTTATTATTCTAGTGTTTAGCTTAATTAATGGTTTTAAGTATAATTGTAGGAAGTTGCTTTGAGTAGTTGGATTATAGGATGGATTTAAGTAGAAGACTTAATGTACTTTTAATCAAGATTAGAATTTGTGTGATAACCAATGAGAGCTTGTCTTGATATTAATCAAGTTGTAAATCATTATTAAATTACAGGAGGACATCTAGATCCGATCTTTATCGTACTTTCCTGGAGCAAGGCAAGTACTTTTCTACGGTTTTGTGCATTTACATTCTTGTACCCTTTCTTGTGACATGTCATGGCACGACATCATGTACTACTGTATTCTTGTACTCTTGTTCTTGTACTTATTAGTTTCAGATAGGGAAATACACTAGCCATGTGACCAATCCCGGTTACTATATATTCATGTGCCTAGCTTAGGCCTCGCATCGTTCACGCGGGCCCTAAGTCGTACCCTATTCATGTACTCCTATGCATGTTCTCACCCCAGCCGGTCACATGGACTAGATGTATTTCGATATTGTGCACTTGTCATGTCTGGTACTTCAGGATTATAGTTTCATTCATGTACTTTACATATTCCTGTACTTTATATTCATGTACTATAGTTCCTGTACTTATTTCATGTACTACTTTTCTGTACTTTCATGTTCATTCCTGTATTTCATCTCATGTACCCTTGTACTCATTTCATATCATGTTCATGTTTCATTACCTAGAACTGTACTTTGCTCCGCTCTTGAATAGGATATGTTGCAGGTATGCTTGCAGGACATTGTTCTACTCTATTGGCCAGAGCCTAGGATTTAGCTGAGCAGGATGAGGCTTAGCTTGTGGCTTCAGGTTTAGATTACTTAGCTTTACTTTGAGATATTGACTTTAGAGTTCATAGCACTTTTCATTCCTGTTGATTCTGGTACATTATGATATCTGGATTTGTGGATTATGGTGATCTTTCTGGGATACGTTATAGATGCTGTGATTTTTACTTGTCTTGATTATCTGGTAAGATTTCCATAGCTTTTGGTACAGCTTACTTCATTGTGTCTAACAATGAAGGCTGGGCGTGTCCAACTCGTGTCCGATTATTCGGAAGCGGGTCGTGACAAATGACATGGGCTACCACATCAGTGCTCCTAGCGGTGGTGTCGTTCATTTCTCCGATCTATTACCTGGATTCACTCCGAGTGAAGATTCAGCTCTGATCCAGCCGGTGCAGACCCAAATGTTCATTAACAAGTTCATAAGGGTTGCAGTATTATATCCTCAGGCCAATCCTAGGCTACCAGGGTGGTTGTCGCCTTATAACCAGAACTGGATCCAGCTTAGTGCTTGGATCATGAAGAACTTCAAGACAGACTTGGAAGCCATCGGTCTGTATGAAGCGGTAGCCTCTACGAGCCAGGGTATACCGATGAACAGTAACCTATTCTTGGCTCTGATGGAGTTGTATATGAGTTCGACAGGAACTTTTGTAATCCCACTCGGTGAGATGGGTCTTGCCCTGCACGAGATGCAATTCATCTCGAAGCTGCCGATGGGTGAAGCGCCCTATGAAGAATATGTTCCCTCCAATCGAGAACTGGTAGAAATTAGAGAGAAAAATCCTCGATTGGTTGCGGTGTACCAAGTGCTTATGTGCCATTACTTAATTTACACCAGTATGTATGACAGTGGGTCTCACTTGGCATATACTACTAAATCGACAACTTATCTATTCTACCATAAGAATAGGATAGCCAAGAACGAGAAGGGGAGATTTCAAGAAAACAAGGCTCCAACCATCAACCCTTGTTCGATAATCCCTTCAGATCTGATCAATGGTTTAATGATCTCATATAAGTCTCCAGACAAGTATCTGCCCAAAAAGACCGGAGACATCCCTGCGAGGACTGAAAGTTAGAGCCATCTGAGGCATGGTAGTCAGAAGATCTCCAGGGAAGCTTTGCTGGCAGGCTTTCTGTCTCTGTAGGTGCGGAGATGGATTATACCCGGGATCAGCACAATAGATAGAATTCACCAAAATGTACTGTGGCCGGCAGTACGTTTGGTGTTCAAGGCCAGAATTAACCTGCTATCGGCAATGGTGTGCCGAATAAACGCAGGTTTGCGGACCTTTGGTGAGGAACTAATCAATAATGCTCCTCACTGGAAGGATTTTCCTAGGGTAGAGATGCCCTACACTTATTTGATTGGCTGGCTACTGCATCACAACTGCAGTTTATTGCCACCGGGCCCTGGAGATAATGCGGAGGTCTTCTTCCAAAAATTCAACAAAGCCACATGGACTTCAACTACTGTGGCAGACACCCGAGCAGTATTGAATTATTCACCCGGTTGGAACTTCTTCTGCACAAGACCACCAGTTCCAGCTGACTGCTTCGGCATACAGTTTGAAGATAAAAATGAAGGGGAACTTCATTGCCTGTGCTAGTTTTCCAATGGCTAATGTACATTAGACCCTCCCATCTGATATACAGGAATGAAGACAACTGTGCGTTCGAACCGTATTTGTCAAGTCGGTTCGCTCGCCAGTTTGGATATGACCAACTTCATGTTGGTAATCCCTCCACCAGCTTCTACCATTATGGAAAGCTAATTGATGGTGCGAGAGCCTGGAGATATTTTAGCACGGCTCGTACCGGTGCTAAATTCAGAGTATCGACTGCCACCAGCACAACCGAGCTACGTATACTTCATACGTATGCTCGCTTTTATGCATCTATCCGTTCCTTTGCCCACGGTTACAACCTGAAGGGGAGTCTTATATGGCCCAGGGAAGGGAATATTGAAGAGCCTGTTAGGGTATTTCCAGACATACCCGATGACACTGCTATTCCAGATGAGTATCTGGAAGTAATCCCTACGGGAGTTGGAGAAAAAGCTGTTGGACCTATCATTATCGGCAAGACCCGAAAAAAAAAAAGCAAGGTGCAGCTGTTACTCTTCCAGAGAAGACCCTCCCTGAGAAGAAGAAGAATAAGGTTACCGTCAAAGGGCCTTCTAGACCAAGAGCCGCTACCCTAGAGAGTGACACTCCGATCGATGAGCCACAACATCTGGCATCTTCTTCAGCTCATCCTAGAGAAGGATCCTCTGCATCTCAACCGGCAACATCAACGGAAGGTGTGGGTGTTCTATCTCCGGGACGCCTCAGCTCATCACTTCACTTATCTTTGCCACAAAAGACACAAGCTACTGAAGACGCTGCCACTCCACATACTGTTGATCGAGAGATCATCCCATCAGATGAACCAGCTATTACTTTTGATGATGATGACTGGGATGGGGACTATGATTCGTACCTGGCACGTTCTGCACCTACTCCAGGTAAATATAAATTACACAAAATCTATACAAAATTATGATTTTTTGTATATTAACTTATTTTATTTAATTTTTGTAGGTGTTATCATTGCATCAAAGCTTGTGACTCCTCCTCCTCCTCAAGAAGATATTTATGAAGAAAATACGGAGTCTGAGGAAGAGGATTTTTCTTCAGAAGAAGAAGATACAGAGATTCAACAAGAGCCTGAGGTGCAGGCTCAGCTAGAATTGTCTCCTCCTGCTGAGGGCGGAGCTAAAGAACAAACTATAGTAGAACCCACTGTAGATGATTAAGCGGCTGCTGAGGAAGAAATAGATTTTAACGAAGAACCAGTTGTAGAAGGACCCATTACAACTGAAATACTTGAAGAGCCTGCAGAGCCGGTAGCCGAAGAAGGTGATGAAGACATAGTCAAATCATCAACTGAAGCTGGGGACGTTGTAATAGCACCCTCTGCTATTGCTACTGATCCAGCACAAGTTCCTGAAGAGACAATGCCCGAACCAGAGTCAGCTGCTATAACTACCATTCCACCCGCACCAATCACCGCCATCGAAACTCAAATAGTTTCGACTCCAGAAATGGCTGGAGTAACAAGTGTTGAAGACACTGTTCCCGAAGCTCCTGGAAATCAGTTGGCCATGGCAGCAGCGACAACAATAGCTTCATCTCAGTCTGTTACCACGGTAATAACATCTGCTCCTAGTCTTCAGAGAAGAGATCTGGTAGACATTGCCGCAACGTCGAGCTCAAATGCAGAAATGAATCTCTTAGTTGAGATTCATACTGAAACTTTTTATAAGACTCTGGCAGCTCTAATCAACATGGTCCTGAAGAAGGGCCTCAATTATGAAAGCTTGAAGGCGGCTATTTCTCTTACTATCAGGAACGTCGCCATGTTCAACGATGCAGCTAGAGCAGCGGCACTGGAGAAGGTCGTAGAGGAACTTGAACAGCCCATTAGAGAATATCTAAGGCTGTCAAGTGAAACTACTGAAAGTCTCATCCAAGAGGAGTATGACGCTTTATCAGCTGAATACCTCGCTCGGGAGACTACCTTTAATGAAGCTCTCCATGAGTACAGCATCAAGGTGGCTAAAGAAAAAGCTTTTTTGGCTGAAGCTAAGCCTCAGCTGGATATCCAAAGAGAAGCCTATGAAACTTCGAATATAAGAATTCATCAATAGAATGATAGAATTCGCGAAGTCGAGGCTGAACTGGCTCGCTTGAAGGCAGAGAGGGAGCAGCTGATCATAGCTCGGGACCAGCATCTAACTCAGAGCTCGATTTTGGAGGAACAAGTCTTCGGAGCTGAGGATACCATCAAAACCCTTGACGAAGCCAAGGATAAGATGATACTCACTTTTGTTGGATTTTCTCATATCTGCACTCCCGAAGCTCGACGCTCCGTAGCTACTAAGACTGTATTGAGCTCTCGTAAAAAGCGTCTAGCAGAGCTGCAAAAACTGCTAGAAGATGTATCTGCTCCGCCTTAGGCAAATAAAGAGCTTTTGTAATCTTCTATCTTTTTTCATTCTGTAATGTTTACAATAAATGAATAAAATATTTGTTTTGTGACCCTATCATTTATTTTGAAATTAAACAATAGGTATGAGATAGAAAACACTTATCAGAGGTAATATGGACATGACAAGTCTTCTAAAGTTAAAAAAATTATATCTATCCAGAGGTAATATGAACATGATAGATAATGAATCTCGTTTTCTGTTTAGAGCATACGATACTATCA
Source organism: Iris pallida (assembly GCA_029216955.1). Classification (NCBI taxonomy): domain Eukaryota; kingdom Viridiplantae; phylum Streptophyta; class Magnoliopsida; order Asparagales; family Iridaceae; genus Iris; species Iris pallida. The sequence continues at coordinate 6,747,476 of JANAVB010036820.1, read as the reverse complement.
GAGGTAATATGAACGTGACAGATCGTAACAACTCAAAGAAAAATAGATTAATATCTATTCAGAGGCCAAATGGACATGATAGATAGGAAAAGAAGTAGACTTAATATTTATTCAGAGGTCGTGAGAACATGATAAATAACAAATTCCCTTCTCTCTTTTTAATCAGCTGACAAGACAGAAGATCCAAAATTCTCCTTTAGGAAACAATTAATCAGCTTAACTAAACATTGGTAGCTGGAGAATAAAGAAGAAATTCAAACATAATATTTCTTCAAGAATTTCCCATTGAACGACATCATGAGCAAATCTCCATTAGGTTTAGACAACCTATAGGCACCATTAGAGAAGACTGTCTCGACTACATAAGGACCTTCCCATTTCACTTAGAATTTCTCTTTGCTCTTATGAGTCATCACCATGGGTCTTCGGACGGCCAAAACTAGCTCACCGACTTTAAATACCCTCTCTTTAACTTTACGATTGAAAGTTCGAGATATGCGGGCTTGATATAGCTCATTGTGCTGTGGCGCTTGAAGACGCTTTTCGTCTAGACTTTCAAGTTCTTGACGTCTTAATTGATCATTATTCTCTGTAGTTAGCTCATTAGCAATGGCTATTCTAAGAGATGGAATCTGGATTTCCGGTGGAAGAAGAGCTTCACATTCGTAAACTAGTGAAAATGGTGTAAAACCAGTAGGAGTTCGGACTGTCGTTCGGTAAGCCCATAAACATTCTCCAAGTTTCTCATTCCAATCACGTTTATTAAAAGAGACGAACTTTTTGAGAAGTTTGATGATTGCCTTGTTGAAAGCTTCGGCCAAACCATTAGCAGCTGGATTATAGGCCGTAGAAGCCAGATTTTGGATCCAATTCTTGTCACAGAATCGATAAAATGCCTGACTGGCAAATTATGGTCTATTATCATGAATTATCCTTTGAGGAATCCCGAAACGATAAATAACATGGTGTTTGATGAAGCTGACCACATTAGATATTTTCACTTCAACAAGGAGAATCGCTTTCGCCCATTTAGAGAAATAATCTGTTATGGCTAGGATAAACCGATGTTCCTTGACAGAAGGAGGGTTAATCGGACCAATAATATCCATGTCCCAAGCTTTAAAGGACCAAGAAGCTGCTGTAGGATGTAAGAATTCAGATGGTTGATGAATGAAATCAGCATAAATCTGACACGCTTTACATCTTCTGGCATAATCTACAGCATCTGCTATCATAGAAGGCCAATAATACCCCATTCTTTGAATGTGGTCCTACAATTTTGGACCTGGTTGATGGGCACCGCATACACCATCATGAGCTTCACGGAGTGTTTGCTTAGCTTCACTCTCAGAGGGACAACATAGTAAAAGTCCGTCATAAGAACAACGATATAATATATGTAAGGAAGCATCATAGTAGAATCGAAATGATCGTCTCTTGATTGATGCAGCTTCTTTTGGATCTTCAGGTAAAATTTCATGAACCGCATAATCAATGAATGGACTTCTCCAATCCCTTTGCTGGGAACTTGATTCTGTAGTATAACTCTGTTCGATATGCAGATTATTCTTGACATAGAATAAGTCTCGATCCAATAAGTAATAGTGTTTTGTCTTCTAATTGGAACAGCTAAGTCAGCAGCCAAACTAGCAAGAGCATCAGCTTCTAAATTTTGAGAATGTGGTACGAATTCGATGAAGAATCCTTTGAATGAAAGGACCAATTTGATTACCACTTGATGATAAGGGATGAGGTCAGGATTTCTGACTTCATATGTCCCTCTGACCTGATTAACAATCAGTTGAGAATCTCCATAAGCTTTCAGGAATTAAATGTCTAATTGTTTTACTACTTGGAGTCCAATTAGCAGAGCATTATATTCTGCCACATTGTTGGAGCATGGCTCATTAAGAGAATAAGCACGGTATATGACCATTTTATCAAGAGATACAAAGACGATGCCTACTCCGAAAACAATATTGCCTTTAGGTCCAACTCGTGATGCTCCATCAAAGTATAGTTGCCAAATGTTATCCTTCAAAGTCATGTTGCAATCCACGACTTCATCTGGAATGTCCTCATATAGCTTAGATGTTTCAGGTATAGGGTGAGCTGCTAAGAAATCGGCTAATGCTTAACCCTTCACTGATTTTTGAGGTACATAGACCATATCATAAGGAGTAAGTAACATAGCCCAGGTGGCTAACCTGGAGTTAAGAATGCTCGACTTTCTCATCAATATTCGAATAGGATTTATTCTGGAAATGACATGAATAGTCTGTCCTGACACATAATGTCGTGTCTTTTGAACAGCAAAAACCAAGGCCAGACATTCTTTCTCCACATGAGTATACCTGTGTTCAGCTCCGACCATCATTCGGCTAAGATAATAAATTGTCTATTCATGACCTTTGTCACTTTTCTGTGCAAGAAGAGCACCAAGTGAATGATCTAAGGCTCGAACAGAAAGCAAAAATGGTCTTCCCATCACTGGAGGTACCAAAACAGGTGGATTTGTAAGGTATTACTTGATGTCATTAAAGGCTTTTTGACATGCTTCATCCCAAACAAATGATACACCTTTCTTTAATAGTCGAGAAAAAGGTTGGCATCTTCCAGAAAGATTGGATATAAATCTCTTGATATAAGCAATGCGACCTTGGAAGCCACATAGTTCTTTTAGATTGCGTGGAGGACGCATTTCAAGAATCGCTTTGATTTTATCAGGATCAACATGGATACCTTGAGAAGTGATGACAAATTACAAAAATTTGCCATTAGATACCCCTAAGAAAGACTTAGTAGGATTCATCTTCAGTTGATGTTGACACATCAACTCAAATACCGTCTTTAAGTCTTGAATATGATCATCTTTTGATCGACTTTTGATAGCAATATCATCTACATAACATTCAACTATTTTTCGTAGATGTTCTTGAAAGATTCTGCTCATAGCCTGTTGATACGTAGCACCGACATTTTTTTTCGTCCAAATGGCATAACTGTATAGCAGTAAACTCCAAGAGGTGTCCGGAAAGCGGTATGCTTTTCATCTCCTGGATGCATCTTAATTTGATTGTATCCTGAAAATTCGTCCATGAAAGACATGCGTTCAAAACTACATGTGTTGTCTATCATGACATCGGTAATCGAAAGTGGAAATTCGTCTTTCGGATAAGCTACATTAAGATCTCGAAAATCTATGCAAACTCGGACTTTTCCATTCTTTTTCATAACAGAAACAATATTGGCAACCCAATGTGTGTATTGTTTTTTACGAACAAAGCCACATGCGATCAGCTTTTTGACTTCTGCTTCAATTGCATCCATCATATCTGGTCGAAAACACCGCTGTTGTTGTTTTACAGGCTTAGCATTAGGAAGAATATTGAGTTTATGAGTAGCTACTTTAGGGTCTAGACCCGGCATATCCTCATAACTCCATACAAAAATATTAAAATATTCTTTAATCAGTTGTACCAACTCTTTTTTTTATCTTCAGAAAGATTTTTACTGATGAATATTGGCTTAGACGTAGTTCCGCCTCCAACATCAATCTGGACGATTTCATCTTCTGTAGGTGGCTGTCGCTGTTCGAAACGAAGCTTCCACTGAGTGTCTATTTGTTGTGCCCATGGGTCAATTTTAAATGGTTCAGATTCACCATCGGTTTGAACCATATTGACTGAAAAGACGCACTCAGATTCATCATAATAGTCTCCCTCAGAATATAAGGATTGTAAAAAACTGGAAGAACATTCTTTCGTATTTTCTTTGCACATGTGGGGTGTATCTGATTCGATGAATTGAATTTCTTCAGAATCTGAGGATTGTAAAGAATTGGAAGAAAATTCTTCTTGTATATCATCATTAAACATATAGGACGGATCGTATCCCAACCCATGCCGAGTTTTCTGGTAAAATAGATCACTGCATAAGGGTAACCGTCTACCTTTACCTTGATTAAGACCTTGCATAGTCTTCAAATCGTATTCCATATTCTGGATAATCTTGAGAGATTGTTGACTATATTTGTCAATTCGGATTCTTCCTTTATCTTTATCTCTAAGATCATTTGTCTGGATAATAGAAATATTTCTAGCCAGACCAAACACAATTTGGTGCTTGTTTTTCTTATCAGACGGAATTACGAAATAAGATTCTTCATGACGTCTATAAGTTACACAAGCCTGTGATGATGAGGCTACGGTAAGAAGATAGGGAGAAGATGTTAGGAACCTTTGAGCATAGGGTCCTATATCGACATGAGAAGGAAAAGAATTTTTCTGATGATTAATATATAAGGTTTTCTCTGTATTTATGTCATCTTGATGTTGATGATTTTGATCATCTGCAAATAAAGTCATTCTTTCAATGAATTTGACAACCATATACTCCAAAAGGAAATCTTCATTGATATTAGAAAGTACAGAATGATCAATATTTATATTATTTACAAGTTGACTACTACGCTTTGGATTGATCATTAACGGACCTTCATCCGTCTTTTGCGTAGGCTTGCCAAGGTTGATAATCAATGGTGGTTCTGGATCATTCGTATGAGAAGTACGTCCCTTGACTTTGATCATGAGAGGTTGAACTTGGCGCTTGGCTGGAATAATCACTGATTCCTCAGACGAAGCTCAAGTTCTTCCTTTAACCTTGATCACCAAAGGTTGGTCATTGACAGGTTGGGGTTGGATTCGACCTTTGACTTTAATCTTCAAAGGTTGCTCTTCCAGAGGATCTTCATTGATAGATTGATCTTCCATCGGTGATCGATCTTCGGCCATATCTGATATCTCCTTCACATGCTCTTGTTTGTAGAGTATTGAATCAGAGAATTCAGTCTTCACAATCCCTTGAGAATCCACGTACTTGAAGCATTGGTGGAGAGTTGAAGGTACGATGTTATGCTCATGTATCCATGGTCTTCCAAGAAGGATGTTGTAAGATACATCTGAGTTGATAACATAAAAGGTCGCCATGGTTCGAAGATCACCAATTTGAATCTTCAGACGAATATTCCCCAGTGGTTTACTCTTTCCAGAGTTGAAACCAACTATTATGGTACTAGTGTAAGTCAAATCACTAGTAGGAATCCTTAAGGGTCGTAGCATACTCTAAAGAATAATGCTAATAGAAGACCCAGGATCAATGTAAATCCTATCAATTTCAGTAGATTCAATATACCCTGTGTAGCACAGATGCCTGTCGTGCTTATTATGCTTTAACAACATATCTTCTTATGTGAAGGTAATGTTGGAAATTGCTTCCATCACACTATGACATTGTGGACATAACACTGGTATATTATCAAGGCTCTTGAGTTGAGCTAAGCATGAATCTGCTTGTAGCAAAGATTCACTCAAAGTTTCGCGGCTTTCTTTAGAAAGGCGAAGCAACTCAAAGATAGAAAGTCTAGCCGAAGTATTAGCTAACTGGGCTAGAATATCAAATTTGTAGGGCTTCACCACCACCCCTTGATTTGAAGCCGACTTCAATGGGACGTCAAAGCGTACTGCTTTCTGTTTCCCTTTCTCAACTACAAATGGTTTAGAAGACTTTGCCTCGGCAGGAGATGGTTGAGCTGGAAGTGTTTCAACAACGTTTTTTGCTTCTTTAGAAGTTCCCTCATAATCTTTGTGGTACTCTTTCCCAGATCTAGTACCAACAAAGGTTTTTTCTTCAGACTCAGGAGAATGAAGTACCATATTACAGGATTTAGTCTTCTTTTCCCTGGTCTTCTTCTTGCGAGGATTTTTAGAAGGAACTTCAAAACCCAATCCAATAGTGGATTTTTGACTTGGAATTTATAAAGGAAGTCGCATTCCTTTATCATAGTTTAAGCCTTCCGCCTTCTGAAAGTCATAGCCCATCTTTTTTATGAGATGGACTGATTGTTGACTGTACATATAAATGGGTAGCAGACTTTCAATAGATGGTTTAACAGAGGAAAAAAAAACAGGAACCTCTGCAACCACGGAAGAAGGAGGCATAGAAACCTCTGTAACCACAGGAGAAGGAGGAATACTCAGAACAGGAAGAAAAATCCCTGTAGGAGATTTCTCATAAGCAATAAAGACTTGTTGTGCCCTGTATAAATGGACACTACTCATTGCTAACCATTGCCGATGAGTAAGCTTGAGTTTGGTAGGAGGAGCCAAACTTGGAGGGCATATATTTAAACCCCTCATCCTATCCTCCAAAGGAATGCTATCCCAAAGATGATCCAAATCATCATGATCTGGAGTAACAACATGAGAAATCATATTGCAGGTTTTGACTTTCCTACCTTTCTTGGATTTTGAAGTTTTACCTTCATTCTCCATTTCAGGTACTAAATCAGGATGTACCCACATGATTTCACCATTTTTTAATGTGAGAGGCAATAATCCTTCATGTTGCTCTCTAGCAGGCAGAAGATTCACAATCTTCATTGTCGCCTTAGGAATTGGGACAATCCCATCTGGAACTTGCTGTAGAGAAAAACCTCCAAATTGAAGAGAAATTATATTAGTTGTAACTGTATGCTCATCATTGGTTAAAGCGATGGCATTGGCATTTATCAACTCTTGGATTTTCTTCTTTAAGACGTAGCAAGCCTTGGTAGGATGATTTATGTATCTATGATAGATACAATATTTAGGATTGTCAGTCAGATTCACCTCATTAGGCCTTTTTGGCTCCAGAATCTGGAGTTTGCCACTCTTAACGAGACATTAAAATATCCCGGGGATATTACTGTCATCAAAAGAGTACTATTCTTTTGGTTTGGAAGACTCCAGATTATTCGACGTCGTTTTAGGTTTTAAAAGATTAACCACTAGGGTTTCCTTCTCTTTCCTATTGCGATTGCCGGAATTATTGCCTGAAGAGCCTTTCTTTCCTTTATCCTCTGAGGCAAAGATCATCCCGTATTCACGAGCCAACCTACCATTGGTTTCGGCTGAAACTGTTGCTATGATGAACGAGGCCCAATCTGTGAATTGAGAGCCCGTAAAGACAGCAATGGATGGTCGCAGATTCATCTTGCATGTATCAATCAATGCTGAATCTGGCATACCCGGAGGCATTTTTAAAGTTACCTGTCGGAAACATTCGATGAACGTCCGGGTATCTTCCTTCTCCTTTTATTTGATTTTTATTAGGGAGGACATATTCATGTCCATTCCTCCCTCATAGAAGCGGGAGAGAAACATTGCTTTAAACTCGTCAAAAGACGATATGCAATTGTCGGGTAGACTGCGATACCAGTCATAAGCTAAACCCGTCAAACACCCAATAAAAACTTGGGTAAGAAAAGCATCATTCTTCTGCAGATGCACAGTCATAATATCAAAGTAATTGATATATTGACTAGGAGAGGCATTTCCATCAAATAATACCATCGATTGTGGCTTGAATTTTGGAGGAAAAGGCACATCATTCCAGTGAGGAGGATAAGGTTGCTTAATCCCTAACCTCTGGAGCTGATCCTTGTGCTTCAGAACTTCAAACTGTGCTTTTAGCTCACGCACTGCTTGAATAGCTTCACTAGTTTGAGGAAGCACATTCGATTGAATAGTTGTTGGATGTACCGTGACCCCCACTGGAGGTGGTACATCTTCTGGAATGATAGGATCTGGAGATGCAGAATTTTAATTGACAGTAGGCTCTTGACTAAGATTATTCAAAGGTATATCAACCCCTTGACTATCTTGAGTTTGTGCTGCTACCTGCACCGGAGTTACTACTGCCGGCTGAACAGTTTGCTGAGTCATTATTATTTGATGCATACTTTGCATCATAGCAAGCATGTCCTTCAATGACTGCTCAACTGCAGAGAGACATTGTTCTGTATTAGCAGTTGACGTCTCCAGTTCATCTCCGATAACATATGATTCAACCTCCCTTGAAGATACAGAGGGATTGGTATAGAGGTATGAATCAACACTATCAGTTTCTGACTCCAACGACTGGGTACCCCCAACTTCTGAATTAGAAGACTGCAACTGTCTTTGACTTCTTGATCGAGTATTCTGATATACCCCTTCGAAACTATCAAGAAGTCGATTGAACTGTTGTTGACCAGGAGTCTGGGACGAGTTGCGTCTTGGACGTCGTCCTCTATTGGTATGAGATGCCATATTGACTGAAGCATATGACAACTCATGTTCTTATTCATCAACTTGTTGCTGAGGCACATTATAGCTTAATAGGTCGAAAACTGACCGTTTAGAAGCCGAACAGCAACATTTGATTACAATCTGGTGACACTCATAATGATAATTTTCTTTGGGGAGTGTCACAGGAGTTTTTATGTCTTTACGCTTTTGTACAAGCAACTCGCATAAATCAGAAGGAGTGGAGGGAGTAGACTTCTTGATTATATTCGGGACAGAGAAACGTTTAGTCCCTTGTGTATAAAGAAGATTACTGGCTGCATTAGCAGAACCAAATTGTACATTTTTATGCGCTTGGAGTTGCGTGCGTAAATTTTATGATTTTTGTGCACAAAGGACTCCATCAGCATTACGCGTAATTTGAAGGTTTAGTACCTTGCGTAAAACAGTGTAAGAAGGCTGTTGGTTGAAAACTGAAGTTTTACCAACTATAGAACTCTTGTTTTTACGCTGTATGCGTGCAGGCAAATTCACTTTAGATACAAAGGCACCATTATGAACTTTATCTACGCTGTCACCGACAGGAGATTTACCTTTACGCGTAGAGCGCAAAACATGAGTATCCGCCACGTCACAGACGGGAGATTTTCCTTTACGCGTAGAGCGTAAAGTTTGGGTGTCTACCACGTCACAGACGAGAGACTGGTTTTTATGTGCAGAGTGTAAAAATTAATTTTTACGCGTAGAGTATAAAACTTGAGCGTCTGCCACGTCACAGGCGGGAGACTTATTTTTACGTGCAGGGCGTATCACTGAAGTAGAGACTGCCTCGTCACAGATGCGAGCCTCCACAATAGGAGTGGGAAGGATTCCTTTGCCTTCAGAGACAGCAGGAAGATCCGAGGATGCTTTGGACTTAGGAATCCAAACTTTTTGCGCCTTCCGTGATTTCTGAACATTGGAGCAGCGAGTACTACCCCCAGTTCGGAGCATTTTGTCTAAGCAGTCTGGTCGAAGTGCACAACCAGAGTCTTCATTGTCGATCCGACTGATACATCATCATATTGAGCAATTGCCTTCTCGTCAGAGGAGAAGGTCGTCCCCAGCAGAGTTGCCATTTTGTTTCACTTAACAAAATACCTAAAATTGGCTTTTGAAAGAAAACTAGAAAAAGTACAAAAGTACAAGTTGTTCTAGGAAGTATTGCTATGGAAGTCTGATCTGAGAACGATCACTTTGTTCCTTGGACCATACGATGATGATGAAGAAAACTGCTTGAAGAAGACGAATAATCGGAAGAACTAAGTCACCAGAAAGGTATCGAGCAACGGCACTGATGGCACAGTCGAATGCTTTCCTGCTTTGCTTCACCCTGTTCTTGAGAAAAAGTTGAAGAAATACTTCTGGAAATATCACTCTAAAAGTATGAGTTTTCTCAGAATCTCCTCTCTTGTCTCTCTATTGATCTCTCGATGATGTCTGTGTTAAAAATAAGTCTATTTATAGACTATATCCTCTGTAAGTAAAAAGCAACAAAATTGGGTCTCTACGCGAGTAACTGTCACCCACGATAAAAATCATCCTCTACGCATGATGACACGTGTCCCATGTAGAGTTTTGATCTCTACGCATGGTGACACGTGTCCCACTACTTCAACAAAATAAGGAGAGCACGTACACATGTTCCTCGATAAGCATGGCATGAAAGCCACGTATGCAGACCACGTTCTCCTGTAGCCAGAAAAGATCGGGCGTAAAAATGACCCAAAAATAGACTTCCTGCGTAAAGTAGCAGACTGGGCGTAAAATAGCCCAAAATAAACTTCCTGCGTAAAGTGGCTAAAAATAGCCTTGAGCATAAAATTAGTTCAAATAAACTTTACGCACACAACAGCCTTGAGCGTAAAAGCTCGAATAGCTTTCGTACGTAAAAGAAGCAATCTCTTGAGCGTAAAGTAGCCCATCTGCACTCTAAACGACAGTGTTGGGTTTGGTGTAAATCAAATCTTCTCGACTTCTGTGTTGTTCGTTGTCAGAAAATCATTACGCCAGAACAGTATCACGCGCATTAAATACGATAATTTGACAGCCTGTCCTTCGCGTAAAAGCTTAGTGAATAGCTCTCGCGTAAAGTAACTCGCGTAGAGTTGTACTCTGTTTGATCTCCTCGTAAAGTCTGAGTCTGACTCAATTTGAATTGCGTAAAGTTTTAACTTTTTTGACTTGGTCTATGAAGTACTTTTTACGCTCCTACAGGTGGCTTCGATGAACTTGCCTCAACTTGGCCTTCATACTAATAAATGGATGTTTTTATTTGCACTGAGTAAGTATGCTAATAAAAGAGACGAACCCACATAGCTAAAAAGAATAATTCTTCTTGGAGTCAAATGTGTATAGAACATGGAATAGTTAAATTGCTGCCTAGATATCACTCTACGGCGGCTTTCAAAGTTGGCACTCAGTCCTTCGATCCTACGGCTTGGGTAAAGAAGAGACGACTTGAACAGAGTAGATCACAGCTATATTGGCTATCGATTTGCGATATAGTCTAGATGTTCCTATGGTCGCACCGCTTATCATAGCATACGCACCCCCACGGTTTCAATATGAACCATATGATTTATGGCATGGGTCGAGGCACTTGAAGAACACGGTTGTTCCAGTTAAGTTAAGTAGGAGGGCTATCAAGTAGTCATCCCTGAGTTTGAGTCGAAATGATAAACATGTTGAGTTAATCAAATTATGCCACGGGATGTCAAAGTCATAGCAGGCACGGTCCCACGAATTCTACGGCTTGTTATAGCCAAGTAGTTCCACAATCTCAAGGCTCGTCATAGAGTATGACTTGGTTGGTAATGTCGCACGGAGCACGTTGGCTTAAGTTGTGTATGCATAAGGACTATCAAATAGTCATTCTTGAGTTGTGTAAGTAGATTTTGAAAATATTGAAAGTGTTCAAGACTGGTAGTCGCCGAGATAGCCTCCGAACCGTGGAGTTGCATAGAGATGTAAGGATAATAATTTGGTATACCAAAGGTTTTATTTTAATTTTTTGATAAATATAGAAAATAAATATTTTTGTTTCGAAATACATATAAAGTAAATATTTTTGTTTTGTTTGAATATATAAAATGTGTCATACCGAATTTTAGTCAAACCTTATTTTTATTTTATTAATATATAAATACTATTTTATTTGTGATACATATAAATGTATTGCATTAGGAAATAATATTTTTATAAATAATATGTACTATTTTGCTTGCGATATACATGAACATAAATTCATGTATATTTCTAAAAATTATTTTTTAGAAAATTCTTTGGAATTATTTTAAATTATAAAAAGATATTTAAATTTATTTTAAAGAATGTTTACATATTTGTGGTAACCTAAATTTGGATTTGATTTTATTGAATTTGATTTAAAATAGTTTTAAATTAAATATGAGATTTATCTGGGGGGTTTAAAACGGTCATAATTTGTATCAAATTAGGATTCCCCTACACTATTATAGAGGTGCCTTTCCATTGTTTTTCTCTACAAATTTGTCTCCACAATAGTCATCACCATCGTGTGTGCATCGTGTCTATGTCCACTCTCTTCGTGTCAGCCGTGACGGCCTCGGGTCCGACCCGGAGTGTCTTTCCACTAGCCTTATCATTACAAGTACATCATCCTCATCGTGTTTGAAATACCGGATCACAAATTTTAAATTTTCCTGTCGTGTCCAACAACCCGGACACTACACCAATCCTAACCCTAAATCTAGCCCAATATGTCTTGTCCCCGACTGCCGCCGTCGTCATACCGTGCATACCGCCACCTCTCCCCGTTTCAATCACCGCCACCACACCAACCAAACATCACTATCACCGTCACCTTCACCACATCACTATCACCGTCCTCCACTGCCTACTGAAGCCGAGCCACGAAGACACCACACGGCTCCACCTCTATTCTTAACATCATCCACCACGACCACCCGACCCTGGTACCAGCGTATCGACCACCATGCAGGCGAGCGCCACCGCCTCCACGACCCCGACGACGATGTCTAGCGAATCGATGGCAATCCAGATCTCCTCTACCACAACATCATTTGAACACTTGGCCGAGCCACTCTTCTCGAGTGCTGCAGAGCCGCCATCCAGATCTAGGGCTCCTCTTCACCGGTGAGGAGACCCGCCACCTCCGGATAGCGCCAAGCACAACCCACGCTTCTTCGATCTCTCTCTTCCGTGCCGACGTTATAGCCATGCCTAGCCGCCGCGTCAGTGGCCAGCGTCGCCTCAGGCCGGCCACGCGCTCACGCCAACGTCGGTGAGTCTGCTCTTCCTCTCCTCCCTCACTGATCTATTTTCTTGCCCCTCCTCATCGATTCCCTATCCTCTCTCTTCTCTCTCACCCTTTCTGTCCTTCTATTTCTATAGTTAATAAAAGGAGTAGCAGATATTATTATTACTACTACTACTATTATTATTATTATTCGTTAAAGTAGAGTGATTTGTTATTATAGTTATTATCATTATCATTATTAATAACTTAGTATAAGTATGTGCTAAGTAAAAATATTATTAAATATTTTCTAAAAGGTTTTATAACAAAAATATTATTGGGTTAAGCCTTACTGCTTTTCAAAAATTGGTTTTAGAAGTATTTTATCTATAGCTTTTCGACCTAAAAGCTATATTTGACAAAATCAAGGGTTTAGCCATAAACTGATTTGCTAGATTTTCAAGATATTTATCTAAAATATTTTTAACCAATATACTTTTCACCCAAAATCCTATTTTGACAAAATAAGGGTTTTCGCCCTAAAATAATTTTTCGATTTTCAAATAGTTAATTAAAAATATTTTGATAGTTTTCAAATTCTAATATTTATTAAAAAATTTAAGTATGTAATTATCCAAAATATTTTGGATAATAAAATATAGTTTTCAAGCATTATAGATATGTTCTAAAATAGTATATGTATTCACTTACACATATTCCCTCTTTGTATTCATCATTAATCAAGACTAATCGTATCCCTATTTTCTTCATGAATTCGAACTTTTCACATCGAATATGGCTAATGGATAAAAATGAGATATGTTAGATCATCGCATCACACCAGACATGATACCTTGCTATTACTGTTTAGTTACTTTAGCTCACCATGTGGCATGCATTTATTAATTATTTATTTTCTATAACATAAATTGTTCTTCTAAATCACATGTAGATGCAAATTACTATTTAGTCATATTTTTCGTTATTTATTTATTTCTATGTACATTCGACCTAGATTTAAGAGATCGTCCTTCGTTTGTGCTGCATTAATTGGACTTGACACGTGTGTGCCACGAAGTTGCGAGTCGCATATAAATCTCGGCCTTGCGTATCGACTGGCCAGCGGTACGTATAGACCGTACGATAGTATTAACTGCTAATAGTATATGCAAGATTAGTTTGACTTAGTAGCTAGTAGAGCTTATGTGTTGTGGATACAACATAGATAGGCATGGGATAGGAAGGATATTTTCTTAGCATATGGGCTACCATGCACATTACTTTTTGTGACCGTACGCTCTGTCGGAGATACGGGTTGACGACCCTATGTTTTACTGATGGCCAATGACGTTCAACGAAACGTGATACTTTGAGGCCCCTGGTGCCTAAGTGGGGACTATGCTAATCCTATTTTTAGCCATAGAGCCCATGAGTTGAAGGTTGTTCTAAAATTGCATATTCATATGGAATGGTTAGATAACCTTTAATCTGTTTAGGTATATATACTTTTTGTTTGTGCACTGATACCTGATCATGGCTTGGAACAGTTTTTTTTTTGCGAACTAGTGTGCCACACCTTGTCCTTGTTTGATTATAGGTGTGGTTTACTGCTTCGATGATAAAATACTGAACAATGTTGTGATCCGGAGTCTACATCAGATTTAGGACATGAAAATATGCTTCATCAAGAATTAGGATGCCATTTCATGCCATTGTTTGGTTGGGGGGATAGTACACTAATTCAAGAATGGAGTATTGGACCATGTTATGATCTGAATTATTATTGAGCAGTTTATATTCAGTTATATGGCATATTTTTCTGTATCTTGTTGTAAACCTTTGAACCCAATTATACCCCTTTAGTGTTATTTTGTTTCTTTTAATATACTATTATTATTAAGTCACCCAAAATGAAACGGGTTTTATAATATTTAAAAACCCAAAGGTTGAGGGCATTAGTGTAATATCCCTAATTCAAATTTCTGCCTGGACGACTACTAGGGTCCTTGTACATGAATTAAGTTGATTTCGAAAATCAATTCGTTCAAATCCTACAAGGATTAGAATCAATCCAATTTGAAGCCTCAATCGAAATCCTAAAAGGATTTCATTTGATACCTATATATATATATATATATATATATATATATATATATATATATATATATACCATCCCTATTATAGGTGAGAAGAGGGGTTCGATATATATATATATATATATATATATATATATATATATATATATATATATATATATATATATATATATATATATATATATATATATATATATATATATCGAACCCCTCTTCTCACCTATAATGGGGGATGGTATATATATATATATATATATATATATATATATATATATATATATATATATATATATATACCATCCCCCATTATAGGTGAGAAGAGGGGTTCGATATATATATATATATATATATATATATATATATATATATATATATATATCGAACCCCTCTTCTCACCTATAATGGGGATGGGGACTGGTTGTTAAGGTAGCGGTACTTGGTAGGATGGGAACAGGGTCATACTGCAATGTGGGACATTTTAATAAAAATTAAGTTATTCATTTAGGGGTGCTCGTGTACATGGAGGGGCGTTCTTGTGTAAGTATTAGAGTATCGAAGGGTATCTGTATTAGTATCACGTGGGACCTATATTGGTATAAAAAATAAAGATATATGTGTACCTGTGTGTACTCGATAGATTTATAAAATATGTATGGGCAGGGTATTATCAATGTGTCAGAGGAAGCAGCAGCATTAGTTTCCACCTGCAGTCCACGTATGTGGAATCATTTATCCTTGGAGTATTCAGAACAACAATTACATCTAGGGCAACCAATGTGCAGAGGAGACTCGTACACAGGTGCACCAAGTGCAGCTGTGAACCCATATGTATGCATGTCATCATATGCACTGGTAGGGGTTTAAGGAGTAGTAACTACAGTAGTAGTGTAGTATAAAAGATGGGTATCCTGTAGTAATAGGTAAATTGTGTCTAGATATTAGTTTTAGTCAAATATAGGAACTTGTATTAGTATCAAACGATACATAGTGATGAATAATACAGGTATCGATAGATGTACCAGATGGCCTATTACCAAATGGTCACACTCGATTTTGATAAACCAACAAATGACTTAAGTCAATACACAAAATACAAAAACTACTGCTAATATTTTAGGTCAAGTAAATTCAATATCAGAGAGTGTACTACAACATCAGCAAGCATGAAAAACATCATCCCTAAGTACTTATGCACTGGAATCAGTCTGAGTCATTTTACAGTTTATTATGTATTTTATCCTTTTTGAGTCTAGGATACAAATTGTAAAATCGACTGAGTATTACTGGCTTAGGTTATTCACAGTCCACTCTTCTATAAAGCCTACCCATTCATTCAAAGTCTACTTACCAAAAGTTCCATCTATCCTATGCAATAGAATTTTACAAAACATTCTTTTAAATACTAGATGAACTTAGACAGAACTCAGGCCGAGTTTGGTCCGAGTTCGGACCGAGTTCGGTTGTTCCAAATTCAAATGTTTGTTTCCTCCAAATCTGCATGCAACGTTCGTTTGAGAAATCTTTGCATCCGAACTCTGCCCGAGTTCGGTTCTCAAAAAACACCTATAAATAGAAGAGAAATTTTCCTTTTCAAATCACTCATTATTTCTTCTCTCTATTTATTCCTAAAGTATTTTTCAGTGTTCTAAAAGCTTTCATACTCCACCTATGCATCTCTTAGCCAAAGCCAGTAATATCGATTCGACTTAGAGTTCTTTGGTTCTCAGAGTTGTAAAGAGGTCGTTCAAGTTCAGAAATCATCTCTGTTTTAGGAGTCGGTCGTGCGCTCGTCACTAAGTACGGTATTGTGAAGTTGGTCGTACACTTGTCACCAAGCACGGTGTTGTAAAGAGACTGCAAGCTCTCAATTAGCTTACGAATAGTGGATTAATCCAAGGCAAAAGTACCTGCGACTGGATTAGTCCACCAAGATGGAAACCAGTATATACCGCGGTGTTCACTGAGTTTGATTCTCTGACCTCTTGCTACATTTATTTATTGTCTCCTTATTCACTGCCATAGTTATCTGCCTTTAATTTTTAAGTGGTGATTTATTTCACTGTACTCGCACTCACTCTATTCACCCCCCTCTAGAGGTGCTCAACGGTCCTACAATAACATGGGCAACCGCAGTACCAGTACAGTATATGAAGAGTGTTCCGGTCCCTTATTACAAGGATACATAAACAATGTGCACCCTATCTTGGTTGGACTGTTAGGTTTGTTTGTATACCCTTGATGGGGAAAAATCTGCTTATGTGTAGGACTGGATAATCTGCAAGTAGCATATAGGTGCAGGTGGGCTGTTTGGGGGTTATCTTGTGTCAGCAGGGACAATACTTATAGAGGATATGGTATGTTTGTTTTATGTAGGAAGGAAGGGGATTCGACAACTGTACCAACAGTAGATAATCAAATAAGAGTTTAGAGGTCAGGTCCTGTGCAATATAGAAGTAGTGGGTGTGTAAGTGTATTGGTTAGAGTGTGCGTGCATGTGAATGAAGGGAGAGGGGACCCAACTAATACCTGTGCACGTAGTGCACATGGCAAATGGCTTGATGTATAGGTTAGATAGGTTGGGGGTTTCAGAGTTTGAAGGGGGTATTACTGATACCATGAGAAGGGTGACTTGGTACAGTAGAAGGATAGGAAATTACTAGGTGACCTGTAACATAGATAAATGGCTAAGGGCTTTGGTAGAAGCCGCTGCAGGCAGAGGGTTAGCATTTGTAGTTAGAGAGGGGCATTCACAAATGGTATTTGTAGGGTATAGGGGGAGCAATGCAGGGCACTTGTGCCTCTGTACAGTGCACCCTAATTTCATCTATGCACCTAGTACACATATTTGATAAGGCCTTAGCAGTGGCAGTCATAGGCCATGTGCTGGGACAGTAGAAGAAAACTTGGGAGGGTCTCCAATAGGTAGGCAGTAGGTTCAAGCATGTTGTTCAGATAAGGATATATGGGATTCAGTATATAGGTGACCAGGAATAGGAATTTTGGGGTAGAGAGTTAATAGCTAGGATTAGTTGGTAGGAGAATTAAAGAGCTAGCATCTATACCAATTAGGTAAGAGAATAGGAGTGTAGGCAGCTACTATAGGGACTTGAATGTAGGGTGGCAAGGCAAAGAACTTAAAGAATTAACAGTAAGTAATGTGGATAGGAAGAGAGGAAAACAACAAAGAATGCCCTGGTATAATAGGGTGTATAGGTGAAGGTAGGCATTAATAGCAGCAGTACAAGTTACTGCATGGTATCATAAAACCAATAGGAGGAACCATCAGAGATAGGTAACATGGTTCGAGTAAAGGAGTATTCCTGGGTTAACAAGGCTAGGCAGTAGCAGGAGTATTGATGTGTGAGGGTATAGGTGTAGGAACGAATTGTAACGCACAATACTTTAGAGGGGGTGAATATAGTAGACAGTAGAATTTTGCTAATTAAAAATGTTAGCAACCAGATCACAGATAATATATTACAAGTTAATAAATGAAAAGCAGAGATCAGAAAGCAAATGCAAACACGATAATGTATATTGGTTTTCCTCTGGTGAGGACTATTCTAGTCGGAGGAACTCTAGCTTCCAGTTGAATCCACTATGGAAAAATATGGCAAGTTTTTATCTGAAGTCCTTATAACTTCTACAATACGAGCTTTGATCCGAAGTACTCGACCAACTTTAATTGTGAAGTGTCTTTCATCTATCAAGCCTCCGATTATAATCTTTCTGAAACTTTTAGACCGTACCGCCCCGACAAATCGACTAGAGGATTGTAACTGGCTTGAGATTTGAAAATAAAAGAGCTTAGAACACTTTGGAAGAACGCATTAGGCTTAGAAAGAATAGAGGAGAGAGGTGTGTTGAAATAAGGAAAATTCTTATCTATTTATAGGTTTTCCAAAGGCAGAATTTTGGCAGAATTCAGACAAAATTCTTTAAGAGAATCTCGGAATATAGTTGTTGCGTCCGTAACAACAGGATGACCAAGTTTAAAATCCAACGGCACCAAACAAACTCGGGGTGAGTTCGGACCGAACTCGAGCTGAATTCTATTGGTGACCAGAGTTTAATTTTTAGAGAATTTTATAAATCGAATTTTGAGTTTTGGGCTTTTGAAAAGTTTTAGTAGCTAGAAAGTAGTTTGGGCTTTTGTAAGTAGACTTATTTTCAAAATAAAAGGGTATTTTAAAAACATTTCTTAGGTAGCCTATTTGCTAGTACGATGCAGTGTACATCGTATTCCTAAACTCAATAAATATGAAAAATACATTGATAAAATAGGAAAACTAATAGCCCTTTGATGACGCCTTTCTTCTTATATTTGAGCAGACCTAAAATTGCCTTTTTTCTTGACAGCAGAACCCCCGATGCGAGGCCCCAGATAGGTCGTTAGGCAGTTTAGAGAAATCTCCTTGTATAATGTCGTCTTTGGCCCATCATTAATGTTTCTCCATTGCATATGTCCTGGTTTGATCATGTTTGATCATGGTTACTGCATGTCTGCAAATATATGTTATGCAAACAAAGACGTGCGATGCATTATGATACAAACATAGCAACATGATATAGAACATATGGACAATGCTAAGTTTAAGTAGCAACATGATAGTGATTACATGAATATTAGTGACATCATTATGTTAAACTTAATTGATTAACCATATTCAAAAACATAATATAATCATTGGGCTAACATAAGATGTGTGAGCCAGGAGATTTAAAATACAAATTTGGGATAGGCTTTAAACCTGTGTAGTAGTAGAGCATGCCGGAACAATGGGACAGCTGTGTATATGGCTAAGGATTATCTCCCAA
Source organism: Iris pallida (assembly GCA_029216955.1). NCBI lineage: Eukaryota > Viridiplantae > Streptophyta > Magnoliopsida > Asparagales > Iridaceae > Iris > Iris pallida. The sequence goes on along the minus strand of JANAVB010036820.1, from coordinate 6,728,178 downwards.
ACATTTGTATAATAGTTATGGGGTTGAAATGGAGGTCAATGAGGAGTAGACTGTATTAGTTACACACTGATATATTGGGATACATATCATACATCAGATTGTAGCAAGTGAGTATAGGTAGCCGTAGTAGAAGAGACTCCTCTAGATTTCCAAAGCTGAAGCCTTCAGATAACAGTAATGTATCCTAGCTAAATAGATATATCATGTCAAGGGTTTTCAAGATAGAAGTGTGTTAACTAGTGTTAAAATATTTGGGTTATGCCAAGGATTGGGTATGGGAAATTGTGTCCTAGGGTAGAAAAGGTAAGGAGGTACTCATAGGATAGGTATTACTTCTAATTAATCATATAGGCTTTATAAACAGTTTGGGAATATCTATTAGCTAACTATAAGTTCCACTAAGGTATAGAGGATCTGAATAGATACCTCACTAGTTAAGATACATAAGTGCTATAGTGTCACGCCCCAGAACCAGAATACTGGAGAGCGGGGGCAGACATAGCCAGCTACGTATAAGGAAATGGAATCCACGTCACTATACGGTCACGGCTGTCTAGATATATGAGGGTTTAACTACAATCCATCAGTCTCCTATGGTCAAGAACAAGCCTATTGTCTCAATCACAAGCAAGTAGTAACAGTCACAAGATATTAGAGCATCAATATACAATAATAAGGCGTCCCATACATTACATATTGGATGATCATGAAGCTAGTCATACAAAATGTCAGGACTAGCAAGAGTTTTAGTCAATATATGATCAACCCTAGGATTTGTCAATCATGTTACAGCGCGTAGGCAGACAGTAAATAAAGGTGCAATATGAGCTAACACGTGCTCGCCGGCTAAACGCCTCAAAAGAATAATTTTAAAAATAGAGTGGGAGGACAAAAGAAACCCACTCGTTGCCCTGGTTATGCCTGGTGGTCACCATCGGGCTGGAAGACAGGTGGATCCTCTGGTGCTGTTCCGATATCTGGCCACACAAAACCAGCTGGGTCAGACCCCAGAAAGAGCAAGTACCACAAAAGAGGCTTCACTTAGGAACTAAAACCAGCATATCACAAATAAATAGTAAAGGTAATTAAAAGATAGTGATAATAGCTGAGATAACAATAAGATATTGAACACGGAGAAACCATTCAAGTAGCCAGACTGCAACCCTTAAACCAAACAAGGACCGGGGTTGCAATCCTTCGCCTGAATAGAAACCCGCCTCAATTACTATTGATAAGGTAATAAGACAATAAACGAAGAGAGGACACAGAACTGCTCCGGAAGCCAGGTTACAACCCTTAAACCAAACAAGGACCGGGGTTGTAACCCTTCACCTGAACAGAACTGGACCCCTGATCTTTATTATTAAGGCCAGTATAAATAATCATGGTATTGAAGTAAAGGTAAAACATGACGAGCATGACAGGGGGTTACAATAAGACAATAAACGAAGAGAGGACACAGAACTGCTCCGGGAGCCAGGTTACAACCCTTAAACCAAACAAGGACCGGGGTTGTAACCCTTCGCCTGAACAGAACTGGACCCCTGATCTTTATTGTTAAGGCGGGCACAATAAGCAGGACGATATATGATAAGATAACCATGGAACTATTCAGATAGCCAAGTTACAACCCTTAAACCAAACAAGGACCGGGATTGTAACCCTTCATCTGAACAGAACTTGGTATCCCATCATTTATCGATACAAGAAATCATGTCCTAATACAATCTTGTACAGGATCAGGATAAGACTAAGCTGGAATAAACTTCATCCAATCAATCACGGCCAATCAAGAGTACGGCTTGATACTTTTAACTAACTAGGGTTATCACAGGCCTAGTTACTAGCAAGATGCAATGAGATTATCCCAACAGCCACAAGCCCTGCAGACCATCCGGTTATCTAGGTCGAATGTCTATTTAGGAAGAATGCAACACATGACTGTGTGCTGGAAATATGTCCTACTCGTCGGTAGGCTACAAGTCCACTGAATGCGCCCAGATAACGGGATTGCCTGTAGCTGGAAATCTCTTCATGACTACTGAATCATTCTAGTTAATTAGCCTTAGTCAATTTCAGTAGGTATTCCTAACCGTAGTACTCAGGGGTCCCCATCCTAAACATGATGCAAGACAGTACTAGTTTATTTGTACAAACACAATCGCCCATGATGTCCAAGTCTTTCATACTTGTCATGTCAGGCTAGCTGTCGTAACAGCATGCCGAGATATATCATGTCAGTTTACTTGTCAAGAGTGCGCCACAGCGGGCCACTATCGTGTTCTATTCTTATAATATTATGAATGAGAGAAACTTGCATAAAATAACTAGAGACATATTCTTGCTGCTAAGGAAAAGATCTACAACTTCCACGTTGGGAGTTGGGAGAAATTAGAGCAATAATTCAGTCAATTAGGACATATAACAGTTAGTAATAGTCAAAATATGTATTATGCGGCCTATTCTGCGACATGCATGCAACTGCGACACCATATGCGCCTACTGCGACATGCGCCTTAATGCGGCTCATGCGCGACATGATATGCGCCTATCGTGACATGCGCCTCATGTGGCTCAACTGCGACATGATATGCGCCTACCGCGACATGCGCTTCATGTGGCTCAACTGCGACATGATATGCGCCTACGTCTACCGCGACATGCGCTTCATTGCAACATGCGCCTACTGCGACATGCGTCTTCTGCGACATGATATGTGGCTACTGCGACATGCGCTTCATTGCAACACGCGCCTACTGCGACATGCGTCTTCTGCGACATGATATACGGCTACTGCGACATGCACTTCATTGCAACATGCGCCTACTGCGACATGCGCCTTCTGCGACATGATATGCGGCTACTGCGACATGCGCTTCATTGCAACATGCGCCTACTGCGACATGCGCCTTCTGCGACATGCTGTGCGGCTACTGCGACATGCGCTTCATTGCAACATGCGCCTACTGCGACATGCGCCTTCTGCGACATGGTATGCGGCTACTGCGACATGCGCTTCATTGCAACATGCGCCTACTGCGACATGCACCTTCTGCGACATGGTATGCGGCTACTGCGACATGTGCTTCATTGCAACATGCGCCTACTGCGACATGCGCCTTCTGCGACATGGTATGCGGTTACTGCGACATGCGCTTCATTGCAACATGCGCCTACTGCGACATGCGCCTTCTGCGACATGGTATACGGCTATCGCGACATGCGCTTCATTACAACATGCGCCTACTGCGACATGCGCCTTCTGCGACATGTTGTTCATGCTGCAGATGAACATAGAAATGACCAGAAATTGTTTTGGCCATAACTTCCTCATCCGAAGTCGAAATCAAGCGAAACAAAAGCCAAAACTGCATGAAATTGAATTCTCTACAACATAGAAACACTAGTTTTCAAAAATAACCAAGTTTTAGAGATCAAAACCAAGAAAAACCAAAAAGTTTACAAACTTAGATCTACAAGAATCCCTCCATCAAATCCAAAAATGTCAAGTTCTAAAGAGGCTTAGAATCAAGTAAGGAAGAGAATGGAACAATAAAACTTGAGATCCATCATGAAGCAAGTTTGCACTTGCCTAGCTCTCTTTCCTGGTAGGTGGGAGAGTAAATGGTGGAGAAGAAGAAGTGATGGAGAATAATAAATGAAGAGAGAGAGTTAGATGGAAATATAAAGGAGGGTGGTGGTGGTAGGTAGGGGTTTTCTTTTGGTTCATGATAAACCCACAAGCAAACCAACCCAAGCTAAGCCGAACCAAGCTAAGCCGAACCAAGCTAAGCCATAACAAATGACATGCCAAAATAACCATGCAGGAAAATACGCAATACTAGTCAAGAATACGTACACGTATACCAAGATACGTAATACGAACTATAGGCATTACATATAGGAATCGACTTTGAAACTGAGGAGCCCAAAGTTTATATAGGATATTCCTAGTAACCTTAAAACCAAATAAATAGGTTAGACTTGAATTGTGTTCATTTATTGACAATTTAAATTCATAAAATAGGTTACTTGGACTCGAGATTGGCACTAGACTCGTATCGTCAGCTCATGACATCTGGCGAGTATATTTATTGATTGTTTTCAATATTGTTAATTCCTACATTACACTATTCAGTTATAAAATACTTGATTCCTAACCCGCCCATTACACGATGGCACTTCATATTTTTTCAACATGTCATGCCTTTATTCTCGTATATTGTGTCGGAACAGAGAAGTACTAAATAGATGTGTGATTAGACTTTAGCTCATGTTTTATTTTCTGTACAGTAGTTCTTGGTAAATAATGTAGACCATGTGGTGTAACTATCCCAAACCGATCATACATCGAAAGAGTACTTCAAAACACTAGATAGTTATATTCATATGTTCTACTTATTACATGCTGTCACATATTTCCTGCCTACTATTCCTCATGATTCCTGTTGTAATTATCTTAATATTCTCATCATATATTTTATGGCTAACTTTTATCTTATAGTCGTTAACATCTATTTGGAACTGCACTCAATAAATTGTACTCGTTTCATCCTGATTGGGTAAATATTTTAGGTCAGCATGATGATGACGGATACCCTATGCACTATGGTCCATGTATAGGGAAAGTATAGTTGAGCCTGACCTGACGTCGTAGGAGGAGTTTGTAGCACCTGACCCAGTTATTTTGCTTAGTTAAAGTTGATTTGGTTATAGGCCGGATTTGTCTCCAGATTTTAATTGACATTTTGATATTTGATATTATTTGGACATGTAGTTTTGGATCTTAACTATTTTATGGATTTGTGACTTTATATATCTTTTCTATATTCCATCTATTTAGAGCTGTGATTGACTGTTATTGGTTATCTCTTGCCCTCCCAAGTGGAGTATATTTATAATACGTGGTTGCCATAATATTGTGATTATACAACGTTCTACTGCCGACTCTGCGACGTAGGCTGGGCGTGCCCATGATTTATGCCCAAATTCTGGGTGTGGCTCGTGACACATTTTTTGGTGGCCCATACAGGTCAGGCTTCACAAATAGAGCGATGTCGTGGTAGTATAACAGCTTAGTTGTACTACTTTGAGCCTGCGATATGTTATAGAAAATAGGATATTAGGATAGGAAAGTACTCAATCACAAATAGGACACATTGAGAGATTTCTGGGATGACCCATGAGAATCTTATTATAATCTCTATCTTTAAAAAAATTGTTTCCACTTGTTTCCGTCTACTCTCTCTTTTATGTTGAATTTGATTATCTTTCATGTTGAATTTGATTCTTAGTGTCTGTTATTGAATTGATTTGTATCAAGATGAATTTATGAATTAAATTAAGGTATATTCTGATGACATACTTGATGAGAACAATGTGAAAAGTAAATATTTACTTTAGTTATAGAATCTAAAGTTATCGCATTCATACTAGCTGGCGTGGCAAGGACGTAGGGCCTATTTTTCGATATACATATCTTAATTATGGAGTTTAGAGTTCTCGCAGCTATACCGGTTGGTGTGGTAAGAATTTTAGATAACATGCTGATAGAGGTATATACCTTAGTTATGGACTCTATCGTTTATCGCAGCTATGCTTACTGGCATGTCGAAGACTCTGGGTCACATGGTTACGAGTAGACGTGTATGATTATCATAATATACTTTAATTTGATTCTTAATACATAATCTCTATCTTTCAACCCTATTATTACTGAGTTTTGTTCTATCACCTTATTAGCTACGGATGTACATACCCTAGTTTTTCTAGTTCAGTTCTTGTAAAAGCTTACCACTCTTAGTCTTGAGGTTCCTTGGATAGTGCTGTAGTTGGTGATTTATAGAATAGGGTTTCAAGTTGGGTAACAATATAGGTTGTCGGGAGTATAACTTGTGGGTTGAGAGTGGTTCCTAGTAGGGTAGACATTCCATAGCGAGAACTCTTTTAGTACCAACAAATAGAACCCTAGAAGTATTAGTACATTATCCAGAGTTGTGTGTACCAGTAAGTAAGTGTGCTCATGCCCAGAGATTATAGTATAATATTATTAGTATTAGAAACCCATTATAATTGGTACTCCTCCCTTATTCTAATAATTGTTATCTTTCATAATTGTATTTGAAAATTTGCCTTATATCTCTTGATGATTTATTGTTCCTATTGTAACGCCCCAGTCCCAAAATACGTAGGACTAGGAACGTAGACATGCCAGCCGTATAATAAATACACGTAAGCTGTAAAATGCAGTAGAACCATAACTAATCTCATCCACACAAAATAAATGAATAAAAGACGTCATATAAAGATAATGAATTGTCTTGATACAATATGTTGGGCGGAGACAAATCCACTACCAACAAGTAAAGGAAAAATACATGAGTAAAGAAATGAATTTGGAGAGCGAAGCAAAGACAATCCAAGCGCAATCATCCTCGAAAAAATAGCGATGATCACGACTAGAGCTCAAGCACCTGCGAAAGACAATAGCACACACCTGGAGAGATAACCAGGTCCTCAGAGGGACGTAACAAGACACCTAATATCATGCCATATAAACTGAATAAATATTGCTCAAATAAATAAGTCAATTAAATTATAACATGGTCCAGTACGCACCTACTGAACGAGCATACCATCCCCCCAACCAAACAAGGACAGGAGATGGTAAACTAATTCACGGCGACGTATCTTTCCATGCTATGAATCCAATATGGTATCCGGACCCCAACAAGGTTCAATACCTTCTTATCGAAGTAGTAAGCCACACCTACAACCAAACAAGGACAAGATGTGACGAACTAATCCGCGATAAGTTATTGTTCCAAGCCACGGTCAGATACAAGTACCCAAACCAAAAGTACTCGTACCTAACGGATAAGGTAGCCTACTGTTGTAAGTGAAATGTAGTTAAGAACAATCCTTCCTACGCATGGGCCCTGGCTAAATAGGATCGGCATAGTCCCCCCTTGGGGCACTAGAGGCCCAATCAATAAGAGCATGACGTTCCGCAGAATCGCCAGTGGCCGTCAGTAATCTTGGGTCATCAACCCCGTACCTCCAGCGGAGAGTCTGGGTCATAAGGGAAAGTGCATCGAAGCCCATACGCTAAGGAATTGTCCTCCCCGCCCAATGCCTACTGTGTTGTATCCACAACACAAACTACTATAACCACTAAGTCAAACTAGCATGCAACCTCTATTAGTGGTTATTCCTATCGTATGGCTTGTACGTACTGGCGGCCAGCCAATCATGCACTTCCGTGTCCTACATGCGACACACAACTTCGTGTTACAACGTGTCAAGGCCAATGAATGCAACACACAAGGTGGTCCCTTAACTCTAGGTTTAATGTGAGAAAAATAATACATAGCAGAAAATATAAATGAACAGTAAGTTCTAACAGGTTATGCCATGTATCACAGTTTATTTTGCATAAAGAAAATAAGTAATGCATGAAATATGAGCTAAAATAATTAAACAGCGAATGGCAAGGTGTCTTGCCTGATAGTACGCCTGGTGTGCTGCAATGATCAAGCTGGCATGAACTGCGACTTCGGTGCAACCACTATGCATGGTGACTTCGGGTGGTGGCACGAACGGTTCTATTGGGTCCAGAAGGGTCAAATTAGTTAGGGTCAATAAGTAGGAGGAAGGAATTGGCAAAGGAATAGGGAGATTGGGATTAGTCATGGACACGAGGAAAATTGAAAGAAATTTGATAAATAATATAATCCTTGAAAAAATATATTTCTATTACTCCAAAATATTTATACGTTGTTATAGAAAAAATTTATTTTAGGAAAAAAAACTATAACTTAGTTAGTAAAAATATTTTATATAATTACTTGAAAATATATACGATAATTCAGAAGCTAAACATATTTCTAGGTTAAATACAAAAATACGGAGAATCATAATTTTGGCTAAACATAACTCACTTATATATGTATTAATAACTTACAGAATCTAAAAATATTTTAACTGAAAATCCAGTACGGTTAAGTTAAAAAAAATTTAGGTCAAAATGCTATATTAAAAATAGGTAAAAATTACGTAAATTTTATTTTAAAAATTCTAGAACAAGTTTTGATAATCAATGTGGGGTCATGCCCAGTAATATATATTTTGCCATTCATGTATATCAAAAGAATAATCCTAAATAATGGTAATTTTAATATATACTAAAAGAAGAAGACAATAAATAATAATAATAATAATAATAATAATAATAATAATAATCATGATAATAATAATAATAATAATAATAATATTATTATTATTATTATTATTATTATTATTAAATACTAAGAGAAGGAGAAACAATAATGAACAACTAAACAGAACGCACACAAAAACAAAACAACAAATAGCAACAAATAAATAATAAAAATAAATAATAATAATAAAAACAAATAAATGAGTAAATGAACCCATTGCTGCTCCTCTCGAAATCAGAAGGAGTGGGAGAAGAAGAAGGGGCGGGAGTGAGAGAGAGGCGGCGAGAAGAGAAGGGGGTCGGCGCCGGGGTGGTTCTCCGGCGGCGGAGGAAAGGAAGCATGGTCGGAAGGGCTGGAAAGGGGGCGGCGCTTGCGTGATCGGGCGGAGAGGAGTGGCGGACACGACGCGGCGACTAGGGTTTCTGACGGCGGACGGGTGTGGAGGCGCCGGCGGTCTCGCGGCGACACCAAGGTGGGGCGCGGCGGCAAGGGTCGGCGGATGGCGACGCTTCCCCGGAGTTCCAGATCTAGGCGCCTGGCTCGGCGCACGAGGACGGCCGGGTGAGGCTGGTCGACCTGCGGAACGGCGAAGTTCGTCGGGAAAGAACGGAAGAGGTGAGATGGGGAATGGCCGGAGTGAGGCGGCGCTCGCGGTGGCGGTGATCTTGGCGGTGGTGGTGAGTTTGCTTTTTTTTTTTTTGGGGAAATTTTGGGTGGAGATGACGATCACGGCAGGATGGCCGGATTAGGCGGTGGTGGTGGATTCTGTTAATGGAGTGAGGGTGGTCCTTTGGTGATGGCGGCCACGGTAGATGGCGAGACGAAGTTGTAGGGTTTGGCTCTGGTCGGAACAGCAGGCCAGGGTGGCCTGGGGTGGTGGTGGTAGTCGCATTGGCGGTCCCTGGCTGGGGCTTGCTGCGACTGGGACGGGGATGGTAATGCCAGAGTCGGGTAGTCAGGGAGGAGTTCGACTTGGTGGGTGAGGGTTGTGGTCGACGAAGGCCGGGGTCCGAGGTCGGGTACGGCGGGTGACAAAAGCAACAAAGACTAGGCTAGGGCTGAGATTAGGAATTTGTTAGTGTCGGGGGATGTGTCCGATACGAAGAAGAAAATAATGTAGATGTATAATGATAATGTATTGGAGTTGGACACCGACACGATGCACAGCACGTTTGGTTGTGAAATTTGGAATTTGTGGAGTAATTTTGGCTTGTGGAGAAATAATGGAGAAGTACCTGCCTATTTATAGGATGTGGGAATTCCCAATTTGATAAGATTAGGAATAGTTTTAAACCCAAAATAGATAATTCACAACTTAGTTTAAGATCAATCAAATCCAAATACGAATCCAATCCAATTTAAATCAAATTAAATCAAATTAAATCAAATTAAATTTTTAGTTTAAAATCGAATAGGATAAGTCAAATTCAAATACCTAACTATTTAAATAAATCCAACATTTCAAATCAAGATTTAAATCTCCACAATAATTTTGAAATATATTTTCCAAAAATATTAATAATAATAATTTCAAAAATTACATTAATATTTTTAAATATCATTTTGAATAATAAATTATTAGTATTAATAAATCTCGAAAATTATATTTTTATTTAAAACTAGCAAAATATTTATGAAATATATGTATGTACGAATAATATTATTTATTCTAAATAAAAGGCCTTTCATAAATAAAATCATAAATTTAGGAAATCTTGATAGCTAAATTAAACTATAAAAATAAGAAAAATGTTTTTGTAAAAATATGTACGCTCGCAAATATTCGCACTCATCGAGCAATTATGAAAAATAAAACGTCGTGCACGGCGTACAATACGACTACACGACGTAAAATACAAAATTTTAATTCGGTACCAAATTTAATAATAAAAAAATAGTAGAAATTTAGGGATTTTACATCCTACCCAACTTAAAAGAATTTTGTCCTCGAAATTAAGAATTAGTAGGGGTGAGAGGACACAAGGGGGTATCAATGGGGATCCAACGATGACAATGTTTTCACAAAATCATGTCGTAAGAAATCGCGATCTAGATCGTAGAAAAACAATACGGTATGGTCACGGGTAATGAATGAGGGTCACGATTAAGAGAACGAAATAGATTCGCTTTAATTAGCGATTAGAGGGTCTTGATAGGGTCGAGTAGTTTAGGATGAAGATATAGCAACATCGAGTGAGAATGGTCATAGCCGATAGGAAGGCTAGAGGAAGTTCTAGTATAACGCCTTCGTCCTTCTTAAATAGGTGAAGGCGAAAGCAAGATAGAGTTCAAAGACGATATCCTTGAATACAAATACGTGGTTCAAAGGCGGCCGTAAAAATTTCAAAAGAATCGTCAAGGCAGTCGTGGATGAGATTCTAAGGGGTAAGTTTGACTACATCACATCCACGTAAATTGATATATGAAAAAGGCGAACCAAAGTGCACTCGGTTGATCAGACCATAATACACCGGTTCTGATTAGACAATATGTTAGTGAGCGGCCGCTCAATATCATATGCCTTGATCAAGCTCGATAAAGAATTAGCTTGCAAAAACTAGGCTATATTAGCATCATTAGTTAGATAGTAAAACATAGGCACGAGGGTAGAAAAAATAACAATATGAATAGTCTAAGTGTCATAAGGATCTAAGTCTTGTTACTCCTATACCATCATTCTACGGTTTTATTGACCAAGGCTTGGTTGACCAATTGGGTTAAATTCTTCTAGTCTCTATGGTCTAGATAATACTATTTGTATTCCCTTAATGGTCAAGGCGCGTTAGGTCGTGGGGTATTCTACCCAACTTAAAGAATTAAGCTAAGGGTGTTTGGGACATCTAACTTATAGGGTCAATCTCTAGCAAGCACGAAGGAAAGATGAGAATAGGGATGGAAGGAAGCAAGCAAGATGCAATTGATGAGTCAAACGGTAGATAAAATCAAGGAAAAAGGTCAAGTATGTGGATGAGATCCTAGACTTCTAATCCTATTCGCAGGCTTGCTTGGTACGGTAAAGTAACTAAAAAATTTATCTCTACCTGCATGGGCCACCACAAAAACATGTAATGCCCCAGTTCCAAAATACGTAGGACTAGGAACGTAGACATGCCAGCCGTATAATAAATACACGAAAGCTGTAAAATATAGTAGAACCATAACTAATCTCATCCACACAAAATAAATGAATAAAAGATGTCATATAAAGATAATGAATTGTCTTGATACAATATGTTGGGCGGAGACAAATCCACTACCAACAAGTAAAGGAAAAATACATGAGTAAAGAAATAAATTTGGCGAGCGAAGCGAAGACGATCCAAGCGCAATCATCCTCGAATAAATAGCGATGATCACGACTAGAGCTAAAGCACCTGCGAAAGACAATAGCACACACCTGGAGAGATAACCAGGTCCTCAAAGGGACGTAACATAACACATAATATCATGCCATATAAACTGAATAAATATTGCTCAAATAAATAAGTCAATTGAATTATAATATGGTCCAATACGCACCTACTGAACGAGCGTACCATCCCCCCAACCAAACAAGGACAGGAGATGGTAAACTAATTCACGGCGACGTATCTTTTTATGCTATGAATCCAATATGGTATCCGGACCCCAACAAGGTTCAATACCTTCTCATCGAAGTAGTAAGCCACACCTACAACCAAACAAGGACAAGATGTGACGAACTAATCCGCGATAAGTTATTGTTCCAAGCCACGGTCAGATACAAGTACCCAAACCAAAAGTACTCGTACCTAACGAACAAGGTAGCCTACCGTTCTAAGTGAAATGTAGTTAAGAACAATCCTTCCTACGCATGGGCCCTGGCTAAATAGGATCGGCATAGTCCCCCTTGGGGTACTAGAGGCCCAATCAATAAGAGCATGACGTTCCGCAGAATTGCCAGTGACCGTCAGTAATCTTGGGTCATCAACCCCGTATCTCCAGCGGAGAGTCCGGGTCACAAGGAAAAGTGCATCGAAGCCCATATGCTAAGGAATTGTCCTCCCCGCCCAATGCTTACTGTGTTGTATCCACAACACAAACCATTATAACCGCTAAGTCAAACTAGCATGCAACCTCTATTAGCGGTTATTCCTATCGCACGGCTTGTACGTACTGGTGGCCAGCCAATCACGTACTTCCGTATCCTACATGCGACACACAACTTCGTGTTACAACGTGTCAAGGCCAATGAATGCAACACACAAGGTGGTCCCTTAACTCTAGGTTTAATGTGAGAAAAATAATACATAGCAGGAAATATAAATGAACAGTAAGTTCTAACAGGTTATGCCATGTATCACAGTTTATTTTGCATAAAGAAAATAAGTAATGCATGAAATATGAGCTAAAATAATTAAACAGCGAATGGCAAGGTGTCTTACCTGATAGTACGCCTGGTGTGCTGCAATAATTAAGCTGGCATGAACTGCGACTTCGGTGCAACCACTATGCATGGTGACTTCGGGTGGTGGCACGAACGGTTCCATTGGGTCCAGAAGGGTCAAATTAGTTAGGGTCAATAGGTGGGAGGAAGGAATTGGCAAAAGAATAGGGAGATTGGGATTAGTCAGGGACACGAGGAAAATTGAAATAAATTTGATAAATAATATAATCCTTGAAAAATATATTTCTATTACTCCAAAATATTTATACGTTGTTATAGAAAAAATTCATTTCAGGAAAAAAAAACTATAACTCAGTTAGTAAAAATATTTTATATAATTACTTGAAAATATATACGATAATTCGGAAGCTAAACGTATTTCTAGGTTAAATACAAAAATACGGAGAATCATAATTTTGGCTAAACATAACTCACTTATATATGTATTAATAACTTGCAGAATCTAAAAATATTTTAACTGAAAATCCAGTATGGTTAAGTTAAAAAACTTTAGGTCAAAATGCTATATTAAAAATAGGTAAAAATTACGTAAATTTTATTTTAAAAATTCTAGAACAAGTTTTGATAATCAATGTGGGGTCATGCCCAGTAATATATATTTTGCCATTCATGTATATCAAAAGAATAATCCTAAATAATGGTAATTTTAATATATACTAAAAGAAGAAGACAATAAATAATAATAATAATAATAATAATAATCATGATAATAATAATAATAATAACAATAATAATAATAATGATAATAATAAATATAATAATAATAATATTATTATTATTATTATTATTAAATACTAAGAGAAGGAGAAACAATAATGAACAACTAAACAGAACGCACACAAAAACAAAACAACAAACAGCAACAAATAAATAATAAAAATAAATAATAATAATAAAAACAAATAAATGAGTAAATGAACCCATTGCTGCTTCTCTCGAAATCAGAAGGAGTGAGAGAAGAAGAAGGGGCGGGAGTGAGAGAGAGGCGGCGAGAAGAGAAGGGGGTCGGCGCCGGGGTGGTTCGTCGACGGCGGAGGAAATGAAGCGCGGTCGGAAGGGCTGGAAAGGGGACGGCGCTTGCGGGATCGGGCGGAGAGGAGCGGCGGACACGGCACGGCGACTAGGGTTTCTGACGGCGGACGGGTGTGGAGGCGCCGGCGGTCTCGCGGCGACGCCAAGGCGGGGCACGGCGGCAAGGGTCGGCGGATGGCGACGCTTCCCGGAGTTCCAGATCTAGGTGCCTGGCTCGGCGCACGAGGACGGCCGGGTGAGGCTGGTCGACCTGCGGAACGGCGAAGTTCGTCTGGGAAGAACGGAAGAGGGGAGATGGGGAATGGCCGGAGTGAGGCGGCGCTCGCGGTGGCAGTGATCTTGGCGGTGGTGGTGAGTTTGCTTATTTGTTTTATTTTGGGGAAATTTTGGATGGAGATGACGGTCACGGCAGGATGGCCGGATTAGGCGGTGGTGGTGGGTTCTGTTGATGGAGTGAGGGTGGCCCTTTGGTGATGGCGTCCACGATAGATGGCGAAACGAAGTTGGGGGGTTTGGCCCTGGTCGGAACAGCAGGCCAGGGTGGCCTGGGGTGGTGGTGGTAGTCGCATTGGCGGTCCCTGGCTGGGGCTTGCTGCGACTGGGACGGGGATGGTAATGCCAGAGTCGGGTAGTCAGGGAGGAGTTGGACTTGGTGGGTGAGGGTTGTGGTCGACGAAGGCCGGGGTCCGAGGTCGGGTACGGCGGGAGACAAAAGCAACAAAGACTAGGCTAGGGCTGAGATTAGGAATTTGTTGGTGTCGGAGGATGTGTCCGACACGAAGAAGAAAATAATATAGATGTATAATGATAATGTATTGGAGTTGGACACCGACACGATGCACAGCACGTTTGGTTGTGGAATTTGGAATTTGTGGAGTAATTTTGGCTTGTGGAGAAATAATGGAGGAGTACCTGCCTATTTATAGGATGTGGGAATTCCCAATTTGATAAGATTAGGAATAGTTTTAAACCCAAAATAGATAATTCACAACTTAGTTTAAGATCAATCAAATCCAAATACGAATCCAATCCAATTTAAATCTAATTAAATCAAATTAAATCAAGTTAAATTTTTAGTTTAAAATCGAATAGGATAAATCAAATTCAAATACCTAACTATTTAAATAAATCCGACATTTCAAATCAAGATTTAAATCTCCACAATAATTTCGAAATATATTTTCCAAAAATATTAATAATAATAATTTCGAAAATTACATTAATATTTTTAAATATCTTTTTGAATAATAAATTATTAGTATTAATAAATCTCAAAAATTATATTTTTATTTAAAATAAACTAGCAAAATATTTATGAAATATATGTATACACGAATAATATTATTTATTCTAAATAAAAGGCCTTTCATAAATAAAATCATAAATTTAGGAAATCTTGATTGCTAAATTAAACTATAAAAATAAGAAAAATGTTTTTCTAAAAATATGTACGCTCGCAAATATTCGCACTCGTCGAGCAATTATGAAAAATAAAACGTCGTACGCGACGTACAATATGACTACGCGACGTAAAATACAAAATTTTAATTCGGTACCAAATTTAATAATAAAAAAATAGTAGAAATTTAGGGGTTTTACTTCCTACCCAACTTAAAAGAATTTTGTCCTCGAAATTAAGAATTAGTAGGGGGTGAGAGGACACAAGGGGGTATCAATGGGGATCCAACGATGACAATATTTTCACAAAATCGTGTCGTAAGAAATCGCGATCTAGATCGTAGAAAAATAATACGGTATGGTCACGGGTAATGAATGAGGGTCACGATTAAGAGAGCGAAATAGATTCGCATTAATTAGCGATTAGAGGGTCTTGATAGGGTCGAGTAGTTTAGGATGAAGATATAGCAACATCGAGTGAGAATGGTCATAGCCGATAGGAAGGCTAGAGGAAGTTCTGGTATAACGCTTTCGTCCTTCTTAAATAGGTGAAGGCGAAAGCAAGATAGAGTTCAAAGACGATATACTTGAATACGAATACGTGGTTCAAAGGCGGCCGTAAAAATTTTAAAAGAATCGTCAAGGCAGTCGTGGATGAGATTCTAAGGGGTAAGTTTAACTACATCACATCCACGTAAATTGATATATGAAAAAGGCGAACCAAAGTGCACTCGGTTGATCAGACCATAATGCACCGGTTCTGATTAGACAATATGTTAGTGAGCGGCCGCTCAATATCATATGCCTTGATCAAGCTCGATAAAGAATTAGCTTGCAAACACTAGGCTATATTAGCATCATTAGTTAGATAGTAAAACATAGGCACGACGGTAGAAAAAAATAACAATATGAATAGTCTAAGTGTCATAAGGATCTAAGTCTTGTTACTCCTATACCATCATTCTACGATTTTATTGACCAAGGCTTGGTTGACCAATTGGGTTAAATTCTTCTAGTCTCTATGGTCTAGATAATACTATTTGTATTCCCTTAATGGTCAAGGCGCGTTAGGTCGTGGGGTATTCTGCCCAACTTAAAGAATTAAGCTAAGGGTGTTTGGGACATCTAACTTATAGGGTCAATCTCTAGCAAGCACGAAGGGAAGATAAGAATAGGTATGGAAGGAAGCAAGCAAGATGCAATTGATGAGTCAAACGGTAGATAAAATCAAGGAAAAAGGTCAAGTATGTGGATGAGATCCTAGACTTCTAATCCTATTCGCAGGCTTGCTTGGTACGGTAAAGTAACCAAACAATTTATCTTTACCTGCATGGGCCACCACAAAAACATATAACGCCCCAGTCCCAAAATACGTAGGACTAGGAAGGTAGACATGCCAGCCGTATAATAAATATACTTAAGCTGTAAAATACAGTAGAACCATAACTAATCTCATCCACACAAAATAAATGAATAAAAGACGTCATATAAAGATAATGAATTGTCTTGATACAATATGTTGGGCGAAGACAAATCCACTACCAACAAGTAAAGAAAAAATACATGAATAAAGAAATGAATTTGGCGAGCGAAGCGAAGACGATCCAAGCACAATCATCCTCGAAGAAATAGCGATGATCACGACTAGAGCTAAAGCACCTGCGAAAGATAATAGCACACACCTAGAGAGATAACCAGGTCCTCAGAGGGACGTAACAAGACACATAATATCATGCCATATAAACCGAATAAATATTGCTCAAATAAATAAGTCAATTGAATTATAACATGGTCCAATACGCACCTACTGAACGAGCATACCAACCCCCAACCAAACAAGGACAGGAGATGCTAAACTAATTCACGGCGACATATCTTTCCATGCTATGAATCCAATATGGTATCCGGACCCCAACAAGGTTTAATACCTTCTCATCGAAGTAGTAAGCCACACCTACAACCAAACAAGGACAAGATGTGACGAACTAATCCACGACAAGTTATTGTTCCAAGCCACGGTCAGATACAAGTACCCAAACCAAAAGTACTCGTACCTAACGGATAAGGTAGCCTACCGTTCTAAGTGAAATGTAGTTAAGAACAATCCTTCCTACACATGGGCCCTGGCTAAATAGGATCGGTATAGTCCCCCCTTGGGGCACTAGAGGCCCAATCAATAAGAGCATGACGTTCCGCAGAATCGCCAGTGGCCGTTAGTAATCTTGGGTCATCAACCCCGTATCTTCAGCGGAGAGTCCGGGTCACAAGGGAAAGTGCATCGAAGCCCATACGCTAAGGAATTGTCCTCCGCCCAAGGCCTACTGTGTTATATCCACAACACAAACCACTATAACCGCTAAGTCAAACTAGCATGCAACCTCTATTAGCGGTTATTCCTATCGCACGGCTTGTACGTACTGGTGGTCAGCCAATCACGCACTTTCGTATCCTACATGCGACACACAACTTCGTATTACAACGTGTCAAGGCCAATGAATGCAACACACAAGGTGGTCCCTTAACTCTAGGTTTAATGTGAGAAAAATAATACATAGCAGGAAATATAAATGAACAGTAAGTTCTAACAGGTTATGCCATGTATCATAGTTTATTTTGCATAAAGAAAATAAGTAATGCATGAAATATGAGCTAAAATAATTAAACAGCGAATGGCAAGGTGTCTTGCATGATAGTACGCCTGGTGTGCTGCAATGATTAAGCTGGCATGAACTGCGACTTCGGTGCAACCACTATACATGGTGACTTCGGGTGGTGGCACGAACGGTTCCATTGGGTCCAGAAGGGTCAAATTAATTAGGGTCAATAGGTGGGAGGATGGAATTGGCAAAGGAATAGGGAGATTGGGATTAGTCATGGACACGAGAAAAATTGAAAGAAATTTGATAAATAATATAATCCTTGAAAAATATATTTCTATTACTCCAAAATATTTATACGTTGTTATAGAAAAAAATTCATTTTAGGAAAAAAAAAACTATAACTTAGTTAGTAAAAATATTTTATATAATTACTTGAAAATATATACGATAATTCAGAAGCTAAACATATTTCTTGGTTAAATACAAAAATACGGAGAATCATAATTTTGGCTAAACATAACTCACTTATATATGTATTAATAACTTACAGAATCTAAAAATATTTTAACTGAAAATCCAGTACAGTTAAGTTAAAAAAATTTAGGTCAAAATGCTATATTAAAAATAGGTAAAAATTACGTAAATTTTATTTTAAAAATTCTAGAACAAGTTTTGATAATCAATGTGGGGTCATGCCCAGTAATATATATTTTGCCATTCATGTATATCAAAAGAATAATCCTAAATAATGGTAATTTTAATATATACTAATAGAAGAAGACAATAAATAATAATAATAATAATAATAATAATAATAATCATGATAATAATAATAATAATAATGATAATAATAAGAATATTATTATTATTATTAAATACTAAGAGAAGGAGAAACAATAATGAACAACTAAACAGAACGCACACAAAAACAAAACAACAAATAGCAACAAATAAATAATAATAATAATAAAAAGAAATAAATGAGTAAATGAACCCATTGCTGCTCCTCTCGAAATCAGAAGGAGTGAGAGAAGAAGAAGGGGCGGGAGTGAGAGAGAGGCGGCGAGAAGAGAATGGGGTCGGCGTCGGGGTGGTTCGCCGGCGGCGGAGGAAAGGAAGCGCGGTCGGAAGGGCTGGAAAGGGGGCGGCGCTTGCGGGATCGGGCGGAGAGGAGCGGCGGACATGGCACGGCGACTAGGGTTTCTGACAGTGGACGGGTGTGGAGGCGCCGGCGGTCTCGCGGTGACGCCAAGACGGGGCGCGGTGACAAGGGTCGGCGGATGGCGACGCTTCCCCGGAGTTCCAGATCTAGGCGCCTGGCTCGGCGCACGAGGACGGCCTGGTGAGGCTGGTCGACCTTTGGAACTGCGAAGTTCGTCGGGAAAGAACGGAAGAGGGGAGATGGGGAATGGCCAGAGTGAGGCGGCGCTCGCGGTGGCGGTGATCTTGGCGGTGGTGGTGAGTTTGCTTATTTGTTTTATTTTGGGGAAATTTTGGATGGAGATGACGGTCACGGCAGGATGGCCGGATTAGGCGGTGGTGGTGGGTTCTGTTGGTGGAGTGAGGGTGGTCCTTTGGTGATGGCGGCCACGGTAGATGGCGAGACGAAGTTGGGGGGTTTGGCTCTGGTCGGAACAGCAGGCCAGGGTGGCCTGGGGTGGTGGTGGTAGTCGCATTGGCGGTCCCTGGCTGGGGCTTGCTACGACTGGGACGGGGATGGTAATGCCAGAGTCGGGTAGTCAGGGAGGAGTTGGACTTAGTGGGTGAGGGTTGTGGTCGACGAAGGCCGAGGTCCGAGGTCGGGTACGACGGGAGACAAAAGCAACAAAGACTAGGCTAGGGCTGAGATTAGAAATTTATTGGTGTCGGGGGATGTGTCCGACACGAAGAAGAAAATAATGTAGATGTATAATGATAAAGTATTGGAGTTGGACACCGACACGATGCACAGCACGTTTGGTTGTGGAATTTGGAATTTGTGGAGTAATTTTGGCTTGTGGAGAAATAATGGAGTACCTGCCTATTTTTAGGATGTGGGAATTTCCAATTTGATAAGATTAGGAATAGTTTTAAACCCAAAATAGATAATTCACAACATAGTTTAAGATCAATCAAATCCAAATACGAATCCAATCCAATTTAAATCTAATTAAATCAAATTAAATCAAATTAAATTTTTAGTTTAAAATCGAATAGGATAAATCAAATTCAAATACCTAACTATTTAAATAAATCCAACATTTCAAATGAAGATTTAAATCTCCACAATAATTTCGAAATATATTTTCCAAAAATATTAATAATAATAATTTCAAAAATTATATTAATATTTCTAAATATATTTTTAATAATAAATTATTAGTATTAATAAATCTCGAAAATTACATTTTTATTTAAAATAAACTAGCAAAATATTTATGAAATATATGTATGCACGAATAATATTATTTATTCTAAATAAAAGGCCTTTCATAAATAAAATCATAAATTTAGGAAATCTTGATAGCTAAATTAAACTATAAAAATAAGAAAAATGTTTTTCTAAAAATATGTACGCTCGCAAATATTCGCACTCGTCGAGCAATTATGAAAAATAAAACGTCGTGCACGACGTACAATATGACTACGCGACGTAAAATACAAAATTTTAATTCGGTACCAAATTTAATAATAAAAAAATAGTAGAAATTTAGGGGTTTTACTTCCTACCCAACTTAAAAGAATTTCGTCCTCGAAATTAAGAATTAGTAGGGGGTGAGAGGACACAAGGGGGTATCAATGGGGATCCAACGATGACAATGTTTTAACAAAATCATGTCGTAAGAAATCGCGATCTAGATCGTAGAAAAACAATACGGTATGGTCACGGGTAATGAATGAGGGTCACGATTAAGAGAACGAAATAGATTCGCTTTAATTAGCGATTAGAGGGTCTTGATAGGGTCGAGTAGTTTAGGATGAAGATATAGCAACATCGAGTGAGAATGGTCATAGCCGATAGGAAGGCTAGAGGAAGTTCTAATATAACGCCTTCGTCCTTCTTAAATAGGTGAAGGCGGAAGCAAGATAGAGTTCAAAGACGATATCCTTGAATACGAATACGTGGTTCAAAGGCGGCCGTAAAAAATCAAAAGAATCGTCAAGACAGTCGTGGATGAGATTCTAAGGGGTAAGTTTAACTACATCACATCTACGTAAATTGATATATGAAAAAGGCGAACCAAAGTGCACTCGGTTGATCAGACCATAATGCACCGGTTTTGATTAGACAAAATGTTAGTGAGCGGCCGCTCAATATCATATGCCTTGATCAAGCTCGATAAAGAATTAGCTTGCAAACACTAGGCTATATTAGCATCATTAGTTAGATAGTAAAACATAGGCACGAGGGTAGAAAAAATAACAATATGAATAGTCTAAGTGTCATAAGGATCTAAGTCTTGTTACTCCTATACCATCATTCTACGGTTTTATTGACCAAGGTTTGGTTGACCAATTGGGTTAAATTCTTCTAGTCTCTATGGTCTAGATAAAACTGTTTGCCATTAAAATCGTTTGATTGCAAATCTTAATACAAACAGAACAGTGTTACAATATAGGACTTAGATGTAGTCCTAGGAGTACACTTTGGTTTAATTTGGGTCCTAAGTACCAATGGAGCGAGTGGTAATGCGTTGACTCCGTTGACGGGCTGACGACGGTTATCGGTTCTCTGAAGGTGTAGATTGCTCTGGGTGCTGGAGCTGGCTGAGAGGAGGAAGACGTTGAGTGTCTGTATCTGCCTCTCTGATGATCTCTATCTGGATTGTTCGTATGTATGTCTCTCTGTGTGTGTGTAAGGAGGGGATGATTCCTCCATTTATAGCTGGGCAGGTTAGCTGCCCATGCGCGCATATGTAAGATGCGCCGGTGTGTGGGGACGCCACATGGAGGTTGCTGATGGAGGTGCATGGATGATGCGCCCTACTCGCGGAGTTGAATTCTTCATACTGCTGTTGGGAGTCAGCACGTAGCAGAGGAGAAGATCTTTCTGTTGCTGAGATCTTGGATGAGTTGAGTCAAAGGACACGTGTTGTCGACCTACGGCTCGGAGATCTCTGATTTGGTGGGGGGATGATTTGGTGGGGTGCGCCTTGAATTGGGCGCATGATGAGATTTTGGCTCGTGACCTTTAGGAGTCACGAGCCGTTCTGGGCGCATAGTTTTGAGGCGCATGCGAGCGACTTTCCTTCTGTCTTTCGGGACCAGAGATCAGTCTGGGGCACATGGCTTTTGAGGCGCATGCAAAGCTTCAACTGGAGACTCTTCTTCTGTCTTTAGGGATCAGTAAAGGGTCTGAGGCGCATGGCTTTTGAGGCACATGCGGGTTTGGGCGCATGGCCGTGGAGGCGCATGCGGGTGGTCGAGTGGCTACGTGGCAGTAGCCGTCGGGATAGAGTCATGATGATGCTGATGTTGTGGATGCTTCATTTTCTGTAAAAGCTGTCAGCCGTTCAGACTTAGGAAGGCGTGCTGCCAACTCTGTCAGTTCAGCATTTAATGTTGGTGATATTTGATGGACAGCTGAGTGGGCACGTCGGTTGACGTTCCACTAGGCGTATGGGGGCACATCCCCTTTGATGCGCTCGGTACAGGGCGCATCTGTTTGAGAGGTGTGATGCGCTGACCAGCCGGCGCATCCGACACGTCTTTGATGATGCGGTTGTTTCGCTTCTCGAGTGCTTTTAATAGCCGCTTGGCTGAAGTCGAGGCGTCTGGTTCATCCATTTAATGTGAGTTTATTGCACGGAATCCGGAGAGCCATCCACTTGGCGCATGGGTTTGATCTGCCCGGCCTATAAATAGTGGCATGGAGAGAAGGTTGGCCTCTCATTCCCTCACGTCTTTCCAATATGAACTCAGGTTCTCGGGTGCATTCTGTTGACGAAGTGCTCCCGAGGGTGAAGATGAGACGCCATGTTGTCATTGATGCTCTTGAAGGTGACTGTTACATCCAAAAGACGGAGTCGAGGGCTTCTGAGGCAGGCGGAAGGTACCTGTTGCATCCAAAGATGGGGATGCTCGGGCCTTGTCTCCGTTGTTCCGGAAGAGCCGTAGATCGGAATGGCGGTGCTAGGCTCTCTCTTCCTTCAAAGTGGGTGTCGCCCACTCTGATTGTGTTGAAAGCTGTCTTTCGCCGTGATTTCGATCACGGTCTTCCTTGGCCTTTGGAGGCTCTTTCGAAGCCTCCCCTGGCCACAGATTTGCGGTGCTCTTCTCTTCCTTGGTTCCAGCCAGAGGGTTAAATGCTTTGTGTATCGAAGCATTTATCAGGTGAGCCTGGCTGGAAGAGCGGCACACTCCTGCTCGGCCAGGTGAGCCTGGTTGGAAGAGTGGCACATAACTGGGCTGCTGAAGGGATGCATATAACTGAGCTGGATGTACATAACTGAGCTGCTGAAGAGATGGCGGGATGCACCTGGATGGGGGCGCATAGTGACTGCTGCGCCCATCTGGAGACGCATGGTGGCCGCTGCGCCTATCTGAAGGTGCATGGTGGCCGCTGCGCCTATCTGAAGGCGCATGGTGGCCGCTGGCTGTAGACTTAGGATCTTTCCTTTGTAGAAATTCTCCTTTGTACAACCTTTTCTAGACTTTTATATATAAAATGAAAAGTCCTTCAAATGTCTATACTTATTGACTTTGCTGTGAAGTGTTCTGTGCGAGTCCTGGCGCATGTAGTGTCTGGCGCATGGTCTTTCTGGTTGTGAAATTTCATGCTTCTACAAGACCCCCTTCAAAGTTTTCAAAACTTTTGAATAAGTTTTGGAATACTTTGAATAAGAAGCATGACGATCAGGGCGCATGACTGTTGGGGCGCATGCCTGTTCAGCCGCATGCTCTTCTCAATTAATGAATTTGATAATGCCTCGGTAACCGAAAAGGTTAATGATGATCTTTTGGTTTTATCTGCTGCTATCTTCACAAGACCCGAGGCGACGGCTGAGATCACTCGTCATCGGTTCACGCGTGCGACCATGGCCTATAAATAGATGAGAGGTGGAGAGAGAGAGAGTTCTTCTACTCTGTGCCTTTGCCTCCTTTAGAGTTCTTTCTAAGAAAACCCTAATTTCTTCCTCTCTGTTAGAATGGCTCCCAAGACTCCTCGCGGCGGTGCCAGCAAAGGAAAGGGTAAGAAGAAGGAGCCGGCAGAGTTCGTCGACGAGGATGCTCCTACCACCATTGCGACTCCGGCCGACGTTCGCCCCGGGGTGACGGGTGGGTGTCGACTTTTGCTATCTAACGTGCTCTAACTTTCTGCTGCCGATGCGTATGGGCTTCTGTCCTTGATACGCTGAGGTTTTATCCTGCCGACGTGCATAGGCTCAGGCCTTTATCATGCACCGAGGTTTGGTTTGCTGACGCGCATGGGTTTTATACCCTGATGATGTGCCGAAGCTTTCACTAACGCGCATGGGCTCACACCCTGATGATGCGCCGAAGCTCTTATGCTGACGCGCATGGGTTTATGCCCTGCTGATGTGCCGAAGCTCCAATGCCGACGCGCATGGGTGATGCGCTGAAGCTGACGCGTATGGGTTTATGCCCTAACGCTGCGTCAATCTACTTTTGTCTTTTTGCCTGACTTCCACTTTTGTTGTGCCAGTGTCGATGACGATCCCTCTGTTGAACGAAGTCCTCTTGGATGCTTTCCTTTGCCAAATGGGGGTTGATTTTGATGAGGCGGTTATCAACCCTGCAAAGGATGCTATCTTACAGAACCAACCCCGGGAGAGAATGCTGCAAATCCAGAACCAGTTGCCACTTTTCCTCCAGAGTATGATGGAGAGTGGTAAACTGAAGTCTGCCGAATCTGAAGATGTGACTTTCTTAAAACCTGCCTTTCTGTTTGGCGACCGACTAGTCTCTTCTGAAGCGAAGATACTGAAGATCAAAGAAGACTGGTCCTTCACTGCCAAAGGCATGGTTCTATACATGAGGCAGGTTGACCGCCAGTTGCCGCTGACGGCTTTTTATCGTCTGGCTTCGAAGAGAAGGATGGGTTGGAAACTTACTCCTTCTCAAGGAGGGGCCTTGGGAGGTACCCTTTCGATCGATGCCACCTCGAACCAGCGAGATACTTTGGCTGCTTCACGAGCTGGTTCCTCGTTCAGTTACCGAGCCTTGCGTCCCGGGAGCCTCTACAGTGAAGTTCCAAATGACACATTTCCCTTCAGTACCCCGACCTTTGCAAATCGGATGTTGACAGCGAAGGTCACGTACCCGACAGGTGGCTTTAGAGTCGAGGGTTGGTGTCACTATATTCCGAGGTGGGACGAGTTGACCACTTGGGTGCTTTCAAGGTTCAAAGTTGAGCTTAAGGAGATCGGGCTGACAGCCGCTATTCGGGCTACGCAGGTAGGCATGGATCTCAATAAGCCTATGTTCCTTACGCTCTTGGAATTATTCAACGCCCATACTGGCAGCTTTTTCACTCCGGTGGGAGAGCTGGAGTTGGCTCTCCATGAGATGCACGAGGTGTCTAAGCTTCCTTGTGGCTCAGAGCCGTACGAGGAGTATTTCCCGTCAAATGAGGAGATCCAGGTTCTGGAGGATAAGAACCCAGAGATGATGGCTGTGTTCAAAGAGGTGACGAGCCACCATTATCTGATGCACCGGAGGGATAGGGGCAAGACCGAACCTCATGTAACTGCTTGGAGGGACTATGTCTTTAAGCAGGATTTAGCGGATCCTTCGAGGATCCGATTTGTGACTCCGCAGGGACTGAAGCCCACAGAGGTGACTTCTGAAATAAGTCGACCGGAAGAGAGGACTCCACGTTCGGATGAGAGCGACAAGGATGCCTATAGCTGCTTCTGGCACTGTGGGCACCAGATGTCATCTAAGGCAGTATTGACAACCTATTTGATGATATGGCTCCGGGATTGTGTGTTTGTAGGTGGATCCGGTGCCGTGGAATGGGTACATCGGAATCTCATTTTGTCTGCTGTGAAGTTGGCTTTTGGGCGACCCTTAGCTCTCCTTCCCGCGATGGTGTGCAACCTGTTACGCGGTTTGAGGTCTTTTGCTGATGACGTGATCCATGAGAAAGGTAATAATGACAACTTTCCCCGGGCCGAGTTGCCTTTCCATTATCTTATGGGATGGCTGATTTTGCATCATCCGAACGGAGTCCCGGCCCGGAGGAGGATCATATTGAAGGGGATGCCTTCATCCGTCGCTTCTACAAGAGGAAGTGGTCATACACCGGCGTCCCTGTTTGCAGGAGAGTCTTGTCCTACCTTCAGGGGTGGGAAATTGTCAAAGTTGGCCCGATTTTCAAAGATTTCGAGGCCGACCAAGATTTAGTTGACTCTAGCGAAATAGAGTTTTCGTTCGTTGCAAAGTATCCGGCCTTCTCACCTGGTCTACCGCAACCAGAATAAATGTTATCTGGAGCCATATCTGCCAAGCCGATTTGCTCGTCAATTTGGCTATACTCAGCTGATGTTGCGGAATCCCAGTAGCAGTCTAGGCTTCGTCGGAAGTTTGCTGGACGGAGCCCGGGGCTGGCAGTATTATAACGCTGGATGTACTAGCGTTAGTTTTACCACGCCAGTCCGTAACCCTCGGCCGCAGATCCTATATCCGGCCGCCAAGCTGTATTGCATTATGAACGCTGCGTCTCCTGGTTATAACAGAGAGACTAGTTTCATCATTGGAACTCAGCTGGAGACCACGGCGAATATGTTGAGGGTAGCCCGATCATATCGTCCACCAGATTTGGCGGGATATTGGGCTGCTGCTGCAGCGTCAGTGAGAGATCCGTCTGTTGGGAAGAGGCGGGCTGACACAGAAGCTGATTCTTCTGTACCGAAGAGGTCGAGAAAGACGTCGACTGTAAAGGTTACGGAAGTGCCACCCGTAGTGCCAATGGGATCAGCTCCTACTGAGGTAAGGAGTGCTTCGTAATTCTAATTCATTTTGTCATTGAGGTGACTTATGCTTTTTCTTCTTGCAGTCGAAGAAGAAGTCTCGTGTTTCAAAATCGGGTGCCAATAAGCTGAAGGAGGTGGCAGGCTCTTCTGATGAGCGCATCCCACCGATGATAATGTCTCCCGTGGATGAGGACCCCGAAGACTGCCTGCGGAGGTTTTAGTATCTCCTGTCTTTGAGGTTGTAACAACTTCCGGAAAGGTAGAGTCTGCCGTGGAGGACGTTGAGGGTCCTACGGACTCGAGGCATCCTGATGATGAGGTGGATTGGAGTTCGTCGCCTTCGGATGACGTTGCTCCAGGGCTGCAAGAGTCTGTTGTGAGGGCGACAGATATGGTTGCGGCAGAGGAGAGGGTTGATTCCCCTCCTTATCATGATGAGGGGAGGTCGGCTGGATCATTGTCGAGTCCTACCCCGGCTTCAACCGTGGTAGTTGAGGCGGCTACCGATCAGGAGGTAGCGACAGATTCTGTTCCAGTGGAGGGACTTGATGACGAGACCCGTCTGTCGGTCACAACCGCTGAGGCGGGTCAAGAGACGAGTGATAATCTCCCCATTCTGCCAAGGGAGGTACCAGCTGTCGATAGGACGTTGGGGGTAGAAGAGGTGGCCATTGACGTCGGTGGTTCCTCCGGGCTTGAGAAGGGCGAGGGTGTGGAACCCTCTGTTGCCCCTCCTACTTGGGGTACTATTTCGACGCCTGCGCGGGCTTCCTCTGTTCCTTCGGCTCCTCGGGCTAGCAGTCCAGCCTCCGTTGATGAGGAGATCATTGATACTGAGGTTCAAGCCTCGCAGGTTGAGGTTGGCGGATCTTCTTCCGGTCCGCAAACTGCTGTAGCTCCTCCAACTCCTGCTATGACGTCGCAGGTCCTAGCGAATGTAGACGAGTATGTGAAATTCCTCGTTGAGGGGGTATACAAAATGCTGCAGAAGGGTGTATCTGCTGTGATGGATGCCAATGGGAGCTTTGCAACGGCAAGAACTTTGGCAATGCCCTGTATCGAGCTGATCCGCATTCACCAAGGCCACGACCATATGGCCGAAATTCTGGAGGCTTCGGTGATCGAGCTGGACGAGTGGCTTGCGGAACTTCAGCGCATCCAACGAAACGACCTCTCCGTCCTGATAGATGCGGAGAAGGGAAAGCTGATTGCCGAGATCGAGTCTTCATACCAGGCCACTGTGGGCCTTTGGGAGCGCGAGGTGGCTGAGACTGAGGCTGCGGTAGAGCAGTTGTCTCAGTCCATGAAGACGACGGTGGAAACTCGAGCTGCATTGGATGCTAATATCGCGGAGATCGACACCCAGATGCGCCGTCTTGAAGACCAACGGGCCCGACTCCAGTTAGACGCCGAGCGTGTCCGGGCTGAACATGCAGCATTCCAGAAGGAAGAAGCGACCTTTACACAGCGGACTCTTGCCTTGGCGCAGCAGCGACAACAGCTTGATGCGAAGCATGAAAGCGATACTTCCGCTGGGGGTGTTGAATTGATGCGTCAAGAAGCTGAGCGACGAGTCCTGGCGACTGTGGAGGCCCGTACAGTCGACCTAAGGCTTCGAGTCAGGGAGCTCTCAGCCCACCCTGGGGAGGTTCAGGGACTGTAGTTTTTTCCCCTTTTTTATGCTCTTTTGCAACCCTTTGCTGAGGGATAATGTAGCCTTTTGTACTCTCTATTTCAGAAAATAAAGAAGTACGCAACTTTTTGTGATGTGTTCATTTTTGTTATTATGAACTTGACGATTTGTGTGGACCTATTATCTTTTGCGCACCTTGGTTTTAGGCACAGATAATAAGTTTGAAGGAACCAACATGTTTGCTCAGAGGTGATGTGGACATGGCAATCATTGGATCCAAATGATAGAATCATCCTACTCAGAGGTGTGATGGACGTGGTAGGAATGATCCTGGGGGATACGCTGAACAACTCAGAGGTGATGTGGACGTGGAAGTTCGGTGATCAATGTACGACAACGCAGGGGTTGTTTGTACAAGATGTTTACTCAGAGGTAATGTGGACGTGGTAAACATGAAGGGTAGCATTGGCTTACGTAGCGTAAGAGTCCGCTTTGTAGGGTGTAGAGGAACAACTCAGAGGTAATGTGGACGTGGTTGTCTTTCTACTGAAGGAAGCCACGGAACAGCTGGGTTCCCGAAGCGGATGAGTTTGTGGAAGGAGATTGTTTGTGAATCCCGATGATTGGGCCCACAGATCCCCTTGGGGAAGTACATGTCTGAAGGATGTCAAGAATAGTACTTCTTTAGGAACTTGCCGTTGATGGGCATCATAAACAAGTCTCTATTGGGTTTGGCGAGGCGGTAAGCACCGTTTGAGTATACCGTCTCTATGATAAAAGGTCCTTCCCACTTGGGCTCGAACTTTTCTGGTGTCTTGCGAGTTAACACCATCGGCCTCCTGACTGCCAGAACCAGGTCACCAACTTGGAAAGTCCTCTGTTTGACCTTCTTGTTGAAAGCCTGTGATATACGGGCTTGGTAGAGTTCGATGCGTTGTTGAGCTAGGAGACGCTTCTCATCGAGTGCCTCCAGTTCCCGCAGACGACGACGTTGATTGTCCTCTTCTGTGAGTTTGTTTGTTATTGCCACACGGAGTGAGGGTATCTGGATCTTGAGAGGCAGTACCGCTTCGCTCCCGTAGACCAGAGAGAATGGTGTGTTGCCTGTCGGGGTCCGTACCGTTGTGCGGTAGGCCCAAAGGCATTCGCCAAGCTTTTTATCCCAGTCGCGTTTATTGGATGACACGACCTTTTTGAGTAGCCTGACGATGGTTTTGTTGAACGCCTCTGCTAACCTGTTTGCTACCGGATTATAGGCGGTGGATGCCACATTTTGAATACGGTTCTTGTCACAGAACCTGCTAAAAATGTGGCTGATAAACTGAGGACCGTTGTCATGAATGATCCGTCGGGGTACTCCGAAACGGTAAATGACATGGTGTTTGATAAAGCTGACCACCCTGGAGCTCTTTACTTTCGCTAGTGGGACTGCTTCTGTCCATTTGGAGAAGTAATCGGTGATGGCCAGGATGAAGCGGTGTCCTCTTGATGAAGGAGGGGTGATAGGTCCCACAATATCTATGCCCCAGGCTTCGAAGGGCCAGGAGGCGACTGTAGGATGTAGTGGTTCAGACGGTGTATGTATGAAGTCAGCATGGAGTTGGCATGCATGACACTTCTTAGCATATTCAACAGCGTCGGTGGCCATGGTTGGCCAGTAGTAGCCCATACGTCGCAGTCGATCCTGCAACTTAGGACCGGGTTGATGAGCTCCGTAAGTTCCGTCATGAGCTTCTCGGAGGGCTTCGGCTGCTTCCTCGTTGGACAGGCATCGAAGGAGGAGCCCATCGAAGGAACGTCGGTACAGCGTTTTAGTAACTGTGTCGTAGTAGAATCGAAGAGAGCGTCTCCTGACTGAGACGGCTTCCTTCGGGTCCTCTAGAAGAATTTTGTAGACAGCAAAGTCGATGAACGGGAACCTCCAGTCTTGGACATTAACACCAGTGTTCGTCGGCATGGCGTGGGCCACTTGCAAGCACAGGTTGTTTCTGGGATAAATCAAGTCTCGGCCTGTTACCGTGACATAGTGTTGAGTCCCAAAGGGCGCTGCCAATGAGGCTGCGAGGCCAGCCAGAGCGTCAGCCTCCAAGTTTTGTAGACGAGGCACGTGTTCGATGAAGAACCCGGTGAAGGTTGAAATAATGTTCAATGCAACTTCATGGTAAGGGATCAGATCTTCATGGCGAACCTCGTACTGTCCTCGAATCTGGTTCAGGACGAGTTTTGAGTCACCGTAGGCTTCCAGATGGTCCACCCCCAGCTATTGTGCTAGTTGGAGTCCCATGACGAGTGCGTTGTACTCGGCAACATTATTGGAGCACGGCTTCGAAAGGGAGTAAGCACGCTGGATGACCAGCTGATCGGGGGAGACTAAGACTACCCCCACTCCTGCGATGATTTGGCCTTTGGGGCCTGTTCTCGAAGCGCCATCGAAAAACATCCGCCAAACGCAGCTTCCTTCGGTGACGTTGGATTCTTGGACCTCATCCGGGATGTTTTCATAGAGTTTTGAGGATTCTGGGATGGGGTGTACAGCTAAAAAGTCAGCCAGAGCTTGACCTTTAACAGCTTTTTGCGGGACAAACACCATATTATATGGTGTTAGCAAAATCGCCCATGTGGCTAGCCGGGAGTTTAATGATCCTGGCTTCGTCATGAGGACTCTGAGTGGATTGACTCAGGAAATGACATGAATTGTCTGGCCCGAGACATAATGACGAGTCTTCTGGATGGCAAACACCAAAGCCAAGCACTCCTTTTCAACAGGGTTGTACCGGTGTTCGGCGCCGATGAGCGTTCGACTGAGGTAGTAGATTGCTTGCTCATAGCCTGTATCGCTGTTTTGAGCCAGCAGAGCGCCAAGGGAATGATCCATGGCACGGACGTAAAGAAGAAATGGTTTGCCCGCGACAGGTGCCACCAGGACTGGTGGGCTCGTCAAGTAGGCTTTGATATCGTCGAAAGCCTTCTGGCACTCCTCTGTCCAGACATAAGAGACTCCCTTCTTCATGAGCTGAGTGAAGGGTTAACATTTACCGGAAAGGTTTGCTATGAACCTCCGGATGTATGCCAGATGTCCCTGCAAGCCTCGAAGTTCTCGAAGATTCTTCGGAGGGTCCATGTTGAGGATGGCTTTGGTCTTCTCGGGATCAACATGAATGCCTTTTGCCGTGATGACAAAGCCCAAGAATTTGTCGCTAGAAACCCCCAGGAAGGATTTAGCGGGGTTCATTTTGAGTTGATGTGCCCGCATGAGATCGAAGACTGTCTTCAAATCCTGTAGGTGATCTCCTTTGAGGCGGCTCTTGACTGCGATGTCGTCAACATAGCATTCGACTGTTTTGCGAAGATGTTGACAGAAGATGGTGCTCATAGCTCGTTAGTATGTTGCACCGGCATTTTTCAAGCCGAAGGGCATTACTGTGTAGCAGAAAACACCCTTTGGAGTCCTGAATGACGTGTGTTTCGCGTCATCGAGGAACATCTTGATTTGATTGTAGCCTGAATACCCATCCATGAAGGACATGCGTTCAAACCCACATATGTTGTCGATCATCACATCGGTGATCGGAAGCAGGAATTTGTCCTTCGGGCAAGCAGAATTGAGGTCCCTGAAGTCGATACAGACTCGTATCTTTTCGTTCTTCTTGGTGACAGGTACGACGTTGGCTACCCAATCTGGGTGTTGTTCTTCACGGATGAAGCCACTAGTCAAGAGTTTGTCCACCTCCTGATCGATGGCATTTATGATGTCCGAACGAAAACGTCGTTGTTATTGTTTGATAGGTTTCGCATCAGGTAAGATGTTCAACCTATGCATTACGATCTGTGGATCGAGTCCTGGCATGTCTTCGTAGCTCCAGGCAAAGACGTCGATATACTCTTTAGCCAGCTGGATTAAAGCCTCTCGGTCCTCTCCTTCTAGGCTTTTGCTGACAAAGATGGGTTTGGAAGAAGATCCGTCCCCAAGGTCGATCTGCTCGACTTCGTCTTCGGTGGGAGGTTCACGTAACTCAAAACGAGACTCCCATTGCTCCCCTAGGCGTTGAGCCCAGGGTTCTTCTTCGAAGGGTTCCGGCGTTTGGTCTTCGCCTTCACCTTTTTGAGGTTGTGCTGACGTCATGTTAGCTGACAGCACTTTCCTGAAGACTGATACGATACTGGTATCAGAATCCCAAGTCGACGCTTCGGATGAGTGGGAATGTTCTACGTCTTCTACGTCTAAGCTCTCTGGGGTTGATGGCGGCGTGACATAGCCTATCCCCTGTCGAGTTTTGTTGTAGTAGTCTTGCGGCCTTCCTTTGGGTGTTGAAAACTGGAGAGGGAGAGGTCGACCCTTGCCATAGTTTAGGCCTTTGTTGCTTTTCAGGTCATAGCCCATCTTCTGGATGATGTGCTTTGCTGTATCCGTATACCGATAAACTTGTACTCTGCCGGTATCAGGTTCAGGCTCGAGTGGCGGGAGGTCTTGATGACGCTCGACTTTGCCAAAAATGGCGGATCTTTCGTCTCGACTTCGTGGAGGGTTTATGAAACAGACTCCTTGAGACGGGACTACTCGGTTTACATTATGGACGGTCGTTATTTGTGTTTGCAACGACCGTAGAGCGTGATCTAATGTATACATGGCATTCCAATGTGGAAGACAAGAATAATTTAAAGACACTCTATTATTGATGAAGTACGAGATTTTATCCCGCGGGATTACATTGTCTAAGGAGGGTGCATCTACATCAGCAGAGATATATTCGCCAAGCTCCTCGTCTGTAAGCACTGGGGCTGGATCAGGAGAGTCCACCACAGCTTTGATCTTGGGGTCTGAGAGGGTTATGTGAGCCCTCTCTGGCATCTTGGATGACTGCGGGGGCTTGCCCTTGAGACGCACCTTCAGAGGTGCCTCAACTGCGCCTCCTGTGAGTGGTGTCTTCCCCTGTAATTTTGCCACCAGGGGAGCCGATGTTTGAGGCAGCTTTCCCTTGAGGCGTATCTTCAGGGGAGCCTCAAGAGTCGGTGCTTTCCCGGATAGCTTGATGCTCATTGGAGGCGCCTTCTGGGGTGGTTTGCCCTTCAGTCGGATCTTCAGTGGGGCATCTGGATTCGTCTCAGGCTCCGTGTCCGGCTCAGTTGCCGTCTCAGCCTCATCATCAGCATCGTTGGCTTCCTCCTCGTCAAGTGGCTTGTACAAGTCGGAATCGGTGAAGTAAGCCTCAATCCCTTTGAAAGGATCGATGTCTGCGAACTCCGTCCGGATGACGCCGTTGGTGGATACATATTTCATGCATTGGTGGAGCGTGGAAGGCACCACCATGTACTCATATAGCCACGGTCGGCCGAGCAGGATGTTGTAGTTGACCTCGGCATCCACCACATAACAAGTCACCTCAGTTTTGAGGTTGCCTATGTGGCACTTCAGTCGAATCTTGCCCAGTGGCTCGCTTTTGCTAGCGTTGAAGCCACTGATGGTTGTGTTGGAAGGCGCCAGCCGGTACATTGGGATCCCCAGTTTTGACATCAGCGCCTTCGGGATGATGCTGAGGGAAGACCCCGGATCGATCTGAATCCGGCTCACCTTGACTGAACCGATGTACCCCGTGTAATACAGTGGTCGGTTATGTCGGTGGTGCTTGAGCAGCATGTCTTGTTGGGTGAAAGTTATGTTTGGGATAATTTCCTCCGCACAATGACAGTGCGCACAAGTAGTTGGGAGGTCTTCATGCTGCTTGACCTGACTGAGAAAGGATTCAGCGTCCTTCAGAGCTTCGCAGAGAGCTTCTCGGGAGTCTTTGGAAAGACGCAGGAGCTCAAACAAAGATAAGCACGCAGGAGTACTGGCCAGTTGTGCCAGTATGTCAAAGTTGTGGGGCTTGGCTAGCCCCGAAGTATTCTTCTTCCGTAGAGCTCTGTCAAAACGAGCCTCCACCTGTTTCTGCTTATTGGCTGCTGAGGGTTTAGACGGGCCCTCCTCAGGGATTGTACCAGGAGGCACCACCTCGGCGGCAGCTTCGCCGGGCTGAGCATTCTGTTGTGCACGTATCTGCACTGGAAGTGCCTCTTCCGTTGAAGAAGAGACCGTACGGCAAGACTTGATCTTCCTGCCTTTCGATTTGGAGGTAGAGCGTACCTCCGGTTGAGTTACTTCGGAGACGAGGTCGGGGTGAACCCAGAGGACCTCTCCTCGAGATGTGGTGAGTGGGATGAGTCCACTCACATTGTCACGGGTAGGTGGCAAGTTTACCACCTCCATTGTCGCCTTAGGGATGGGGACGACGCCATCTTGTGTGGTGGTCGGTGGCAAGGTGCCGAACTGAAGTGACACCACATTGGCTGACACCGTCTTCTCTTCGTAGTCGACGGAGATTACATCCGCATTGATCATGCACTGGATGTAATTCTTGAGGACGTAGCAGTCCTTGGTCGGGTGTCCGACAAACCGATGGTAGTGACAGTACCTCGGGTTGTCCACTTTCCCAACTTTATCGGGCCGCTTCGGGTCCGGGAGCTTGATCTTGTCACCCTGCTTCAGTATTTCGAAGAGTTGCAGGGTGTCTTCATCATTGAATGAATACACCTCCTTAGGTCTCGGTGCCAGTGGAGGCTTCTGAGTAGGCGCAGATGCGCCCTTCGAGGCATTAACAGTCAATGCCTGTTTCCCCTTTGCTTCTCGCCCGGAGTTGTTGGCTGCTGACCTTTTCCTCTTATCATCAAAGGCGGGGAAGCTGACACCCAGAAGACGTGCATTGGCCGCCTTCTTTTCTGCGGCTTCAGCTTCGATGATCAAGGAGCTCCAGTCGGAAGGGAGAGTAGAGTTGAGCCGGAGCTTCACTACGGGCAGCATGTTCATGCTGCAAGAGGAGAGGAGCGCATGTTCTGGCATGCCTGGAGGTAGCCTGAAGCAGGCTTGTCGAAAGCGTTCGATGAACACCCGAACCGTTTCTTTCTCCTTCTGGCGTATCTCTATGAGAGATGCCATCGTCATGTCCTTCCCGCCATCGTAGAAGCGATCGAGGAAGAGGCGCGTCAAGTCGTCGAAGGACGATATAGAATTGTCGGGGAGGCTACAGTACCAGTCATACGCCACCCCTTTTAGGGCCCCAACAAAGATGCTGGTGAGGAGCGCGTCCTCCTTTGGAAGATGCCCCGTTTGTGACTGGAAATATGTCAGGTATCGACGCGAAGAGTCCTTTCCATCGTATGGTGTGAGTGTTTGTGGTTTATATTTTGGAGGATAAACCACCTTTTTCTACTCGAAGGGATAAGGCTGGGGAATGCCCATCTTCTGGCGCTCCTCTTGCCTGTTTTTGGACTCGAAGCGCTCCCGCAAGTCCTTGATCATTTCGACCACATCCTCCGTGGAGCTAGGAGTCGGGGAAGGTGGCACTATCTGAAGCGGAGCGTTTGAGGGTTCCGATGTCCGAGGTGCTTCTGTGTCGGAGGGTGCCCGTTGAAGGGGTACACTCGACTCCCCATTAACTCCTGGGTCGGGACCGGTTGAAGGTGTTCTGGTCAAGGCCGACCGAATATCAAATACTGCTTGAGTCAGTGCTTGCATAGAGGCAGAGAGGGTTTTGAGTCCTCCCTCTAATGAGTCTATGCGCTGAACAATGTCCTACGGTGGCGCATCAGACTCGGCATCATCCCCAGCCATGTATACTGTCCTGACACAGCCAGGAGTGGATGGATCGGTTGAGGCTTCGCTCTCGGCCTCACTTTCATGTGGGAGAGTCACCTCTCCTGGTGTTTCACCTTGGCCACCCCTAGTCACATTCTGGAGGTCATTCTTGACGGGCGCATCTGCCAGGGCCTGATTGTCCTTGACTCCGTCTTGAAGGGCCTCTTCGTCTCTACCTCCAGCTATGTCCTTAGGGACATCTTCGTTTCGAGGCGCTTCTGGGAGGCTGACTTCGCCTCGAGGATGAAGATCCGCCGCAGCTGTGCTTTGGACATCTTCGTCTTCGGAAGGAAGCTCAACAAGGGTTTGACTACCCCCAGCTTCCTCCAAGAACTTCTTCTTTGACCGAGTGCCTTCGAACACCCCGGAGGTTGAGACTGCTGCCTTGGTTCTCCTTGATTGGCTTTTGGACGAGGAATTGCCGGTCGCCTTCCGGAGAGATGAGGAGTTGGAGACCACATTGCATGAAGCAACTCTTGGCTCCTCTTCTGTTGACACCTTCTTTCCAAGGCGATGTCGGAGGGGTGTCGATGACTGCAGTCGCTGGAAGACTGACTACCTTGGTGGTACTGCCGTCTTGCCACAGCAGTTGATAGTGACCACCGCACAAGTATGCCCCGTGAGAGGCTCATCGTGCTTGTTGGTCGACTCTCCTGACCGACTCTTGTGAGTGATCACATTACGCAGGTCGTTGGAGGAGAGTGCTACCTTCACACCCCCTTCAGGCGTATGGCAAGGCCAAACGCCGGGGCGGACAGGTGAGTGCTGCGCCTCCTGATCTAATACCAAGCAGGCATCATGATCAGTAGTGGGGGAACAACAACATTTGAAGTGACTTGAACGGACCTCGAACGCACAACCAGAGGAGGCGCGAAAGTTCAAGACCACTGAATTTGCCGCACTCGACTTGGTTATGCACGCAGTAGATGCGCCCAAGTGAGATGAGGACTTTGAAGATCGACTCGTCTTTGGTGCCGAAGCACCTGAGTCGACCTTGTACAGCTTGCCATCGGCAGCGCGCGTGATTGTGAGCACGTGCCTCTGGCCTGCTGCTGGCATAGCACGCTTGTGGCGCATGGCCCGTGCCGCCTTGGATCTCTTTGTACTAGCCCGCTGGGGCGCATAGTACTCAGCATCCAAATTCTCCTCGCCATTACAGTGAGTGAGTCTGTCAAAGACAGAGACTTTTTGTGGCGCATCAGAGGTGATGCGCGGGGCTTTGGCTGCGCCCCTGCTCCGTAGACGCATCTTCCTCGTCTGAGAGGGAGATGGCTGGGGAATGTGGTCAGCCGCACGTTTCCCCGAGAGATGCGCTGCATCAGCGGGCGCACCTTGGTTGCTGAGAACGTCAGCAGGAAGGGAGGGCTGGATTGGCGCATCCCCTTCAGTGGTGGTGCCCGAGGCATCGACTTTGCGCACCCAGACACGGCGGGTCTTCTTCGGCTTCGGCAGCCGCTTCGAAGGACTCGCGCTTCCTTCAGAAATGAACTCCTCGTACGCCTGTTGATTGAGGTGCACGACCAGCGTCTTGTGGGAGGAGCCCACCTTCACGTCGTTGGCCTGTGACACGACTTTCTCGGAAGAGGAGAAAGAAGTCCCCAGCAGAGTCGTCAGCTTGTTTGCCATTAAAATCGTTTGATTGCAAATCTTAATACAAACAGAACAGTGTTACAATATAGGACTTAGATGTAGTCCTAGGAGTACACTTTTGTTTAATCTGGGTCCTAAGTGCCAATGGAGCGAGTGGTAATGTGTTGACCCCGTTGACGGGCTGACGACGGTTATCGGTTCTCTGAAGGTGTAGATTGCTCTGGGTGCTGGAGCTGGCTGAGAGGAGGAAGACGTTGAGTGTCTGTATCTGCCTCTCTGATGATCTCTGTCTGGGTTGTTCGTATATATGTCTCTCTGTGTGTGTGTAAGGAGGGGATGATTCCTCCATTTATAGCTGGGCAGGTTGGCTGCCCATGCGCGTATATGTAAGATGCGCCGGTGCGTGGGGACGCCACGTAGAGGTTGCTGATGGAGGCGCATGGATGATGCGCCCTACTCGCGGAGTTGAATTCTTCATACTGCTGTTGTGAGTCGGCACGTAGCAGAGGAGAAGATCTTTCTGTTGCTGAGATCTTGGATGAGTTGAGTCAAAGGACACGTGTCGTCGACCCATGGCTCGGAGATCTCTGATTTGGTGGAGGGTGATTTGGTGGGGTGCGCCTTGAATTGGGCGCATGATGAGATTTTGGCTCGTGACCTTTAGGAGTCACGAGCCGTTCTGGGTGCATGGTTTTTGAGGCGCATGCGAGCGACTTTCCTTCTGTCTTTCGGGACCAGAGATCAGTCTGGGACACATGGCTTTTGAGGCGCATGCAAAGCTTCAACTGGAGACTCTTCTTCTGTCTTTAGGGATCAGTGAAGGGTCTGAGGCGCATGGCTTTTGAGGCGCATGCGGGTTTGGGTGCATGGCCGTAGAGGTACATGCGGGTGATCGAGTGGCCACGTGGCAGTAGCCGTCGGGATAGAGTCATGATGATGCTGATGTTGTGGACGCTTCATTTTCTGCAAAAGCTGTCAGCCGTTCAGACTTGGGAAGGCGTGCTGCCAACTCTGTCAGTTCAGCATTTAATGTTGGTGACATTCGATGGACAGCTGAGTGGGCGCGTCGGTTGACGTTCCACTAGGCGTATGGGGGCACATCCCCTTTGATGCGCTCGGTACAGGGCGCATCTGTTTGAGAGGTGTGATGCGCTGACCAGCCGGCGCATCCGACACGTCTTTGATGATGTGGCTGTTTCGCTTCTCGAGTGCTTTTAATAGCCGCTTGGCTGAAGTCGAGGCGTCTGGTTCATCCATTTAATGTGAGTTCATTGTACGGAATCCGGAGAGCCATCCACTTGGCGCATGGGTTTGATCTGCCCGGCCTATAAATAGTGGCATGGAGAGAAGGTTGGCCTCTCATTCCCTCACGTCTTTCCAATATGAACTCAGGTTCTCGAGTGCATTCTGTTGACGAAGTGCTCCCGAGGGTGAAGATGAGACGCTATGTTGTCATTGATGCTCTTGAAGGTGATTGTTACATCCAAAAGACGGAGTCGAGGGCTTCTGAGGCAGGTGGAAGGTGCATGTTGCATCGAAAGATGGGGATGCTCGGGCCTTGTCTCCGTTGTTCCGGAAGAGCCGTAGATCGGAATGGCGGGTACTAGGCTCTCTCTTCCTTCAAAGTGGGTGTCGCCCACTCTGATTGTGTTGAAAGCTGCCTTTCGTCGTAATTTCGATCACGGTCTTCCTTGGCCTTTGGAGGCTCTTTCGAAGCCTCCCCTGGCCACAGATTTGCGGTGCTCTTCTCTTCCTTGGTTCCAGCCAGAGGTCTAAATGCTTTGTGTATCGAAGCATTTATCAGTTGAGCCTGGCTGGAAGAGCGGCACACTCCTGCTCGGCCAGGTGAGCCTGGTTGGAAGAGTGGCACATAACTGGGCTGCTGAAGGGATGCACATAACTGAGCTGGATGTACATAACTGAGCTGCTGAAGAGATGGCAGGATGCGCCTGGATGGGGGCGCATAGTGACTGCTGCGCCTATCTGGAGACGCATGGTGGCCGCTGTGCCTATCTGAAGGCGCATGGTGGCCGCTGCACCTATCTGAAGGCGCATGGTGGCCGCTGGCTGTAGACTTAGGATCTTTCCTTTGTAGAAATTCTCCTTTGTACAACCTTTTCTAGACTTTTATATATAAAATGAAAAGTCCTTCTTCAAATGTCTGTACTTATTGACTTTGCTGTGAAGTGTTCTGTGCGAGTCCTGGCGCATGTAGTGTCTGGCGCATGGTCTTTCTGGTTGTGAAATTCCATGCTTCTACAAATACTATTTGTATTCCCTTAATGGTCATGGCGCGTTAGGTCGTGGGGTATTATACCCAACTTAAAGAATTAAGCTAAGGGTGTTTGGGACATCTAACTTGTAGGATCAATCTCTAGCAAGCACGAAGGGAAGATAAGAATAGGGATGGAAGGAAGCAAGCAAGATGCAATTGATGAGTCAAACGGTAGATAAAATCAAAGAAAAAGGTCAAGTATGTGGATGAGATCCTAGACTTCTAATCCTATTCGCAGGCTTGCTTGGTACGGTAAAGTAACGAAACAATTTATCTTTACCTGCATGGGCCACCACTAAAACATGTAACGCTCCAGTCCCAAAATACGTAGGACTAGGAACGTAGACATGCCAGCCGTATAATAAATACACGTAAGCTGTAAAATGCAGTAGAACCATAACTAATCTCATCCACACAAAATAAATAAATAAAAGACGTCATATAAAGATAATAAATTGTCTTGATACAATATGTTGGGCGGAGACAAATCCACTACCAACAAGTAAAGAAAAAAATACATGAGTAAAGAAAAAAATTTAGCGAGCGAAGCGAAGACGATCCAAGCGCAATCATCCTCGAAGAAATAGCGATGATCACGACTAGAGCTAAAGCACCTGCGAAAGACAATAGCACACACCTGGAGAGATAACCAGGTCCTCAGAGGGACGTAACAAGACACATAATATTATGCCGTATAAACTGAATAAATATTGCTCAAATAAATAAGTCAATTGAATTATAACATGGTCCAATACGCACCTACTGAACGAGCGTACCATCCCTCCAACCAAACAAGGACAGGAGATGGTAAACTAATTCACGGCGACGTATCTTTCCATGCTATGAATCCAATATGGTATCCGGACCCCAACAAGGTTCAATACCTTCTCATCGAAGTAGTATGCCACACCTACAACCAAACAAGGACAAGATGTGCTGAACTAATCCGCGACAAGTTATTGTTCCAAGCCACGGTCAGATACAAGTACCCAAACCAAAAGTACTCGTACCTAACGGATAAGGTAGCCTACCGTTCTAAGTGAAATATAGTTAAGAACAATCCTTCCTACGCATGGGCCCTGGCTAAATAGGATCGGCATAGTCCCCCCTTGGGGCACTAGAGGCCCAATCAATAAGAGCATGACGTTCCGCAGAATCGCCAGTGGCCGTCAGTAATCTTGGGTCATCAATTCCGTATCTCCAGCGGAGAGTCCGGGTCACAAGAGAAAGTGCATCGAAGCCCATACGCTAAGGAATTGTCCTCCCCGCCCAATGCCTACTGTTTTGTATCCACAACACAAACCACTATAACCGCTAAGTCAAACTAGCATGCAACCTCTATTAGCGGTTATTCCTATCGCACGGCTTGTACGTACTGGTGGCCAGCCAATCACGTACTTCCGTATCCTACATGCGACACACAACTTCGTATTATAACGTGTCAAGGCCAATGAATGCAACACACAAGGTGGTCCCTTAACTCTAGGTTTAATGTGAGAAAAATAATACATAGCAGGAAATATAAATGAACAGTAAGTTCTAACAGGTTATGCCATGTATCACAGTTTATTTTGCATAAAGAAAATAAGTAATGCATGAAATATGAGCTAAAATAATTAAACAGCGAATGGCAAGGTGTCTTGCCTGATAGTACGCCTGGTGTGCTACAATGATCAAGCTGGCATGAACTGCGACTTCGGTGCAACCACTATGCATGGTGACTTCGGGTGGTGGCACGAACGGTTCCATTGGGTCCAGAAGGGTCAAATTAGTTAGGGTCAATAGGTGGAAGGAAGGAATTGGCAAAGGAATAGGGAGATTGGGATTAGTCATGGACACGAGGAAAATTGAATGAAATTTGATAAATAATATTATCCTTGAAAAATATATTTCTATTACTCCAAAATATTTATACGTTGTTATAGAAAAAATTCATTTTAGAAAAAAAAATATATAACTTTGTTAGTAAAAATATTTTATATAATTACTTGAAAATATATACGATAATTCAGAAGCTAAACATATTTCTAGGTTAAATACAAAAATACGGAGAATCATAATTTTGGCTAAACACAACTCACTTATATATGTATTAATAACTTGCAGAATCTAAAAATATTTTAACTGAAAATCCAGTACGGTTAAGTTAAAAAAATTTAGGTCAAAATGCTATATTAAAAATAGGTAAAAATTACGTAAATTTTATTTTAAAAATTCTAGAACAAGTTTTGATAATCAATGTGGGGTCATGCCCAGTAATATATATTTTGCCATTCATGTATATCAAAAGAATAATCCTAAATAATGGTAATTTTAATATATACTAAAAGAAGAAGACAATAAATAATAATAATAATAATAATAATAATAATAATAATAATAATGATAATAATATTATTATTATTATTATTATTATTATTATTATTATTAAATACTAAGAGAAGGAGAAACAATAATGAACAACTAAACAGAACGCACACAAAAATAAAACAACAAATAGCAACAAATAAATAATAATAATAATAAAAACAAATAAATGAGTAAATGAACCCGTTGCTGCTCCTCTCGAAATCAGAAGGAGTGAGAGAAGAAGAAGGGGCGGGAGTGAGAGAGAGGCGGCGAGAAGAGAAGGGGGTCGGCGCCGGGGTGGTTCGTCGGCGGCGGAGGAAAGGAAGCGCGGTCGGAAGGGCTGGAAAGGGGGCGGCGCTTGCGGGATCGGGCGGAGAGGAGCGGCGGACACGGCGTGGCGACTAGGGTTTCTGACGGCGGACGGGTGAGGAGGCGCCGGCGGTCTCGCGGCGACGCCAAGGCGGGGCATGGCGGCAAGGGTCGGCGGATGGCGACGCTTCCCCGGAGTTCCAGATCTAGGCGCCTGGCTCGGCGCACGAGGACGGTCGGGTGAGGCTGGTCGACCTGCGGAACGGCGAAGTTCGCCGGGGAAGAACGGAAGAGGGGAGATAGGGAATGGCCGGAGTGAGGCGGCGCTCGCGGTGGCGGTGATCTTGGCTGTGGTGGT
Source organism: Iris pallida (assembly GCA_029216955.1). NCBI lineage: Eukaryota > Viridiplantae > Streptophyta > Magnoliopsida > Asparagales > Iridaceae > Iris > Iris pallida. The sequence continues at coordinate 6,685,402 of JANAVB010036820.1, read as the reverse complement.
GAGTTTGCTTGTTTGTTTTATTTTGGAGAAATTTTGGGTGGAGATGACGGTCACGGCAGGATGGCCGGATTAGGCGGTGGTGGTGGGTTCTGTTGATGGAGTGAGGGTAGTCCTTTGGTGATGGCGGCCACGGTAGATGGCGAGACGAAGTTGGGGGGTTTGGCTCTGGTCGGAACAGCAAGCCAGGGTGGCCTGGGGTGGTGGTGGTAGTCGCATTGGCGGTCCCTGGCTGGGGCTTGCTGCGACTGGGACGGGGATGGTAATGCCAGAGTCGGGTAGTCAGGGAGGAGTTGGACTTGGTGGGTGAGGGTTGTGGTCGACGAAGGCCGGGGTCCGAGGTCGGGTACGGCGGGAGACAAAAGCAACAAAGACTAGGCTAGGGCTGAGATTAGGAATTTGTTGGTGTCGGGGGATGTGTCCGACACGAAGAAGAAAATAATGTAGATGTATAATGATAATGTATTGGAGTTGGACACCGATACGATGCACAGCACGTTTGGTTGTGGAATTTGGAATTTGTGGAGTAATTTTGGCTTGTGGAGAAATAATGGAGGAGTACCTGCCTATTTATAGGATGTGGGAATTCCCAATTTGATAAGATTAGGAATAGTTTTAAACCCAAAATAGATAATTCACAACTTAGTTTAAGATCAATCAAATCCAAATACGAATCCAGTCCAATTTAAATCTAATTAAATCAAATTAAATTTTTAGTTTAAAATCGAATAGGATAAATCAAATTCAAATACCTAACTATTTAAATAAATCCAACATTTCAAATCAAGATTTAAATCTCCACAATAATTTTGAAATATATTTTCAAAAAATATTAATAATAATAATTTTGAAAATTACATTAATATTTTTAAATATCTTTTTGAATAATAAATTATTAGTATTAATAAATCTCAAAAATTATATTTTTATTTAAAATAAACTAGCAAAATATTTATGAAATATATGTATGCACGAATAATATTATTTATTCTAAATAAAAGGTCTTTCATAAATAAAATCATAAATTTAGGAAATCTTGATAGCTAAATTAAACTATAAAAATAAGAAAAATGTTTTTCTAAAAATATGTACGCTCGCAAATATTCGCACTCGTCGAGCAATTATGAAAAATAAAACGTCGTGCGCGACGTACAATACGACTACACGACGTAAAATACAAAATTTTAATTCGGTACCAAATTTAATAATAAAAAATAGTAGAAATTTAGGGGTTTTACACCTATCTATCTTTCTAGTATGGCACCATGACTAGAGCCCGTCATCTAAGAGAAACTGCAGTCCCTGAGATGACCGAGGTCGTGCTTCCACCTCCTATTGTTCCGGAGATAGTAACCCAGCCCGTTGACTAGGATGTAGTTGCATCTCCTACTGTCAAGAAAGTGGCAGTAGCCTTACCAGAGAGTCCTACTCCACCTCGTACTGTTCAGGAGATAGATACAATTTTGTCTGAGACCGAAAGTCTTCCTTCGCCTCCTCCCCTATCTCCTGGAGTAATACCACATACCATATTCTCAAGAGGCTTTCCCACCAACGGAAACCAGATATCCAGGCTCCTTGTCACGACCCGCACCCTGAAGTGGGGCACGAGCACGTGGTTACGTCCAGCCTACGCTGCAGAATCGGCGGTAGAACGTTGTATATAGGGTCTGTAACTACTACGACTAAAACAGATAAAGGTACCTATACAGTATATACACTCCGAATGGAGGTGACATAGCAATACAGTCTCAATCACAAATGTAAAAACTAATGTAGATAGCATGGAAAGGAAATATGATAGATAAAAGCAGAAAATAAGTTCAAGATCCACACAAGTCCAGAGCTATACACAACTACACCGAGTCATAGAAATATAATATAAAATGCTACAAACTGAAGGTACTAGCTAGCTCGCAGGCCAGGCAAACCTAACTAAGCTATACAACTCAGGGTGAGCAAAGTCTAGTGGCTCTACTAACAAGCCACGGTCCAGGTCTACTCCGTCAGACTCGACCCCATAATAGGTCGGACAATCTGCCTCAGAATCATCTGTAATATATCAATGGTATCCTGTCAGAAAAATGAGCAAGTACAAGCACCAACAGCAGTTCCATGTGAATTGACAAATACTATAAGAGACAGTATAATGAAATACAAGACAAAGATATATGAAATACAGGATAAAATTAGCAGGAAAATGTATAATAGATGTGAGTACTGAATAGGATGACAATATATAGGATGACTTAGTAACTATTCGGAAGCCGAGTTACAACCCTTAAACCAAACAAGGACCGAGGTTGTAACTCTTCTCCCGAACAGAATTTAGCCTCCTATGATAAATAAATATAAAAATGTGACTTGAATTATTAGAGCGCTATGTGATCGGCTAGGGAATCATGGTAGGATTATCCACTTGGCCCGACAATCCGCGGTGACCTCAACGGAAAGTCATGTCGGCCAACCTGGATAACATGGACATGGAGGTATCTGCTATACCCTACGTGAGGTGAGAGTGGCGCAAGCAAAATAGTGACATGGGACTTTGATCACATAACCCCTAATAATTCTCCCATCCCCGAATAGTATCATGGATCCGGACATGGAACGTCATGACACGGGATTCAAAAGCAGGGGGCCAGCCCACTCCCAAATCGATGTCTATATAAGTACATAAAACATGGATATCACACACCAATATACCAATGAAATCCGGGAATAACATCTCATGACAGGATCCGACGTATACTAGTCCGTGAACCGTCGTATCGAAAATCATTTAAGACACTACAACTGAATCGAATATAGTAGATATCAAGACAATGAAAACTATTAGTGAATGTACTCGCCTGTGGTCCTGAGCTGATAAGGTGAACAGACGCTCAGAGTAATTACAGACCTAAAATAAGATACTATGAGTCAAACAGGGTTTTATACTAAAAAAGGAAACTAATTTAAGTCATGAATGCAAGTCTAAGTCAAACTAGGTCAATCTAGGTCAAATTGAGTCATACTAGGTCATACCAAGTCACTGGAAGTCAATCCAAGTCAAACTAGGTCAAACGGGGTCAAAGGTTGACTTACAGTTGACTTTTGGTCAACTGGTCAACCCTGGTCAACTCTGGTCAACTCTAGGTCAAATTAGTCTAATGTTGACCAACTGTTGACTTTCAGTCAACTGGTCAACTCTGGTTTGGTTTCGGTCAAGTCTAGTCACTTATAGGCTAAGGTTGACTCTCGGTTGACTTTTGTCGACTTTTGGTCAAAGTGGTCAACCGAAGTCAAAACTAGTCTAGGAGCACTATATTTGATCATTACCAACCAAGGGAACCAAGTTCTAACCATATCTTAATCCTAAACTCTAATACCTTAGTTTTTAGGTATTACCTACATTACCTTTACCAAGGTAATCCCGATACCTTGCCCATTACAAAGGAAACCCCGCTAATACTCAGATACTAGCCTAGGCTCCTTAGGGTAGCTAGATACTATCCCATCTAGGATTTACCTACCAAAAACTATAGGTTTCCTAGGTATCTAGTCCATCTTAGGTTATATGTTGTTTATCCTCATTACCTTACCCTTATCTCATTCTCATATCTAACTAAACACTCACACACACAAACTCATTCACTCACTCACTCATACATGATCACACATAGGCTCTTACCTATAGGTTCACATATAGGCTAACACCTATAGGCTACTAGCTATACATATATACTCACACACACACACTCTCTAAGCTCACACACACACATATAGGCATAGGACAGGTTTTGATATTGGTTCGAAGGGCTATTATATGACAGGAATTTGGACTGATACATGGTGTTCTAGGACTGGTTTGGGATTTCCTAATGGCTCACACACACACACAATAGCTCACACACACACACACACACACACACATAGGCTGTGTTTGGGATTGGTTCATGGCTGGTTTGTGACAGCTATGGGGTGTCATTTGGGACTGGATTGGGGACAGGAATGGGACCAATACCTGGACTGAATAAAGGCTGTGTTTGGGACTGGAATATGGCATAAGTTTGGGGTTGCTAAGGGTTATTTCAGGAAAGCTTGTATAGCTGGTTTGTAGGGCTATATGCTGTCCAAAATTGGACTGAAATTGGGTTGGTTTGGGACTAAGTTTGGGCTGTTCCTAGGCTGAACACAGGCTGGGTTGAAGGGACTGAAATGTGGACTATGGGGACAGCTAATGGCTGATTTGGGACCAGGTTTTAGGAGCTGTGGGGGCTGCTAATAGGCTTAGTATAGGACTGAAATGGACAGCAAATGGGGACTGGAACATGCTGGTATGGGACTGAAATGGGGGGCTGTTTAGGACAGGTTGGGGGGCTAGTTTATAGGACTGTTTAAGGGTGCTAATTAAGGACTGGATTGTGGTTGCTTTGCTGGAATGAGGGACAGCTATGGGGCTGTTTTGGCTGAGTCAAAGGGACTGGTTTACTGATATGGGGGGGCTGAAACATGGCTAAATCCTCCCCTTCCTATCTAATCTCTCACACTCTATACACAAACACCCACATACAAAACCAACTACCATTCAAATCCTCCCCTCCATTCCTTGGCCGATTTCTCCCACTCATGAACACAATGAAAACACATTATATCACATATATATACATATATATAAGCCACAAATATATATATATATATATATATATATATATATATATATATATATATATATATATATATATATATATATATATATATATGTATGTATATAGAGAATAACATATATATAACCAAATATATATACAATATATAGGTAAATAAATATGATACAATATGATACATTGAAAACACATCTCTAAACAATTAGAAATCTGAGATTTAATCTCTAAATAATCATCCACAATATATATATATAATAAATACAAGTGTCCAAATAGGTTTTTTCTATTATGACACAAACCTACACATAGGACACACCTAAAAGTCTCCAAATGGACACGAAATGGACACAAATGGAGACACAACCATGGGGGTCATTCCTATGGGTCTAAAATTACCCTATATGCATGAGAAAATAAAAAAAAGAAGGGATTTATACCTCCCGGTAGATCGAATCTAGGAAAAATCCTTCCGATGCGACCCCGACACGTAGGAATTCCAAATGGACACGAACGAGCTCCGAATCCTCCCAAACTTGGCTAGCTTCCTCCTCGGCTTGAGTAGAGAAGAAAAGAAGAAGGTTGGGTGGAAGAATGAAGGAATTTGGTAGAGAAATCAATAGAAACCCTCTCTAGAAATTTGGGAAGAACAAGAGAGAGAAAATGGATGGATAAAATGAAATTAGAAGATGATTCCCCCTCCATATTGTGGCCGACCCTAATGAAATTAGAAGATGATTCCCCCTCCATATTGTGGCCGACCCGTACCCTGAAGAGGGGCACGAGCACGTGGTTACGTCCAGCCTACGCCGCAGAATCGGCGGTAGAACGCTGTATATAGGGTCTGTAACTACTACGACTAAAACAGATAAAGATACCTGTACAGTATATACACTCCGAATGGAGGTGACATAGCAATACAGTCTCATCACAAATGTAAAAACTAAGGTAGATAGCATGGAAAGGAAATATGATAGATGAAAGCAGGAAATAAGTTCAAGATCCACATAAGTCCAGAGCTATACACAACTACACCGAGTCATAGGAATATAATATAAAATGCTACAAACTGAAGGTACTAGCTGGCTCGCAGGCCAGAAAAACCTAACTAAGCTACACTACTCAGGATGAGCAAAGTCTAGTGGCTCTACTAACAAGCCACGGCCCAGGTCTACTCCGTCAGACTCGACCCCATAATAGGTCGGGCAATCTGCCTCAGAATTATCTGTAATATATCAACGGTATCCTGTCAGAAAAATGAGCAAGTACAAATACCAACAGCAGTTCCATATGAATTGACAAATACTATAAGAGACAGTATAATAAAATACAAGACAAAGATATGTGAAATACAGGGTAAAATCAGCAGGAAAATGTATAACAGATGTGAGTACTGAATAGGACGACAATATATAGGATGACTTAGGAACTATTCGGAAGCCGAGTTACAACCCTTAAACCAAACAAGGACCGGGGTTGTAACTCTTCTCCCGAACAAAACTTAGCCTCCTATGATAAATAAATATAAAAATATGACTTGAATTATTAGAGCGTTATGTGATCGGCTAGGGAATCATGGTAGGGTTATCCACTTGGCCCGGTAATCCGCGGTGACGTCAACGAAAAGTCATGCCGGCCACCTAGATAACATGGATATGGAGGTATCTGCTACACCCTACGTGAGGTGAGAGTAGCACAAGCAAAATAGTGACATGGGACTTTGATCACATAACCCCTAATAATTCCTCCATCCCCGAATAGTATCATGGATCCGGACATGGCACGTCATGACACGGGATTCAAAAGAAGGGGGCCAGTCCACTCCCAAATCGATGTCTATATAAGTACATGAAACATGGATATCACACACCAATATACCAATAAAATTCGAGAATAACATCTCATGACAGAATCCGACGGATACTAGTCCGTGAACCGTTGTGTCGAGAATCATGTAAGACACTACAACTGAATCGGATATAGTAGATATCAAGACAATGAAAACTATCAGTGAATGTACTCGCCTGTGGTCCTGAGCTGATAAGGTGAACAGATGCTCAGAGTAATCACAGACCTAAAATAAGATACTATAAGTCAAACAGGATTTTATACTGAAAAAGGAAACTAATTTAAGTCATAAATGCAAGTCTAAGTCAAACTAGGTCAATCTAGGTCAAATTGAGTCATACTAGGTCATACCAAGTCACTGGAAGTCAATCCAAGTCAAACTAGGTCAAACGGGGTCAAAGGATGACTTACAGTTGACTTTTGGTCAACTGGTCAACCCTGGTCAACTGGTCTACCCTGGTCAACTCTGGTCAACTCTAGGTCAAATCAGTCTAATATTGACCAACTATTGACTTTTAGTCAACTGGTCAACTCTGGTTTGGTTTCGGTCAAATCTAGTCACTTATAGGCTAAGGTTGACTCTCGGTTGACTTTTGTTGACTTTTGGTCAAAGTGGTCAACCAAAGTCAAAACTAGTCTAGGAGCACTATATTTGATCATTACCAACCAAGGGAACCAAGTTCTAACCATATCTTAATCCTAAACTCTAATACCTTAGTTTCTAGGTATTATCTACATTACCCTTACCAAGGTAATACCGATACCTTGCCCATTACAAAGAAAACCCCGCTAATACTCAAGATACTAGCCTAGGCTCCTTAGGATAGCTAGATACTATCCTATCTAAGGTTTACCTACCAAGAACTATAGGTTTCCTAGGTATCTAGTCCATCTTAGGTTACATGTTGTTTATCCTCATTACCTTACCCTTATCTCATTCTCACATCTAACTAAACACTCACACACACAAACTCACTCACTCACTCACTCACTCACACATGGTCACACATAGGCTCTTACCTATAGGTTCACATATAGGCTAACACCTATAGGATACTAGCTATACATATATACTCACACACACACTCTCTAAGCTCACACACACACACACACACATATAGGCATAGGACAGGTTTTTGATATTGGTTTGAAGGGCTATTATAGGACAGGAATTTGGACTGATACATGGTGTTCTAGGACTGGTTTGGGATTTCCTAATGGCTCACACACACACACAATAGCTCACACACACATAGGTTGTGTTTGGGATTGGTTCATGGCTGGTTTGTGACAGCTATGGGCTGTCATTTGGGACTGGATTGGGGACAGGAATGGGACCAATACCTGGGCTGAATATAGGCTATGTTTGGGACTGGAATATGGGACAAGTTTGGGGTTGCTAAGGGCTGTTTCAGGACAGCTTGTATAGCTGGTTTGTAGGGCTATATGCTGTCCAAAATTGGACTAAAATTGGGTTGGTTTGGGACTAAGTTGGTGCTGTTCCTAGGCTGAACACAGGCTGGGTTTAAGGGACTAAAAAGTGGACTATGGGGACAGCTAATGGCTGATTTGGGACCAGGTTTTAGGAGCTGTGGGGGGGCTGCTAATAGGCTTAGTATAGGACTGAAATGGACAACAAATGGGGACTGGAACATGCTGGTATGGGACTGAAATGGGGGGCTGTTTAGGACAGGTTGGGGGGGCTGGTTTATAGGACTGTTTAAGGGTGCTAATTAAGGACTGGATTGTGGTTGCTTTGCTGGAATGAGGGACAGCTATGGGGCTGTTTTGGCTGAGTCAAAGGGACTGGTTTACTGAAATGGGGGGGCTGAAACATGGATAAATCCCCCCTTCCTATCTAATCTCTCACACTCTATACACAAACACCCACATACAAAACCAACTACCATTCAAATCCTCCCCTCCATTCCTTGGCCGATTTCTCCCACTCATGAACACAATGAAAACACATTATATCACATATATATACATATATATATATATATAAGCCACAAATATATATATATATATATATATATATATATATATATATATATAGAGAGAGAGAGAGAGAGAGAGAGAGAGAGAGAGAATAACATATATATAACCAAATATATATACAATATATAGGTAAATAAATATGATACAATATGATACATTGAAAACACATCTCTAAACAATTAGAAATCTGAGATTTAATCTCTAAATAATCATCCACACTATATATAATAAATACAAGTGTCCAAATAGGTTTTTCCTATTAGGACACAAACCTACACATAGGACACACCTAAAAGTCTCCAAATGGACACGAAATGGACACAAATGGAGACACAACCATGAGAGTCATTCCTATGGGTCTAATATCACCCTATATGCATGAAAAAATGAAAAGGAGAAGGGATTTATACCTCCCGGTAGATCGAATCTAGAAAAAACCCTTCCAATGCGACCCCGACATGTAGGAATCCCAAATGGACACGAACGAGCTTCGAATCCTCCCAAACTTGGCTAGCTTCCTCCTCGGCTTGAGTAGAGCAGAAAAGAAGAAGGTTGGGTGGAAGAATGAAGGAATTTGGTAGAAAAATCAATATAAACTCTCTCTAGAAATTTGGGGAAGAACAAGAGAGAGAAAATAGATGGATAAAATGAAATGAGAAGATGATTCCCCCCTCCATATTGTGGCCGGCCCTAATGTGCTGTTTTCCCCCTATTAGAATGTCTAAAATGCCCTCCCTCTAATCTATTCTATTAGTATTAGGAAAGGGCTAATTGGTTGGGGCTAAATTTGTCATTCTAATGTCTCTAATCATACTAACCCTATCCATAATAATTAGCCTAACCACTAACTAAAATAATTAGCATGTGGGCCATGGCTAACTATTGTGTGGGTCCCACTAGAGTCAACACTACCCTGGGTCCCCGATACAAGTCGGATTGGTATAAAATTCGAACCCGACTCAAATAACCCCAAAATAATATTATAGATAAATAAATAATTTCAAAAATATTCAAAAATGAAAAATGACAAAAATACTCCTGTTTCTGAAAACTGGGGGTGACACTCCTCCGGGACGTGATAGAGACTCAGAGAATTTAGACTGAGATCATGAGAGAGCAGAGTCAAAGGATCCAGCAGTTGTGGGACCTGATACATTCTCGAGGAGAGTCCAGCCTCAAGAGAGGGATGAGCAACATCCACCCTATACCTCAGAAGCGCTCCCATGTTCAGCAAGAAGCCACTCAGCCCCAGCAGGAGTACCAACCACCAACTAGAGCTCCAGTCCAACAGCAACCACAGAGACAGATGCAGCAAGGACCCAATTGTGCCTACTGTAAGAGGTCTGGACATACTTGGGATGTTTGTAGGAGAAGGCTTATGTTATTCCTATATTGTGGATCAACTGCACACCAGATTCTAGATTATCCCACTGTACCTTTTATCGGGGGAGCACGAGATCAAAGGGGTCCAATTAGGCCACCTGGGGCACCCTAATAGGGCAAGATTTTTGCGATGATGGTCGAGGGGACCAATGCGACAAGTAACGGGTTAGCAAGCTTTGTTTCCTTCCTTTCCATCTATTTGATCTGTTAGATTTCTTAGTACCTTATACTCCGCTTTCATAATTTCATACTATAGCATGGATGGCAACAAACCCTGGTAGGAAGCGTAACCTCATAATAGACAAAGATCATAACCCTGCGTGTTGGATAGCCGATAAATGACTTCTTCCCATAGAATAGTATATTTGTATGATTTTAAATAGTATTTGTGAAACCCATAATTTTAGAAAATTATTTTTAAATATTTTCCATTGTTAATTTGGGAATTTGAATTTTTTGAAAGTTTGATCAAAACATGTATTTTTTTCTAATAAATTAAAAATTATGTTATTTAGAATACAATTATTATTATGTTCAAAAAAATAAATTGATTAAGTTTTTGTGTAAGTCAGCCTAGATATGAACCCGATTTGATTTAATTGAACTTTAAAATATTTTTTTAGATTTTTAAGAAAATAAATTATTTTCTCAAAAGCCTGAAAACCATTTTCTTGTTATTATTGTTCAGCCCATAAAATTTTATGTTAGCTTAAAAGCCCCAACAACTTGGACCCATAGCCTTAGGCCCAAAACCCAATAAGCCATAACCCCTTTAAGCTTTTGTATAAAAAAAAAACTATTAAACTAAATAACTTATTAGTTTTTCTCATTTAACCATTTCTTTTCCTCTTCCTCTGGAGGAGTTGTCGGCCGACCCTTCCAATCCGAAACCGCCGTCGACGTTGGCCTCTGGTTTTCCGGCCGGTTACCTCTTCCTCTTCCTCTTCCTTAACCCCCATCTCCTTCTCCCTATAAAACCCCCTCCATTATTCCCATCTCCACCACCATCCCCATCTTTCCCTTTCCAAAGCCCTAACCAAGCCCTAGTTGACCGGCCGCTCTTTTCCGACGAATCTCGGCCGACCGAGCGGATCTGCCCACCCCGAGTCCGGCGACACCACCGCCGCTGTCCCCGCGGTTGTCCCCGGCCGACCCGAGCCCTTGGCCGCCCGCCCCTGGCCGGACCTCCCTGCGCGTCTCTTCCCGGCGCCGTTCCCCGTGACCGCGCGGCCACTCCGACCGTCCGATCGCCCCCGTTCGCCCCTGTTTGTTTCTCGGTTCTGACCCGCGTGCGCTGTTGGTGGTTTCGTTTCCGTTCCTGAGCAGTTCGGTTCCGAGATTCACTGCAGGATTTTCCTTGCACTTTCGGTTTGGGTAAACTCTAACCCCAAATTTAATTTCTCTGTCAATGATGAAATCTGGTCCCCGATTCCTCCGGGAATTCGGTTATCGGTAACGTAGCAACTACGTTACTATCTCGGCTTTTCCGAGTTCTTCGGGAAAATTATTTTGGTTGCTGGTTTGTTTCTGAGAAATAATTTGGACAGAACAATATTCTGTGAAATCTTCGGGTTTCCAATAATTTTCGGAAACATTTTTTTGGAGATTAAAATTAAATTCCTGATTTGGTTTTGTTGGTTCATATTGGGCTCTTTGAGTTCTGTTGGAAGTTTTGGTTATATGACAATGCTGGAGATGTTTCTCTTGGGAAATTTTGATTCGAAATGGTTTCGAGTTTTCGGGAATTCCGTTATTATATCAGAAATGTTGTGTTGGCTTTGGAAAAAATATATTCTATGGATATATATATATATTTTTTGGGTTTTGGGAGTTATTTTACAGGAAAATCGGAGCGTTTCCCAGTTCTTGGGTTGACCGAAAACAGAGGGAATGCTGCCGAAATTTTCGGGAAAATTAATAAAATGGTTTTAAAATGATTTTGGTATTTTTGGGCGACAACCATAATTGGTTACTGGGCCCCAACGAAATGCAAACGCACCGGTTCGACCGGACGTTGAGGCAAAATAGTTGAAAATGAAGTTTGGACCAGAGTCTGAGACTTATAATTTTCTTAAAATAATATTTTAGAAATTTATTAGTTTTTGTTAAATTGTAGATAATTTTCGGACTAACCAGTTTCTTTTCTTATTTCAATTTATTGTAATTGTAAGGGCATAAGCCCAGGCCTGTAATAAGTAGGAAGTAATTTTCATTTTATGTTCTGGGTTTGTGGAAAGCGTAGGAAAAATCAAAGACATTATAAACTCATGATTTTCTCATTTTTAAGGAAAAGAAAATTTATTCTTTATATTTTTAAGTCAAAGTTTTCAAATGAATATATACCAAGTTTTTACGTAATTTGATAAAAGCAAGTTTTACCCAAAAACCAAAGTAAATTGAATTTCTTAACTTCAACAAACTAGTAAACGCTGTGATGTTGTGTTTGTTAACTAACAACTAAAATTGACTAGGAAAGACAAATAGAGATGGTAACTAGATATTTTTAGAGTTTGTTTCTGAGACAAATTCCCGAAATATAGGATTTCGAGGAAGCTCTTGATCGTCAACTTGAAGTACAATTCTTGTCCAATTGGAATTTAAGGCAAGTACGGTTGTGGTTAATTGCAGTTTAATTAATATTAGAAATTTTGCATGTTAAATACACAACTGTTACACGTACTCTCTCCTAGAGTAATATTGAATCATTGCATCGGGATAATGGGGAGTAGCGTAGTTATCTATGATCAAAGCCAAATAGTTAATGAATGTGCGAGCTTACCCCTCTTCACACGGGGTTAGGCCGGACCGTATCAATAGGATACAATTGAATCATCCTAAACCGGTCATAGATACTGGTTACTCAAATCACAATTGTTTTATAGTTGGAAATCATTGTTTCAAAATTATTTAATATTGCAAGTTTCTATTCATTATGCAAATTGTTATTTTTCATAATTGTACTTGCTCCTTTCCTGACTGGATCCCCCACACCCAATAGGTTCTATTGATGACTCAGAGCTACTGATTAGTAGTTACTACGACCCGGAGCTGTACCCTGCTGTGCTCCCAGACGAGGTTCATGGAGATGATGATGACACTTCTGCTTAGTTGAAGTTTAGTTATCTTTTAAATAAAATAAATGTTATGTTAAAGTTGTGGACAAGCTTTGTAATGGACAAGTTTATATTATCGTTTAATTAAATGTTGTGGCAATTATAGTTTTAAATGTTGTTGAATTGTACCTGCATATGGGATACAGCTTACTGCCGCCGTCTCAACAACGGTGCAGGCTGGGCATGATCCGAGTCGACCCAAAAAATTGGGATCGGGTCGTGACATGTTTTTAGTGGTGGCCCATGCAGGTCTTTGTATCAACAACTTAGGAAAACCTAGGAAACATTTAGAACATTAGAACATTAATTTGCCACAACATAGGACCGAAATATATTATAATTAAATATTTTTGTTTGACTATAGATAGGCTACCTTGCTTATGTTTTTATCCTAAAATTTCCAGAGAATGACCACTGATAAAACTAACCCTGCTGGCGATGGGATGTCAACACTTGATCAAACCCCACCGCCTCAACCAAGTCCGGGTTTTACACCATTGAATGCACCTCGTGGGTTATTTGTCGCTTCAACGGTGGATCCATCATCTTCCCAGACGGAGATGCAACCCCCTGTGGTTACGCCCACTCCAGCTGCCCCACCGATGCCTGTGGACCCCACTGACCTCATAGGTCTACTAAGAGGAGTGCTAGAATCCCAGCGAACTCAAGCTGAAGCTCATCGTGAGCAGACGACCATTATGAGAGAAGGCATGGAAAATGCCCATAGCGTGGCAATGGCTGCACTGGAAAGAGGAGAAGCAGCTCAACAGGAACCAAGGCCTGCCAAGGTAAACATAAATTTAAGGATTAATTTATGTAATAATAAGGCCATTTAATTAATGGAAATCATATTGCCAAGGTGGGCGATATTGAGAGCTTTAAGAAGCAGAACCCTCGACCCTTCAAGGGAACCGAGGGAATTGTCTATGCTGATGAATGGCTCGACAATATGGAGCATCTCCTGAGCGTTGCTCGGCTTCCGGAAGACCTCAAGGCTGAAGCAGTGGGACTCCAACTACAGAATGTAGCAAGCACCTGGTATCGGAATGAACCCGACTCCAGGATAGGCAAGTTGACTGGGACACCTTCAAGAGGTTGTTCCAGAGGAAGTTCTTCCCAACTTCAGAGTTGCGGGAGATGGAGCGACAATTCCAGAACCTGAAGCAGGGCAACATGACTGTGGGAGAATATGCTGCTGAATTTGGCCAGCTCAGCCGATTTGCCAAGAATCTGGTGGCTGATCCTGACGATCGTGCTGAAAGGTTCAGATATGGACTAATAGAAGAGATCCACACCCATGTGATCTCAGGCGGTGCCAAGACTTATGAAAAGATCCTGGAGCGAGCTCAAGACATAGAGAAGAGCCAACCTGCCCGCTCAAAGAGAGATTATCCTGGAACTAACAACTTCCAGGGTAATCAGAAGAAGCCCAACAACAACAACAACAGGAGGCCCCAGCATCACCAGCAAGCAAGGAATAATGATGTAGCACCCCAGAAGCAGATCCCTGTTTGTAGCTATTGCAAGAGGCCGGGTCATCAGGTGAACATCTGTCGGAAGAGGCTTGGACAATGTCTGATCTGTGGGTCTACCACCCACCAAGTGAAGGACTGCCCCTCAGCGGCCAACAGAGCTGGAGGAAATCAGCAGAAAGGACCTCTGCCTACTCAGCAGCAACAATTTGGGCAGCATCAACAGAGGACTGGGCGAGCTTTTGCCCTAACTGCAGAGGAACCAGAGCCGGAGCAGGAACCTAATGCGGATGTCATATCAGGTTACATCTATGTACATTCTCATCCTGCATTAGCTTTATTCGACTCTGGTGCAACACACAGTTTCATAGCAACAAAGTTTATCTCTGCACACCACATAGTTACGGGCCTTAGCAAGAGGATTTGTAGGGTTATGACTGGAGGTGGACCCCTACCTATAACAGAGACCTGTAATAGCCCCATTACAATATCTGGCCATAAGTTTGTAGCACCTTTACTGGTAATGCCCTTGCCCAACTATGACATAGTCCTTGGAATGGACTGTTTGAGCAAGCAACATGCGCTGATAGATTGTCACAGAGGATGTGTAATCTTCAGCCCACCTGGAGGGCCAGAGTTTGAAGTCTCTAGAGCTCCGGAGGTTATGGAGAGTATTGTCTACTCTATTTCTGAAGAACCTGAACCTCCCCATCCCATCATAGCAGAATTCATGGATGTTTTCCCTGATAGTCTTCCTGGGCTACCCCCAGATCGGGACATAGAATTCACTATTGATTTAGTCCCTGGCTCTCCCCCGATCTCTAAGGGATGTTATAGAGTCAACCCGAAGGAGGCCAAAGAGATGAAGGAGCAGATCAACGAACTGAAGTCTCTGGGATTCATTCGAGACGGAGCTTCACCCTGGGGAGCACCTGTTTTGTTTGTGCCCAAGAAGGACGGAACGGTGCGGATGTGCATCGACTACCGGGCACTGAACAATGTCACAATCAAGAACAAGTACCCTCTGCCCCGGATCGATGACTTATTTAATCAGTTGAGTGGAGCCAAGGTGTTTTCCAAGATTGATCTCAGGTCTGGCTATCATCAGATCAAGGTCAGGAAGGAAGACATTCCCAAGACGGCATTCAACACCAAGTATGGGCAGTTCGAATTCTTGGTCATGCCGTTTGGTCTGACGAATGCTCCTGCGGTGTTCATGAACCTTATGAACAAGGTTTTTCATGAGTACTTAGACCAGTTTGTCGTTGTCTTCATTGATGACATACTGATCTATTCAAAGACGAAGGAGGAGCACGAAGAGCACCTCAGAAAAGTTTTGGAAACTTTGAGGAAGGAGAAGCTGTACGGTAAGCTATCCAAGTGTGAATTCTTTCTAGACAAGGTAGATTTTCTTGGCCATGTTGTCACAGGGGAAGGAATTTCGGTGGATCCGAAGAAGATAGCTGCTGTGGAGAAGTGGCCTACCCCAAGCTCAGTTGCTGACATCAGAAGTTTCTTGGGCTTGGCTGGCTACTACCGAAAGTTTGTGAAGGACTTTGCAAGAATTGCTGAACCCATGACAAAGCTGACTCGGAAGAATGAAGAGTTCATCTGGACGGAAGATTGCCAAGCAGCATTCGAGGAGTTGAAGAAGAGGCTTACCACTGCACCAATCCTTGCGCTACCCGCAGGATCCGGTGGTTTCACAATCTACAGTGACGCCTCGGGCAAAGGACTGGGTTGCGTTCTTCAACAACATGGGAAAGTGATTGCTTATGCATCTAGGCAATTACGGACTCATGAGAAGAACTATCCCACTCATGATCTGGAGCTTGCTGCAGTCATCTTTGCGTTGAAGCTTTGGAAGCATTATCTATATGGAGAGAGAGTGGAAATATACACAGATCATAAAAGTCTGAAGTATGTTTTCACTCAGAAAGAGTTGAACATGAGGCAAAGGCGATGGCTGGAGTTAATGAAGGACTTCGACATCGACCTACAATACCACCCGGGTAAGGCTAATGTGGTCGCTGATGCACTTAGTCGATACCCAGTGGCGATGTTCTTAACCAAGGAGAGGCACCTGCTGGAGGACATAGAGAAGCTTGGATTGGAGATATTACTGCCTGGACAGAAGAAGCGAGATTCAGATTCTATGTTGATGAAGTTGCAAGTGAGCTCGAACCTGATGGACAAGATCAAGGAGACACAATTTCAAGACGAGGCACTTTGCAAGCTGAGGGATCAAGTGTTAGCAGGAACACTTGAGGGTTTCTCAATCGCCAGTGATGGAGCTCTGAAGAATGGTACGAGGTTTTTGTGTACCATCTGGCGAACTGAGGACCGAGTTGATGAAGGAAGCGCATCAGTCTCAATATTCCATACATCCTGGAGCCAATAAGATGTATCGGGATATGCGCACTATTGTCTGGTGGAGTGGAATGAAGAAAGATGTCACCAGATATGTCGCTAGATGCTTGATTTGTCAACAAGTGAAGGCTAGTAGACAAAGACCTGCAGGACTTCTACAACCACTGGACATTCCAGAGTGGAAGTGGGAGCACATCACGATGGATTTCGTATCAGGTTTGCCTCGTTCCCAAGGAGGGAAGGATGCCATCTGGGTTATAGTGGACCGACTAACCAAGTCAGCTCACTTTATCCCCTTCAAGGTTGGTTTATCCACTAAGAAGTTGGCGGCACTATACATGCGACACATCTACCGGATTCATGGAGTACCGGTAAGCATTGTATCTGACCGAAACACTCGTTTTACCTCTCACTTTTGGAAAAGTTTGCATGACAGCCTGGGGACACAGTTGAAGTTCAGTACTGCTTATCACCCCCAGACAGATGGTCAATCAGAGAGGACGATTCAGACACTGGAGGATATGCTGAGATCGTGTGTCTTGGAGTTCGGAGGATCATGGGAAGACCATTTGCACTTGGTAGAGTTTTCTTATAATAACAGCTACCAAGCCAGCATTGGTATGACCCCATTTGAGGCTCTGTATGGACGTCGTTGCCGTACACCTTTGGCATGGGACGACGTAGGAGAAAGAGTACTGCTGGGCCCAGAGATGGTGACCGACGCAGTAGAGAAGGTGAAGATAATCAGAGACAAGCTCAGAATTGCCCAGGATAGACAGAAGTATTGGGCAGACAGCAGTCGTCGACCACTACAGTTTGAAGAAGGAGATAAAGTCTTTGTGAAGATTTCTCCTACCAGAGGAACAATCAGATTTGGCAGAGCTGGGAAGCTGAGTCCCAGGTACATTAGACCATTTGAAGTTCTGAGCCGGATTGGAGAAGTGGCGTATAGGTTAGCTCTACCAGCTAATCTAGAGGGCGTGCACAACGTCTTCCATGTCTCACAGCTTAGGGGCTACGTTCCTGATGAGAATCACATTTTAGACCACTCAGAGCTGGAGATTGGACCGAGCCTCACTATGCCTGAGAAGCCAGTGGCGATTCTAGACCGAGGTGAGAAGAGGACCAGGACCTCGGTGACTCCGATAGTTCGGGTAATGTGGAGGCATGATTCCCCAGGCGAGTCTACCTGGGAGCGAGAAGATGAGATGCGGGAGAAGTACCCGTATTTATTTGAGACCTGAGGTAATTTCTAACCCAACTCTTTAAATTTCGAGGACGAAATTTCTTAAGGAGGGAAGGTTGTGAAACCCGTAATTTTAGAAAATTATTTTTAAATATTTTCCATTGTTAATTTGGGAATTTGAATTTTTTGAAACTAGGGTTTGATCAAAACATGTATTTTTTTTCTAATAAATTAAAAATTATGTTATTTAGAATACAATTATTATTATGTTCAAGAAAATAAATTGATTAAGTTTTTGTGTAAGTCAGCCTAGATATGAACCCGATTTGATTTAATTGAACTTTAAAATATTTTTTTAGATTTTTAAGAAAACAAATTATTTTCTCAAAAGCCTGAAAACCATTTTCTTGTTATTATTGTTCAGCCCATAAAATTTTATGTTAGCTTAAAAGCCCCAACAACTTGGACACATAGCCTTAGGCCCAAAACCCAATAAGCCATAACCCCTTTAAGCTTTTGTATAAAAAAAACTATTAAACTAAATAACTTATTAGTTTTTCTCATTTAACCATTTCTTTTCCTCTTCCTCTGGAGGAGTTGTCGGCCGACCCTTCCAATCCGAAACCGCCGCCGACGTTGGCCTCTGGTTTTCCGGCCGGTTACCTCTTCCTCTTCCTCTTCCTTAACCCCCATCTCCTTCTCCCTATAAACCCCCTCCATTATTCCCATCTCCACCACCATCCCCATCTTTCCCTTTCCAAAGCCCTAACCAAGCCCTAGTTGACCGGCCGCTCTTTTCCGGCGAATCTCGGCCGACCGAGCGGATCCGCCCACCCGAGTCCGGCGACACCACCGTCGCTGTCCCCGCGGTTGTCCCCGGCCGACCCGAGCCCTTGGCCGCCCGCCCTGGCCGGACCTCCCTGCGCGTCTCTTCCCGGCGCCGTTCCCCGTGACCGCGCGGCCACTCCGACCGTCCGATCGCCCCCGTTCGCCCCTGTTTGTTTCTCGGTTCTGACCCGCGTGCGCTGTTGGTGGTTTCGTTTCCGTTCCTGAGCAGTTCGGTTCCGAGATTCACTGCAGGATTTTCCTTGCACTTTCGGTTTGGGTAAACTCTAACCCCAAATTTAATTTCTCTGTCAATGATGAAATCTGGTCCCCGATTCCTCCGGGAATTCGGTTATCGGTAACGTAGCAACTACGTTACTATCTCGGCTTTTCCGAGTTCTTCGGGAAAATTATTTTGGTTGCTGGTTTGTTTCTGAGAAATAATTTGGACAGAACAATATTCTGTGAAATCTTCGGGTTTCCAATAATTTTCGGAAACATTTTTTTGGAGATTAAAATTAAATTCCTGATTTGGTTTTGTTGGTTCATATTGGGCTCTTTGAGTTCTGTTGGAATTTTTGGTTATATGACAATGCTGGAGATGTTTCTCTTGGGAAATTTTGATTCGGAATGGTTTCGAGTTTTCGGGAATTCCGTTATTATATCAGAAATGTTGTGTTGGCTTTGGAAAAAATATATTCTATGGATATATATATATATTTCGGGTTTTGGGAGTTATTTTACAGGAAAATCGGAGCGTTTTTCAGTTCTTGGGTTGACCGAAAACAGAGGGAATGCTGCCAAAATTTTCGGGAAAATTAATAAAATGGTTTTAAAATGATTTTGGTATTTTTGGGCGACAACCATAATTGGTTACTGGGCCCCAACGAAATGCAAACGCACCGGTTCGACCGGACGTTGAGGCAAAATAGTTGAAAATGAAGTTTGGACCAGAGTCTGAGACTTATAATTTTCTTAAAATAATATTTTAGAATTTATTAGTTTTTGTTAAATTGTAGATAATTTTCGGACTAACCAGTTTCTTTTCTTATTTCAATTTATTGTAATTGTAAGGGCATAAGCCCAGGCCTGTAATAAGTAGGAAGTAATTTTCATTTTATGTTCTGGGTTTGTGGAAAGCGTAGGAAAAATCAAAGACATTATAAACTCATGATTTTCTCATTTTTAAGGAAAAGAAAATTTATTCTTTATATTTTTAAGTCAAAGTTTTCAAATGAATATATACCAAGTTTTTACGTAATTTGATAAAAGCAAGTTTTACCCAAAAACCAAAGTAAATTGAATTTCTTAACTTCAACAAACTAGTAAACGCTGTGATGTTGTGTTTGTTAACTAACAACTAAAATTGACTAGGAAAGACAAATAGAGATGGTAACTAGATATTTTTATAGTTTGTTTCTGAGACAAATTCCCGAAATGTAGGATTTCGAGGAAGCTCTTGATCGTCAACTTGAAGTACAATTCTCGTCCAATTGGAATTTAAGGCAAGTACGGTTGTGGTTAATTACAGTTTAATTAATATTAGAAATTTTGCATGTTAAATACACAACTGTTACACGTACTCTCTCCTAGAGTAATATTGAATCATTGCATCGGGATAATGGGGAGTAGCGTAGTTATCTATGATCAAAGCCAAATAGTTAATGAATGTGCGAGCTTACCCCTCTTCACACGGGGTTAGGCCGGACCGTATCAATAGGATACAATTGAATCATCCTAAACCGGTCATAGATACTGCTTACTCAAATCACAATTGTTTTATAGTTGGAAATCATTGTTTCAAAATTATTTAATATTGCAAGTTTCTATTCATTATGCAAATTGTTATTTTTCATAATTGTACTTGCTCCTTTCCTGACTGGATCCCCCACACCCAATAGGTTCTATTGATGACTCAGAGCTACTGATTAGTAGTTACTACGACCCGGAGCTGTACCCTGCTGTGCTCCCAGACGAGGTTCATGGAGATGATGATGACACTTCTGCTTAGTTGAAGTTTAGTTATCTTTTAAATAAATAAATGTTATGTTAAAGTTGTGGACAAGCTTTGTAATGGACAAGTTTATATTATCGTTTAATTAAATGTTGTGGCAATTATAGTTTTAAATGTTGTTGAATTGTACCTGCATATGGGATACAGCTTACTGCCGCCGTCTCAACAACGGTGCAGGCTGGGCATGATCCGAGTCGACCCAAGAAATTGGGATCGGGTCGTGACAGTATTTTCTTAGACCATGAACATATAGGGTTGTGACCATAGGAAGGATTATGATGGTCAGATTATAAATACCAAAGGAGAAGCGATAATCCTATTCTTTATTGAACCATGGGGTATTTTTCCCCTATGACTACCTTTAAATTTTGAGGACGAAATTCCTCTAAGGAGGGTAGGTTTGTAAACCCTTGAACCCGACTATACCCCTTTAGTGTAATTTTGTTTCCTTAAATATACTATTATTATTAAGTCACCCAAAATGAAAGGGGTTTTATAATAGAAAAAACCCAAAGGTTAAGGGCATTAATGTAATATGCCAAATTAAAATTTCTGCCTGGCCGACTACTAGGTTCCTTGTACACGAATTAAGTTGAATTCGAAAATTGATTCCTTCAAATCCTACAAGGATTACAATCAATGCAATTTGAAGCCGCAATCGAAATCATAAAAAGAATTTATCTGACCCAAAATGAAAGGGGTTTTATAATTAAAAAACCCAAAGGTTAAGGGCATTAATGTAATATGCCTAATTCAAATTTCTGCCTGGCCGACTACTAGGTTCCTTGTACACGAATTAAGTTGAATTCGAAAATTGATTCCTTCAAATCCTACAAGGATTAGAAGCCGCAATCAAAATCATAAAAAGATTTTATCTGAAAACTATATATATATATATATATATATATATATATATATATATATATATATATATATATATCCAGGTATTTCGAACCCCTCTTCTCACCTACGTTAACTTAGAAGACTCAAATTCCTTTCCCTCATGAAGAACATCAATCTAACTTGGCAAGAGGACCAGTCAAAACTTCGCACTAAGCCTGTCAGGTACTACCTACCTTTTAAATTCACAAACTCTATCATCCACGCCAAGTGCTCGATTTAATGTTTAAAAGTCTAATGGGGATGGGGACTGGTTGTTACGGTAGCGGTACTTGGTAGGATGGGAATAGGGCCATACTGCAATGTGGGACTTGTTAATAAAAATTAAGTTATTCATTTATGGGTGCTCGTGTAGAGGGAGGGGCATTCTTGTGTAAGTATTAGAGTATCGAAGGGTATCTGTATTAGTATCACGTGGGACCTATATTGGTATAAAAAAATAAAGATATATGTGTACCTGTGTGTACTCGATAGATTTATAAAATATGTATGGGCAGGGTATTATCAATGTGTCAGAGGAAGCAGCAGCATTAGTTTCCACCTGCAGTCCACGTATGTGGAATCATTTATCCTTGGAGTATTCAGAACAACAATTACATCTAGGGTAACTAATGTGCAGAGGAGACTTGTGCACAGGTGCACCAAGTATAGCTGTGAACCCATGTGTATGCATGTCGTCATGTGCACAGGTAGGGGTTTAAGGAGTAGCAACTACAGTAGTAGTGTAGTATAAAAGATGAGTAATTAGACTATGAGGGGTATCTTGCAGTAATAGGTAAATTGTGTCTAGATATTAGTTTTAGTCGAATATAGGAACCTGTATTAGTATCAAAGGATACATAGTGATGAGCAATACAGGTATCGGTAGATGTACCAGATGGAGACAAGTAACATGGGCAACTGCAGTACCAGTACAGTATATGAATAGTGTCCCAGTCCCTTGTTGCAGGGATACATAAACAGTGTGCACCCTACCTTGGTTGGACTGTTCGGTTTGTTTGTATACCCTTAATGGGGAAAAAGCTGCTTGTGTGTAGGACTGGATAATCTACATGTAGTATATAGGTGCAGGTGGGCTGTTTGGGGGTTATCTTGTGTCAGCAGGGACAATACTTATAGAGGATATGGTATGTTTGTTTTAAGTAGGAAGGAAGCTGTACCAACAGTAGATAATCAAATAAGAGTTTGGAGGTCAGGTCCTGTGCAATGTAGAAGTAGTAGGTGTGTAAGTGTGTTGGTTAGAGTGTGCGTGCATGTGAATGAAGGGAGAGGGGACCCAACTAATACCTGTACACGTAGTGCACAGGGTAAGTGGCTTGATGTATAGGTTAGATAGGTTGGGGGTTTCAGAGTTTGGAGGGGGTATTACTGATACCATGAGAAAGGTGACTTGGTACAGTAGGACGACAGGAAATTTCTAGGCGACCTGTAACATAGATAAATGGCTAAGGGCTCTGGTAGAAGCCACTGCAGGCAGAGGGTTAGCATTTGTAGTTAGAGAGGGGCATTCACAAATGGTATTTGCAGGGTATAGAGGGAGCAATACAGGGCACTTGTGCCTCTGTATAGTGCACCCTAATTTTATCTGTGTACCTAGTGCACAGATTTGATGAGGCCTTAGCAGTGGCTGTCATAGGCCATGTGCTTGGATAGTAGGAGAAAACTTGGGGGGTCTCCAATAGGTAGGCAGTAGGTTCAAGCATGTTGTATAGGTAAGGATATATGGGATTCAGTATATAGGTGACCAGGAATAGGAATTTGTGGCAATGACCCTATGTAGTTAGTTAGAAGAGGGTCAGACCCTATAAGGTCCTATGGTTATCAGTAGGGCAGGTATTTGGGGGTAGAGAGTTAATAGCTAGGATTAGTTGGTAGGAGAATTCTGTCACGCCCCAGAACCAGAATACTGGAGAGCGGGGGCAGACATAGCCAGCTACGTATATTGAAATGGAAACCACCTCGATATACGGTCACGACTGTCTAGATATGTGAGGGTTTTCTACAAGCCAACAGTCTCTTATGGTCATGAACAAGCCTAGTGTCTCAATCACCACAAGTAAGTAAAGTCACAAGATGTATGATCATTAAATATACAATAATAAGACGTCCCAAATATTACATATTCAGCTGATCATGAAGCTAGTCGTTACAAAATGTTAGGACTAGCAAGAGTTTAGTCATACATGATCAACCCTAGGATTTGTCAATCATGTTTACAGCCCGTAGGCAGACAGTAAGTAAAAGTGCTCCGAGCTAACAGGTGCTCGTCGGCTAAACGCCTCAAAAGAAAAATATTTACAATAGAGTGAGCGAAACAAAATAGAAAATCCACTCTTGGCCCGGATTCCGTCTAGTGTTCACCATTGGGCTGGAAGCTTGGTAGATCCTCGGGAGCTGTTCCGAAATCTGGCCACACAAAACCAGCTGGGTCAACCCCAGAAAGAGCAAGTGCCACAAGGGGGCCACGAAATAAGAACAAAAGCCAGCAATCAGCACAGAAAATCTAATATTAAAACTAAAATTACGAAAACATGTCAGGATGATATACGACGAGATAACCATGGAACTATTCCGATAGCCAGGTTACAACCCGTAAATCAAACAAGGACCGGGGTTGTAACCCTTCATCTGAACAGAGCTTGGTTTCCCACCATTTATCGGCAAGTAATGTAAGTAATCAAGACAGGAAGCAATCTTGCATGGGATCAAGACATGACTAGACTGGTTACACCTCATTCAATCAATCACGGCCAAGCAGATCCTACGGCTTACTACTTTAACTAACTAGGGTTATCACAGGCCTAATTACTAACAAGATGCAGTGAGATTGTTCCACAGCTACAAGCCCTGCAGACCATCCAGGTTATCCAGGACGAAAGATTAGGGTTGAATTCAGGTGGGTACATCGTCCAGGAGATGCATGTACCCTTAGGTGACTTAGAGGGTGCAACACCTGACAGTATGCTGGAAATGCGCCCTACTCGACGGCAGGCTACAAATCCCTGGAGCGCCCAGGTAACGGAATTGCCTGTAGCTGTGTCATCTCTTCATGACTACTGTGTTATTCTAGTTATTAGCCTTAATCCATTTTAGTAGGTACTCCTGACCGTGGTACTCAGGAGTCCCATCCTAGACATGATGCAAGACAGGACAAGTGGATTTAACAATCAAGCAAGAAAGAACCACCCACGGTGTCAAGGCAAGTCAAGTTAAGTTATCAAGATAAATCATGTCAGGGTACTTGTCAAGAGTGTGCCACGACGGGCCACTATCAGGTCAGGTTGGTCATGTCAGGAGTGCACCACCACGGGTCACTGTCGTGTTATGCTAGCTCCTTGTCATACCGTGCCACGTACAATAGTCATTCCAAACATGTTAAGTAAAATCAAGTTCATGACAAAAGGCATAAGGATATAAAATGGACATAAAATATCTAATAAAATATCAAAGTGCAGGGTTATAGAAGAGCCAGGCTTAAAGAAATAAGACCAAAACTACAAGAGCCAATGGGTTAAGCAAAGCGGGTCAGGGGAGCAGCGTACGAAAAGTCACGCATGCTGAGAGCAGCGTGGGTGAAAAGTCACGCACGCTGAGAGAGCAGCATAGGTAAAAAGTCACGCACGCTACAGGGAGCAGCGTAGGTGAAAAGTCACGCACGCTGAGAAAGCAGCATAGGTGAAAAGTCACGCACGTTACAGGGAGCAGCGTAGGTGAAAAGTCACGCACGCTGAGAGAGCAGCATAGATAAAAAGTCACGCACGCTATAGGGAGCAGCGTAGGTGAAAAGTCACGCACGCTGAGAGAGCAGCATAGGTGAAAAGTCACGCAAGCTGAAGGGAGCAGTGTACGTGAAAAGTCACGCACACTCAAGGGAGCAGTGTGCGTGAAAAGTCACGCACGCTCAAGGGAGCAGTGTACGTGAAAAGTCACGCACACTCAAGGAGACACGCTTCCAACAGGAAGCGTACTCAAGCCTGCGTACGCAGCGCTAAAGAGCGCACGTAGCTCAGGGTGCGTAAGCTAAATAGCTCTGCACACTGCTCACAGTCTTCTCCAAACAGCAAGAACACCATGGCTGAACCCAAGCTACACAGCATCATAACTTGGCCATCCGAACTCCAAATCCGGATTTCCAAAGTTCCAACCAGGGTGGAATTGAATGTTCTTCCACATGGAAACACCAAAACCCATGAAAATCAAACTTAAGTAGCTCAAACCATGCAAAATCCGAAAATAGAAATAACTTAGATCTATAACAATGGAGGCTCCAAATCACAAAAATCCAAGTTCTAATGTTGATCACCATGTCCTAATCTAGCAAATGGACAAGGAAAAGAGGATTCTCATGTAGTGGCAAGATGCACTTGCCTAGGGTTGGGAGAGTTGTGGAGGAAGGAGAAGAAGAAGAAGAAGAAAAATTAATGGTGGAAGTTATGAGGAGAGAGAGTGGTAGGTGGGGGTTATAAAGAGGGGGAGTTGTGGTGGGGATGAGGGGTAACATAGGTTAAGGTGATCCAACACAAAAACCAAATCAAACCAACCCAATCCAACCAATTAAAATCAAACCATGCCAAAAACCGAAAATACGAGAAATATCGAAATTCCACAAGTCGAGAAAAATAAAATACATGCCAAAATCCAGATACGAGTAAAAATACGAAATACGGGAAAAATACGGGAAATGAGGGTGATAACTCTACCCACATTAAAAGAATTTCGTCCTCGAAATTTAATCAAGGAGCTAGAGATTGCCACGACAAGCTACACTAAGCACAGGCAAGCTACACTAAGCAGTCCAATCATACAATCATACAATGCAAGCAAGAAAGGGAAAATGTAAGGCATAAGAAAGATATTATACCTCACGAGTCAAACAGGTAGGGATATCGCGATCGGATGTCGTCCTCACGCTCCCACGTTGACTCACCCAGAGAGTGATGACCCCAAGCAATACGGACTAATTTAATAGTCTTGTTCTTGAGTATCTTCTCCCTCCGGTCCAATATAGACACGGGCCTCTCCTCATACGAAAGGTTGGTACCAACAACCAATTCCGAATGGTCTAGGATATGGCTCGGGTCCGGAATATACCGTCGTAATTGGGACACA
Source organism: Iris pallida (assembly GCA_029216955.1). Lineage (NCBI taxonomy): Eukaryota > Viridiplantae > Streptophyta > Magnoliopsida > Asparagales > Iridaceae > Iris > Iris pallida. Next base: position 6,658,544 of record JANAVB010036820.1, on the reverse strand, counting down.
TGGAATACAGCATGTACCTCACTTAGCGACGGTGGAAGAGCGAGACGATAGGATACATCGCCTACTCGCTCTAGAATATCGAACGGCCCTATATACCTAGGACTAAGCTTTCCTCGCATGCCAAAGCGAATGACGCCGCGGTTAGGCGAGATCCTAAGGAATACATGGTCGCCGACAACAAATTCTAAGGGACGTCGATGAGCATCGGCCCAATGGCGTTGGCGGTCCTGGACAACTCGGAGGTGATCTCTGACCTTCCTGACCACTTCAACCGTCTGGGAAATAAACTCGGGTCCGAGCATCTGCCTCTCTCCGACATCGTCCCATGCTAGCGAGGATCTGCACTTCCTGTCATAGAGAGCCTCGAAGGGTGCCATCTGGATACTGGCCTGATAACTGTTGTTGTACGAGAATTCCACCAGGTGCAGATGATTCTCCCATGAACCACCGAAGTCAAGGGTGCAAGATCTCAACGTATCTTCAAGAGTCTGGATTGTGCGCTCTGATTGACCATCCGTCTGTGGGTGATAAGCTGAGCTGAACTGAAGACGAGTCCCCAAACTCTTCTGCAAGCTGCGCTAAAAGTGTGATGTGAATCTTGAATCCCTGTCTGAGGTGATGCTGACTGGCACACCGTGAAGCCTGACGATCTGCCTGAGGTACATCTCTGCTAGCTGCGCCGTCGACTGTCCAACTCTGAATGGGAGAAAGTGTGCCACCTTGGTAAGCCTGTCCACAATTACCCAAATAGCATCTCTGTCGGCCGGAGATCTGGGCAATCCGGTCACGAAATCCATGGTTATATGTTCCCATTTCTATTCTGGGATCGGTAAGGGTTGAAGAAGTCCAGCGGGCCTCTGATGTTCAGCTTTAACCTGTTGGCAAACCAAACACCGAGAGATAAACCGGGGTATCTCCCTCTTCATACCATTCCACCAAAAATGCTGACGGATATCACGGTACATCTTCGTACCACCCGGATGAATAGAATACTGTGAACTGTGGACTTCTGCCATGACTTCCTGTCTGATATCTCCACTAGGTACACAAAGATGAGTGCCGTGCCGAAGGGTACCGTCTTCATGGATACATAACTCTGGCCTTCTTCCTACTTCACACTCTGTTCTGAGTCGCTGAAGCTTGGAATCTGCTGACTGCGCCATCCGGATCCTCTCAACTATGCTGGACTGAACCTGTAGACTGGCCATCAATGCCACACTGGTAGGAAGAACGACTTCAATTTCCATCTTCTGAAGATCTGCCAATAATTCTGGTTGCGCCGTCAGAAAATAAACTCCGGCTCTCCTGCTCAATGCATCTGCTACAACGTTGGACTTCCCGGGATGATACTGCAAATCCACATCATAATCCACCAATAGCTCGAGCCATCTTCTCTGCCGCATATTAAGTTCCTTTTGGGTGAAAACATACTTCAGGCTCTTATGATCAGTAAAGATCTCCACTCTATCTCCGTACAAGTAGTGTCTCCACAACTTCAAAGCAAATACTACCGCCGCCAATTCCAAGTCGTGGGTCGGGTAATTCTTCTCATGATCACGAAGTTGGCATGACGCATAAGATATTACCTTCCCATGCTGCATCAAGACACACCCCAATCCTCTGCCTGAAGCGTCGCAATAAACTGTGAATCCTCCGGTCCCATCTGGAAGGGTGAGAATGGGAGCCGTTATCAAACCTCGCTTCAACTTCTCAAATGATTCCTGACACTCTGCTGTCCAAACAAACGGCACATCTTTGCGGGTCAACTGGGTCATCGGCGCTGAAATCCTTGCAAAATCTGAAATGAACCGCCGGTAGTAGCCGGCCAATCCAAGGAAACTACGAACCTCTGCCACTGAGCTGGGTACCGGCCATGACTCGATAGCCACAATCTTCTGGAGATCCACTTCCACTCCTCCTCGGGTAATGATGTGACCCAAGTACGAAATGCGATCGAGCCAGAACTCGCATTTACTGAACTTGGCGTACAACTGATGCTCCCTAAGCGTCTGAAGGACGACTCTGAGATGCTGCTCATGCTCTGCTTCACTCTTCCTGTAGACCAGGATGTCATCTAGGAATACGATCACGAACTGATCCAAGTAAGGCATGAAAATGCGATTCATGAGGTCCATGAATACGGCCGGCGCATTGGTCGCTCCAAAGGGCATAACAAGGAACTCCCAATGTCCATACCTCGATCTGAATGCTGTCTTCGGGATGTCCTGCTCTCTGACTCTGATCTGGTGGTATCCTGACCGCAAGTCGATCTTCGAGAATACTGAAGCCCCTCTGAGCTGATCAAACAAGTCATCTATCCTCGGAAGAGGGTATCTGTTCTTGATTGTCACCGAATTCAAGGTACGATAATCAACACATAGCCTGGACGTACCATCCTTCTTTTTCACAAGAAGCATCGGGGCTCCCCAAGGCGATCCACTTGCACGGATGAATCCCTTGGTCCTCAGTTCTTCAATCATCTTGTACAAAATCTCCAATTCTGAAGGCGCCATCCCGTAGACTCGCTCTGACACTGGTGCTGTCCCGGGAATCAAGTCTATAGTGAACTCAATCTCCCGCTCTGGCGGCATCTCTGGAAGCTCCTCTGGAAAGACATCTGGAAACTCTTCAACTATCCGGGGTAACTGTACTGCTGCTACTGCCATCCGCAATGCTGGGGAAGATGGCTCCACTGCGCCTCTGGAAAATAAAAACTCTGGCTCGCCGGGGATACTAAAGACAACTCTGCCAATATGGCAGTCTATTCTAGCATACTGGTTCCTCAACCAATCCATGCCTAGGACTACATCATAGTCTGCCATAGGAAACTCTATGAATCTAGCGGGGAACTCCCTACCGCTAACTACGATCCGACACGAGAAAAACACTCGATCTACTCCCACAAGACCATTACCAGTAAGTATATTGAGCCTCACTGATAATGACTCAGGCTCCAATCCTATCCGTGTCGCGAATCGTGCAGACATGAATGAATGCGATGCACCAGAATCAAACAATACAGACACTGGAGAGGAGTTGACGAGAATAGTACCTGCCACTACTTCACCTGGTGCAACTTCTTCTTCCATAGCCATCATCATGGCCTGACCTTGTCCTCTGGCTGCTGGTCCCCTTTGCTGGAAACCTCTCTGCCTATTCTGGGTCTGAGCTTGGGCTTGTGCATACTGCTGGGGGTGTTGTTGCTGGAATGCCTGAGACTGAGGCGGCAAGGGTCTCGAAGACTGATACTGCTGCTGCTGAACTGGTGCTGGGGCCGGTCCTCTCACCGAAGAGCTAGAAGGGTTGGATGCAGATGAACCACCCCTATTCGGGCAAGCCCCAACCCTATGATCTGCTGCTCCACAAGCTAGGCACAATCCCTGCGCCCTGCGGCAGTCTGCCACCACATGCCCTGGCTTCCCGCAATGAGAACATCCCATCGCGGAAGTCTGCTTCTGCTTCTGCTGCTGCGGGTACGTCGAGATCGAATGCTGAACCGACATTACTGAGGCCGCCCGCCTCGGAGTTCCAATGGTCAATCCCCTAGCTGCCGGGGCTGGAGCTGATGATTGGTACATCTGACTATGGGACCGCTTCCTACCTCCGGTCCTATCCACGATCCTCTGGGAGGTATACTCATGCCTCCTAGCTGCTCTCAAGACCGCATCGAACGTCTGGTGCTCGAACTGCTCAACCGCCAACAAGATCTCCAAATGCAGTCCCTGCTGGAACCGCTGGGCTCTATCGAGCTCGGTTGCCACCAAGGTGGGGGCAAACCTACTCAGCCTAGAAAACTCGGTCGCATAACCTTCGAGCGTCCTGTCTTCTTGCTTCAAGTTGGTAAATCTGGTTTGCAGGTCGTACCGAGCCACAGCATCAAAGTACTTCGTCTAGAATCTCTCCCTAAATACTGCCCAAGCAATGGATGCCCCTAATCCCATGGCCTGTGCCGCCCACTAATTGCGAGCTAAATCCAACAACTGCAGGCGTACTACCGCCACCTTCTCATTCTCGGGTGTCCTAGCTGCTTCCAGAATTACCTCGGTATCCTGAAGCCATGCATCCGCGACAATCGCATCCTCGCTGCCGTCGAAGAAAGGAGAGTTCAAGCGCTTGAAACTGTTGGCCGCCTGGTTCCCTGGATGTCCGCCTCGGGTCAAAGCATCTTGAACTGTCTGGTGCAGGGCGTCGCTTCGACGATCCTGGGAAGCTATCAAAGTTCTGATGAGGCCTACTAAGGTACCATCATCTGGCTCTGCGGGCTGGACGGGCCGAACTGGTGACTCTCCTCCAGTAGGCACAACTCTGGAGGCTACCCCGGAATGCTGGGCTTGATCTCCAGGTTGCTGCTGATCCGCGGGATGTGCTCCACCTCGTCGATCGGTAGGACCAGGTACAGTGCCACTGAAGAAGACGATACAGGAAACAATAAGGAAAGGACCAGGACAGATCAACGACATAAGCGCAGGATCAGGGCAAGAATCCAGGGATTCAGAGGATACGAACAGAGATCAAGGACGAGTACTGATTGAGACATCTATCTGGTAAACCCCCACACATCTTGATTTACAAGACCTGTATGGGCCACCACTTAAACCATGTCACGCCCCAGAACCAGAATACTGGAGAGCGGGGGCAGACATAGCCAGCTACGTATATTGAAATGGAAACCACCTCGATATACGGTCACGGCTGTCTAAATATGTGAGGGTTTTCTACAAGCCAACAGTCTCTTATGGTCATGAACAAGCCTAGTGTCTCAATCACCACAAGTAAGTAAAGTCGCAAGATGTATGATCATTAAATATACAATAATAAGGCGTCCCAAATATTACATATTCAGCTGATCATGAAGCTAGTCGTTACAAAATGTTAGGACTAGCAAGAGTTTAGTCATGCATGATCAACCCTAGGATTTGTCAATCATGTTTACAGCCCGTAGGCAGACAGTAAATAAAAGTGCTCCGAGCTAACAGGTGCCCGTCGGCTAAACGCCTCAAAAGAATAATTTTTACAATAAAGTGAGCAAAACAAAATAGAAAACCCACTCTTGGCCCGGATTCCGTCTAGTGTTCACCATTGGGCTGGAAGCTTGGTAGATCCTCGGGAGCTGCTCCGAAATCTGGCCACACAAAACCAGCTGGGTCAACCCCAGAAAGAGCAAGTGCCACAAGGGGGCCACGAAATAAGAACAAAAGCCAGCAATCAGCACAGAAAATCTAATATTAAAACTAAAATTACGAAAACATGTCAGGATGATATACGACGAGATAACCATAGAACTATTCCGATAGCCAGGTTACAACCCGTAAACCAAACAAGGACCGGGGTTGTAACCCTTCATCTGAACAGAGCTTGGTTTCCCACCATTTATCGGCAAGATAGGTAATGTAAGTAATCAAGATAGGAAGCAATCTTGCATGGGATCAAGACATGACTAGACTGGTTACACCTCATTCAATCAATCACGGCCAAGCAGATCCTACGGCTTACTACTTTAACTAACTAGGGTTATCACAGGCCTAATTACTAACAAGATGCAGTGAGATTGTTCCACAGCCACAAGCCCTGCAGACCATCCAGGTTATCCAGGACGAAAGATTAGGGTTGAATTCAGGTGGGTACATCATCCAGGAGACGCATGTACCCTTAGGTGACTTAGAGGGTGCAACACCTGACAGTGTGCTGGAAATACGCCCTACTCGACGGCAGGCTACATATCCCTGGAGCGCCCAGGTAACGGGATTGCCTGTAGCTGTGTCATCTCTTTATGACTACTGTGTTATTCTAGTTATTAGCCTTAATCCATTTTAGTAGGTACTCCTGACCGTGGTACTCAGGAGTCCCATCCTAGACATGATGCAAGACAGGACAAGTGGATTTAACAATCAAGCAAGAAAGAACCACCCACGGTGTCAAGGCAAGTCAAGTTAAGTTATCAAGATAAATCATGTCAGAGTACTTGTCAAGAGTGCGCCACGACGGGCCACTATCAGGTCAGGTTGGTCATGTCAGGAGTGCACCACCACAGGTCACTGTCGTGTTATGCTAGCTCCTTGTCATACCGTGCCACGTACAATAGTCATTCCAAACATGTTAAGTAAAATCAAGTTCATGACAAAAGGCATAAGGATATAAAATGGGCATAAAATATCTAATAAAATATCAAAGTGCAGGGTTATAGAAGAGCCAGGCTTAAAGAAATAAGACCAAAACTACAAGAGCCAATGGGTTAAGCAAAGCGGGTCAGGGGAGCAGCGTACGAAAAGTCACGCATGCTGAGAGCAGCGTGGGTGAAAAGTCACGCACGCTGAGAGAGCAGCATAGGTGAAAAGTCACGCACGCTACAGGGAGCAGCGTAGGTGAAAAGTCACGCACGCTGAGAAAGCAGCATAGGTGAAAAGTCACGCACGCTACAGGGAGCAGCGTAGGTGAAAAAGTCACGCACGCTGAGAGAGCAGCATAGGTGAAAAGTCACGCACGCTACAGGGAGCAGCGTAGGTGAAAAGTCACGCACGCTGAGAGAGCAGCATAGGTGAAAAGTCACGCACGCTGAAGGGAGCAGTGTACGTGAAAAGTCACGCACACTCAAGGGAGCAGTGTGCGTGAAAAGTCACGCACGCTCAAGGAAGCAGTGTACGTGAAAAGTCACGCACACTCAAGGAGACACGCTTCCAACAGGAAGCGTACTCAAGCCTGCATACGCAGCGCTAAAGAGCGCACGTAGCTCAGGGTGTGTCAGCTAAATAGCTCTGCACACTGCTCACAGTCTTCTCCAAACAACAAGAACACCATGGCTGAACCCAAGCTATACAGCATCATAACTTGGCCATCTGAACTCCAAATTCGGATTTCCAAAGTTCCAACCAGGGTGGAATTGAATGCTCTTCCACATGGAAACACCAAAACCCATGAAAATCCAACTTAAGTAGCTCAAACTATGCAAAATCCGAAAATAGAAATAACTTAGATCTATAACAATGGAGGCTCCAAATCACAAAAACCCAAGTTCTAATGTTGATCACAATATCCTAATCTAGCAAATGGACAAGGAAAAGAGGGTTCTCATGTAGTGGCAATATGCACTTGCCTAGGGTTGGGAGAGTTGTGGAGGAAGGAGAAGAAGAAGAAGAAGGAAAATTAATGGTAGAAGTTATGAGGAGAGAGAGTGGTAGGTGGGGGTTATAAAGAGGAGGAGTTGTGGTGGGGATGAGGGGTAACATAGGTTAAGGTGATCCAACACATAAACTAAATCAAACCAACCCAATCCAACCAATTAAAATCGAACCATGCCAAAAACCGAAAATACGAGAAATACCAAAATTCCACAAGTCGAGAAAAATAAAATACATGCCAAAATCCAGATACGAGTAAAAATACGAAATACGAGAAAAATACGGGAAATGAGGGTGACAAATTCAAGAGCTAGCACCTATACCAATTAGGTAACAGAATAGGAGTGTGGGCAGCTACTATAGGGACTTGAATGTAGGGTGGCAAGGAAAAGAACTTAAAGAATTAACAGTAAGTAATGAGGATAGGGAGAGTGAAAAATAACAAGGAATGCCCTGGTATAGTAGGGTGTATAGGTGAAAGTAGGCATTAACAGCAGCAGTACAAGTTACTGCATGGTATCATGAAACCAATAGGAGGAACCATCATAGATAGGTACCAGGGTTAGAGTAAAGGAGTATTCCTGGGTTAACAAGGCTAGGCAGTAGCAGGAGTATTGATGTGTGATAGTATAAGATGCGTGAGCCAGGGAATTTGAAATACAAATTTAGGATAGGCTTTAAAGCTGTGTAGTAGCAGAGCATGCTGGAATAATGGGACAGCAGTGTATGTGGCTAAGGGTTATCTCTCAAACATTTGTATAATAGTTGTGGGGTTGAAAGGGGGTGAATAAGGGGTAGAATGTATTAGTTATACACTGATATATTAGGCTACATATCATACATCAGAATTCAGCAAGTGAGGATAGGTAGCAGTAGTAGAAGAGACTCATCTGGATTTCCAAAGCTAAAGCCTTCTGACAATAGTAATATATCCTAGCTAAAAACATATATAATGTCAAGGGTTGAGGATTTCAAGATAGAAGTGTGTCAACTAGTGTCAAACTGTTTGGCTTGTGCCAAGGATAGGGTATGGGAAATTGTGTCCTAGGGTGGAAAAGGTAAGGAGGTACTCATAGGATAGGTGTTACTTCTAATTAATCATATAGGCTTTATAGACAATTTAGGAATATCTATTAGCTAACTATAAGTTCCCCTAAGGTATAAAGGATCTGAATAGATACCTCACTAGTTAAGATACATAAGTGCCATAGGAATCGATTTAGAAACCGAAGGGCCCAAAGTTTATATAGGATATTCCTAGTGACCTTAAAACCAAATAGATAGGTTAGACTTGAATTTTGTTCATTTATTGACAATTTAAATTCATAAAATAGGTTACTTGGACTCGAGATTGGAACCAGACCCGTATCATCAGCTCAGGACACCAGGCAATTATATTTATTATTTGTTTTTAATATTGTTAATTCCTATATTACACTGTTCAGTTATATAATACTTGATTCCTAACATGCCCATTACACGATGTCACTTCATATTTCTTCTACATGTCGTGCCTTCATTCTCGTATGTTGTGTTGGGACGGGGAAGTACTAAATAGACGTGTGATCAGACCTTAGCCCATGCTTTATTTTCTATAAAATAGATCTTGATAAATAATGTAGACCTTATGGTGTAACTATCCCAGACCGATCACATATTGAAAGAGTACTTCAAAACACTAGATATTTATATTCTCCTGTTATACTCATTACATGATGTCACATATTTCCTGTCTACTATTCCTCATGATTCCTGTTATAATTATCTTGATATTCTTATCATATATTTTATGTCTAACTTTTGTCTTATAGTCGTTAACATATATTTGGAACTGCACTCAATAAATTGTACTCATTCTATCCTGACTGGATAAACATTTTAGATGAGAATGATGAGAACGGATACCCTACGCACTATGGTCCATATATGGAAAGTATAGTTGAGCCTGACCTGACGTCACAGGAGGAGTTTGTAATACCTGACCCAGCTATTTTGCTTAGTTAGAGTTGATTTGGTTAAAGGCCGGATTTTTCTTCGGATTTTAGTTGACATTTTGATATTTGACATTGTTGGACATGTAGTTTTAGATCTTATCTATTTCATGGATTTATGACTTTATATATCTTTTCTTTACTCCATCTATCTAAAGATGTGATTGAGTATTATTGGTTATGTATTGCCCTCCCAAGTTGAGTATATTTATATTGTGTAGTTGTCATTATATTGTAATTATACAACATTCTACCGCCGACTCTGTGGTGTAGGCTGGGCGTGCCTGTCACGCCCCAGAACCAGAATACTGGAGAGCGGGGGCAGACATAGCCAGCTACGTATATGAAATGGAATCCATCTCGCTATACGGTCACGGCTGTCTAGATACATGAGGGTTTATCTACAAGCCAACAGTCTCTTAAGGTCATGAACAAGCCTAGTGTCTCAATCACAAGCAAGTAAGTAAAAGGTTACAAGAAGTATGATCATTAAATATACAATAGTAAGGCGTCCCAAACATTACATATTCAGCTAATCATGAAGCTAGTCGTTACAAAATGTTAGGACTAGCAAGAGTTTAGTCATACATGATCAACCCTAGGATCTGTCAATCATGTTACAGCCCGTAGGCAGACAGTAAGTAAATGCAATCGAGCTAAACAGGTGCTCGTCGGCTAAACGTCTCAAAAGAATATTTTTATAATAGAGTGGGAGAGCCAAAAATAACCCACTCGTTGCCAGGGTTCCGTCTAGTGGCCACCATCTGGCTGGAAGGTCGGTAGATCCTCTGGAGCTGCTCCGAAATCTGGCCATACAAAACCAGCTGGGTCAGATCCCAGAAAGAGCAAGTGCCACAAAGGAAGCTTCACTTAGGAACTAAAACCAGCAATCAGCACAAGAGTATAAATAAAGTAAGAACTAGAAATAAATAATAAAAAAATACATCAGGATGATATACGACGAGATAACCATGGAACTATTCAGATAACCAGGTTACAACCCGTAAACCAAACAAGGACCGGGGTTGTAAACCTTCGTCTGAACAGAACTTGGAATTCTCACCATTTATCGGTAAAATAATACAAGCACTCTGGTCGGGCAGTAATCAGGATCAGGGCAAGACTAGACTGGTTAGACTCCATCCAATCATTTCATGGCCAAGCAAGAATTACGGCTTGATACTTTAACTAACTAGGGCTGTCACAAGCCTAATTACTAACAAGATGCAGTGAGATTATTCCACAGCCACAAGCCCTACAGACCATCCAGGTTACCCGGGTTAAAGATTTAGAGTTGAATTCAGGTGGGTACATCATCCAGGAAACGCATGTACCCTTAGGTAGCTTGAAGGGTGCAACACATGACAGTGTGCTGGAAATATGCCCTACTCGACGGCAGGCTACAGATCCCAAGGCGTGCCCAGGTAACGGGATTGCCTGTAGCTGGGAAATCTCTTCATGACTAATGTATTAATCTAGTTATTAGCCTTAGTCAATTTCAGTAGGTACTCCTGACCGTGGTACTCAGGAGTCCCCTCCTAGACATGATGCAAGACAGGACTGGATTATTTGCACAAGCACAATCGCCCACGGTGTCTAGATTAATTATACAGGTCATGTCATGTCAGGTAGCCGTCGCAACAGCTGTTCGAGATAATTATGTCAGGTGTACCTGTCAAGTGTACTAGTCAGGAGTGCGCCACGACGGGCCACTATCAGGTCATGTCAGGTTATTATGTCAGGAGTGCACCACTACGGGTCACTATCACGTCATGCTCAATTATCAATTCCAAATATATCAAATGAATTTATGATTTTCAAGTTCAGGACAAAAGGCGTAAGGATATAAAATGGACGTAAAATATCTAATAAAATATCAATATACAGGGCGATAGAAGAGCCATGCGGCTAAGGCATATGCGGCCAGGAATGATCTCATGCGGCTAGAAGAGAACAGCCCTTACGGCTGAATCAGTGGTTCCATGCGGCCAAGGGTTTGGGTTCAACATGGAGTAGGCGCGCGGCTTCATGCGGCTATAAGGAAGCCCATGGCGCATGCGGCTCAGGGTTGCTGGAAGTCCATACGGCCAGGAAATGATTGGGCCCCATGCGGCTGAGGGAAGGAAAATCCATGCGGCTCGATATAGAGGGCACACATGCGGCTACATAAGCAAGGGCGCATGCGGCTAGGTTCAGTCAAGGGCGCATGCGGCTCAAAGGAAAGGGTTCTCATGCGGCTGGAACGGACTCGGGTTCATGCGGCTAGCGGAGCAAGATCCATGCGGCTAGGTCAATGCGATTGCTTATGCGGCTGGAGGTGACAGTTGCATATGCGGTTTAAATAGTTGCTCCCAGTAATGCGGCTAAGTCCATATAGACTCATGCGGCTGATGAGAAATGAGCCCATGCGGCTAAGAATGGGACTCAGCCTCATGCGGCTGGGATAAAGTTTCATGCGGCTTAGAAGTACAAGGGTTTCATACGGCTGGAGGCGACTTGCCGCATGAATACTCATGCGGTCAAGTACAGCTATGCGCCAGGGAACTGTTCTTCTTCTCCAAATTTCTGAGGAGAAGAACACTATGAGCCCATGCCTTCCAAGCTTCATAAAACCTTCATCCGGAGCCCAAATCCGAACTTCCATAGGTCAAAATAGGGTAAAACGAAATTCTCTACAACATGGAACCATCAAAACTCGGAAATAACAAGATTAAGTAGATCAAAACCCAAGAAATCCGAAAATAAAGTAAATATAGATCTACAAGAATCTAGCCATGGAAAGTGAAAATGCCAAGTTCTAAAGTAAGTTAGAATGTTGTAAAGAAGAGAATGAAGCAATAAAATCAGAGTTCCTCCATGAAGCAAGTTGCACTTGCCTAGACCTCTCTCTCCTCTCTCTGGTAGGTAAGGAAGTAATGGTGGAGAAGATGATAAATAAAGAGAGAGAAAGGAGAAGGGTTAATAAATGGTAGTGGTGGTGGTAGGTAGGGGGTTCACTTGGGTTCATGATGAACCAAAAATAACCCCAACCGAACCAAGCCAACCCCGGGCCAAGAATAAACCGAGCCAAGAAGGAAAAGCTAAGCCAGGAATTAAGCAATACAAGATAAAATACGTACACGTATTCCAAATACGTAATACGGACAACAGGCATTACAACTCTACCCACCTTAAAAGAATTCCGTCCTCGGAATTTAATTAAGAGGCTAGAGAGACAAGGACAAGCTATATTAATCACAAGCAAGCTATAACTAGGCAGACAATCACTCATTCAAGCAAGGAATCGAAGGCATGAGGCACAAGAAAGACATTATACCTCACGAGTCAAACAAGTCGGGATACCGCGATCGGATATCGTCCTCACGCTCCCACGTTGACTCACCCAAAGAGTGATGACCCCAAGCAACTCGGATTAACTTGATAGTCTTATTCTTGAGGATCTTCTCTCTCCGGTCCAATATAGACACGGGCCTCTCCTCATACGATAGGTTGGTACCAACAACCAATTCTGAATGATCCAGGATGTGGCTCGGGTCCGGGATATACCGTCGTAATTGGGATACATGGAACATGTCATGCACCTCGCTTAGCGACGGCGGAAAGAGCGAGACGATAGGATACATCTTCTACTCGCTCCAGAATGTCAAATGGTCCTATATACCTAGGACTAAGCTTTCCCCGCACGCCGAAATGAATGACGCCACGGTTAGGCGAAATCCTCAGGAATACATGATCGTCGACCGAAAACTCGAGAGGGCGCCGATGAGAATCGGCCCAATGGCGCTGGCGATCTTGGGCAACTCGAAGATGATCTCTGACTCGCCTGACCACTTCAACTATCTGGGCAATCATTTCTGGACCAAGCATCTGCCTCTCTCCAACATCATGCCAGGCTAACGGGGATCTGCACTTCCTACCATACAGTGCCTCGAATGGTGCCATCTGGATACTGGCCTGGAAACTGTTGTTGTACGAGAATTCCACCAGGTGCAAGTGATCTTTCCATGAACCATCGAAGTCAAGTGTGCAAGACCGCAACATGTCTTCAAGAGTCTGGATCGTGCGCTCCGACTGGCCATCTGTCTGCGGGTGATATGCTGAACTGAACTGGAGATGAGTTCCCAAACTCTCCTGCAGGCTACGCCAAAAGTATGACGTAAATCTTGAATCTCGGTTCGAGGTGATACTGACTGGAACACCGTGCAACCTGACAATCTGCCTGAGGTATATCTCTGCTAACTGAGCTGTCGACTGACCAACTCTAAATGGAAGAAAGTGAGCCACCTTCGTGAGCCGATCAACTATAACCCAAATAGCATCCCGACCAGCTGGGGATCTAGGTAATCCAGTCACGAAATCCATGGTCACATGCTCCTACTTCCACTCTGGAATGGGCAAGGGCTGAAGAAGTCCAGCCGGTCTCTGATGTTCGGCCTTAACTTGTTGGCAAACCAAACATCGAGAGACAAACCGAACTATCTTCCGTTTCATGCCATTCCACCAGAAGTGCTGACGGATATCACGATACATCTTCGTACCGCCAGGATGGATGGAATACTGAGAACTGTGCGCTTCTGACATGATCTCCTGTCGGATATCTCCGCTGGGTACACAAAGACGCTTACCATGTCGAAGTGTACCATCCTCATGAATGCATAACTCTGGTCTTCGTCCTGCCTCACACTCTGCTCTGAGTCGCTGAAGCTTGGAATCTGCCGACTGCGCCATCCGGATTCTCTCGACTATAGTGGACTGAACTTGCATGCTGGCCATCAAGGCTACACTGGAAGGGAGGACAACTTCTATACCCATCTTCTGAAGATCTGCTAACAACTCTGGTTGTGCTGTTAGAAAATAAACTCCTGCTCTCCTGCTCAATGCATCCGCAACAACATTGGCCTTCCCAGGATGATACTGCAGGTTGACATCATAATCCACAAGAAGCTCCAGCCACCTTCTCTGACGCATGTTAAGATCCTTCTGGGTGAAAACATACTTCAAGCTCTTATGGTCGGTGAAAATCTCCACCCTATCTCCGTACAAATAGTGCCTCCACAACTTAAGTGCAAACACTACTGCTGCCAGCTCCAAGTCATGGGTTGGGTAATTTCTCTCATGATCACGAAGTTGTCGTGACGCATAAGCTATTACCTTCCCATGCTGCATCAGAACACATCCTAAACCTCTGTCCGAAGCATCACAATACACTGAGAATCCTCCAGTTCCATCTGGAAGCGCGAGAATGGGAGCTGTTATCAGGCCTCGCTTTAACTGCTCAAAAGAACTCTGACACTCTGTTGTCCAAGCAAACTGCGCATCCTTGCGGGTCAACTGCGTCAATGGCGCTAAAATTCGAGCAAAATCCGAAACAAACCGCCGGTAGTAGCCGGCCAATCCAAGAAAACTACGAACCTCTGCAACTGTGTTGGACACTGGCCATGACTCAATAGCCACAATCTTCTGGGGATCCACTTCTACTCCTCCTCGAGTGATAATATGACCCAAGTACGTAATGCGATCGAGCCAGAACTCGCATTTACTGAACTTGGCATATAACTGGTGCTCTCTGAGGATCTGAAGAACTATACGGAGATGCTGCTCATGCTCCGCCTCACTCTTGCTGTAGACCAAGATGTCATCCAAGAACACAACCACAAACTGATCCAAGTAGGGCATGAAGATGCGATTCATGAGGTCCATGAATACTGTCGGCGCATTGGTTGCTCCAAAAGGCATAACAAGGAACTCCCAATGCCCATATCTCGATCTAAAAGCTGTCTTCGGGATGTCCTGCTCTCTGACTCTGATCTGATGATAACCTGAGCGCAAATCAATCTTCGAGAATACTGAAGCCCCCTTGAGTTGATCAAACAAGTCATCTATCCTCGGAAGAGGGTATCTGTTCTTGATTGTCACTGAGTTCAAGGTACGATAATCAACACATAACCTGGATGTACCATCCTTCTTTTTCACAAGAAGCATCGGGGCTCCCTAAGGCGATCCACTAGCACGAATGAATCCCTTGGTCCTAAGTTCTTCAATCATCTTGTACAATACCTCCAATTCTGAAGGCGCCATCCTGTAGACTCTCTCTGACACTGGGGCTGTCCCGGGAATCAAGTCTATAGTGAACTCGATCTCCCGCTCCGGAGGCATACCTGGAAGTTCTTCTGGGAAAACATCTGGAAACTCCTCGACTATCCTGGGCAACTGAACTGCTGCTACTGCCATCCGCAATATCGGAGAAGATGACTCAACTTCGCCTCGGGAGAAAGAAAACTCCGGCTTGCCTGGAATGCTAAAAACGATCCTGCCAATGTGGCAGTCTATCCTAGCATACTGGTTCCTCAACCAATCCATCCCTAGGACCACATCATAATCGGCCATCGGGAACTCTATCAATCTAGCGAAGAATTCTCTACCGCTAACTACGATCCGACACGAGAAAAACACTCTATCTACTCCCACAAGTCCGTTACCAGTAAGTATATTAAGCCTTACTGATAATGACTCGGGCTCCAATCCTATCCGTGTTGCGAATCGTGCAGACATAAAAGAATGCGATGCACCAGAATCAAATAAAGCTGAAGCTGGAAAGGAGTTGACGAGAATAGTACCTGCCACTACCTCTCCTGGTGCCAATCCTTCCTCCACGGTCATCACCATAGCATGACCATGCCCTCGGGGTGCTGGTCCCCTCTGCTAAAATCTTTGCTGCCTATTCTGACTCTGGGCCTAGGCTTGTGCATACTGCTGGGGGTTCTACCGCTGGAACATTTGGGTCTGAGGCGGCAAGGGCCTCGGCAATGGATACTGCTGCTGCTGCTGGACTGGAACTGGGGCTGGTCCTCTCGCTGAAGAGCTAGAAAGGTTGGACGATGATGAACCACCCCTATTCGGGCAGGACCCAACCCTATAGTCTGGTGCTCCACAAGCCAGGCACAATCCTTGCGCCCTACGACACTCTGCCACTACATGGCCTGGCTTCCCACAATGAGAATATCCCGCTGCGGAAGACTACTTCTGCTTCTGCTGCTGAGGGTACGTCGGGGTGGAATGCTGAACCGACGTCACTGAGGTCGCCCGCCTCGGAGTTCCAATAGTCAAAGCCCTGGCTGCCGGGGCTGGTACTGAAGACTGATTCATCTGGCCGTAGGATCTCTTCCGACCTTCGGCCCTATCCACAATCCTCTGGGAGGTATACTCATGCCTCCTAGCTGCCCTCAATACTGTATCAAAAGTCTGATGCTCAAACTGCTCGACCGCCAACAAGATCTCCAGGTGAAGTCCCTGCTGGAACCGCTCGGCTCTATCATACTCGGTTGCCACCAAAGTGGGAGCAAACCGACTGAGTCTGGAAAACTCGACCGCATATCCGTCGACCGTCCTGCCTCCTTACTTCAGATTGGTAAACCTCGTCTGCAGATCATACCGAGCCACGGCATCGAAATACTTGGTCTGAAATCTCTCTCTGAATACTGCCCAAGCAATGGGTGCTGCTAATCCAACGGCCTGTGCTGTCCACCAGCTGCGGGCAAGATCTAACAACTGCAGGCGCACAACGGCCACCTTCTCGTTCTCTGGGGTCCTGGTTGCTTCTAGAATCACCTCTGTGTCCTGAAGCCATGCATCTGCTGCGATACAATCTTCACTACCGTCGAAGAATAGAGGGTTCAAGCGCTTGAAGCTGTTGGTCACGCTGTTACCCTGATGACCTCCTCTGGTCAAAGCATCCATCACTGCCTGGTGCAAGGCATCTCCATGCCGGTATTGGGAAGCTATCAAGGTCCTGACGAGACCTACCAAAGTGCCATCATCAGGCTCGGCAGGCTGAACGGGCTGGACTGGTGGCTCTCCGCCAGAAGGCACGACTCTGGAGGCTACTCCGGAATGCTGGGCTTGATCTCCAGGTTGCTGCTGGTCCGCGGGAGGTGCTCCGCCTTGCTGGTCGGTAGGACCACGAACAATACCGCTGAAGAAGACGACATAGGGAACAATAAGGAAGGACCAGGAAAGATCAATGATACAAGCATATGATCAAGACAAGAATCCAGGGATTCAGAAGATACGAGCAGAGATCAAAGGCGAATACTGATTGAGACATAAAATCGGTAAACCCTCACATATCTTGATTTACAAGACCTGCATGGGCCACCACTTAAACCATGTCACGCCCCAGAACCAGAATACTGGAGAGCAGGGGCAGACATAGCCAGCTACGTATATGAAATGGGATCCATCTCGCTATACGGTCACGGCTGTCTAGATACATGAGAGTTTATCTACAAGCCAACAGTCTCTTAAGGTCATGAACAAGCCTAGTGTCTCAATCACAAGCAAGTAAGTAAAAGGTTACAAGAAGTATGATCATTAAATATACAATAGTAAGGCGTCCCAAACGTTACATATTCAGCTGATCATGAAGCTAGTCGTTACAAAATGTTAGGACTAGCAAGAGTTTAGTCATACATGATCAACCCTAGGATCTGTCAATCATGTTACAGCCCGTAGGCAGACAGTAAGTAAATACAATCGAGCTAAACAGGTGCTCGTCGGCTAAACGCCTCAAAAGAATATTTTTACAATAGAGTGGGAGAGCCAAAAATAACCCACTCGTTGCCAGGGTTCCGTCTAGTGGCCACCATCTGGCTGGAAGGTCGGTAGATCCTCTGGAGCTGCTCCAAAATCTGGCCATACAAAACCAGCTGGATCAGATCCCAGAAAGAGCAAGTGCCAAAAAGGAAGCTTCACTTAGGAACTAAAACCAGCAATCAGCACAAAAGTATAAATAAAGTAAGAACTGGAAATAAATAATAAAAAAATACATCAGGATGATATACGACGAGCTAACCATGAAACTATTCAGATAACCAGGTTACAACCCGTAAACCAAACAAGGACCGGGGTTGTAACCCTTCGTCTGAACAGAACTTGGAATTCTCACCATTTATCGGTAAAATAATACAAGCACTCTGGTCGGGCAGTAATTAGGATCAGGGCAAGACTAGACTGGTTAGACTCCATCCAATCATTTCACGGCCGAGCAAGAATTACGGCTTGATACTTTAACTAACTAGAGTTGTCACAAGCCTAATTACTAACAAGATGCAGTGAGATTATTCCACAGCCACAAGCCCTGCAGACCATCCAGGTTACCCGGGTTAAAGATTTAGAGTTGAATTCAGGTGGGTACCTCGTCCAGGAAACGCATGTACCCTTAGGTAGCTTGAAGGGTGCAACACATGACAGTGTGCTGGAAATGTGCCCTACTCGACGGCAGGCTACAGATCCCAAGGCGTGCCCAGGTAACGGGATTGCCTGTAGCTGGGAAATCTCTTCATGACTAATGTATTAATCTAGTTATTAGCCTTAGCCAATTTCAGTAGGTACTCCTGACCGTGGTACTCAGGAGTCCCCTCCAAGACATGATGCAAGACAGGACTGGATTATTTGCACAAGCACAATCGCCCACGGTGTCTGGATTAATTATACAGGTCATGTCATGTCAGGTAGCCGTCGCAACAGCTGTTCGAGATAATCATGTCAGGTGTACCTGTCAAGTGTACTAGTCAGGAGTGCGCCACGACGGGCCACTATCCGGTCATGTCAGGTTATTATGTCAGGAGTGCACCACTACGGGTCACTATCACGTCATGCTCAATTATCAATTCCAAACATATCAAATGAATTTATGATTTTCAAGTTCAGGACAAAAGGCGTAAGGATATAAAATGGACGTAAAATATCTAATAAAATATCAATATACAGGACGATAGAAGAGCCATGCGGCTAAGGCATATGCGGCCAGGAATGATCTCATACGGCTAGAAGCGAACAGCCCTTGCGGCTGAATCAGTGGTTCCATGCGGCCAAGGGTTTGGGTTCAACATGGAGCAGGCGCACGGCTTCATACGGCTAGAAGGAAGCCCATGGCGCATGCGGCTCAGGGTTGCTGGAAGTCCACGCGGCCCGGAAATGACCGGGCCCCATGCGGCTGAGGGGAGGGAAATCCATGCGGCTCGATATAGAGGGCACACATGCGGCTACATAAGCAAGGGCGCATGCGGCTAGGTTCAGTCAAGGGCGCATGCGGCTCAAAGGAAAGGGTTCTCATGCGGCTGGAACGGACTCGGGTTCATGCGGCTCGCGGAGCAAGATCCATACGGCTAGGTCAATACGATTGCTTATGCGGCTGGGGGTGACAGTTGCATATGCGGTTTAAATAGTTGCTCCCAGTAATGCGGCTAAGTCCATATAGACTCATGCGGCTGATGAGAAATGAGCCCATGCGGCTAAGAATGGGACTCAGCCTCATGCGGCTGGGACTAAGTTTCATGCGGCTTAGAAGTACAAGGGTTTCATGCGGCTGGGGGCGACTTGCCGCATGAATACTCATGCGGTCAAGTACAGCCATGCGCCAGGGAACTGTTCTTCTTCTCCAAATTTCCGAGGAGAAGAACACTATGAGTCCATGCCTTCCAAGCTTCATAAAACCTTCATCCGGAGCCCAAATCCGAACTTCTATAGGTCAAAATGGGCTAGAACGAAATTCTCTACAACATGGAACCATCAAAACTCGGAAATAACAAGATTAAGTAGATCAAAATCCAAAAAATCCGAAAATAAAGTAAATATAGATCTACAAGAATCTAGCCATGGAAAGTGAAAATGCCAAGTTCTAAAGTAAGTTAGAATGTTATAAAGAAGAGAATGGAGCAATAAAATCAGAGTTCCTCCATGAAGCAAGTTGCACTTGCCTAGACCTCTCTCTCCTCTCTCTGGTAGGTAAGGAAGTAATGGTGGAGAAGATGATAAATAAAGAGAGAGAAAGGAGAAGGGTTAATAAATGGTAGTGGTGGTGGTAGGTAGGGGGTTCACTTGGGTTCATGATGAACCAAAAACAACCCCAACCGAACCAAGCTAACCCCGGGCCAAGAATAAACCGAGCCAAGAAGGAAAAGCTAAGCCAGGAATTAAGCAATACAAGATAAAATACATACACGTATTCCAAATACATAATACGGACAACAGGCATTACAGTGCCCACGATTCATGCCTAAATTCTGGGTGCAGCTCGTGACACTTGTTACATACTTCTAAGGACTTTGTGATCTCTCCAGGTGTATGTGTTTATGACTTTCCGCAGGATTCTAGCCAAGATCGTGATCATCTCTCTCTATCGAAGATGACATGCTCTTGGATCATCTTTGCTGCTTGTATTATTTATTTTGCCATTTCTTTTCTTTTAGTTAAATGCTTGGTAGTGGATTTGTCTCCATCCAGCAACTTGTGCAATGAAATTCATATTTGATTTTATAATAATTTTTATATCCTATTTTTTGTGGATGAGATTTCATGAACCATGGCTATCTATGTACTACATTTACAGCTTATATATATTTATTATATGACTGGCATGTATGTTTTCTAGTCTTACGTATTTTGGGACAGAGGCGCTACGCACACGGTACTGTGAGTGAGAATCATTATGTTGGCACGAGCTTACACAACCGGCTTGCAACGGGTGTGGGAGGTTCGTCGGTCGGTTCATATAGAGTTAGTGTGAGTCTAATGAGTGACTTGCATTGAGATATGGATTGTTTGAGTAATGGATATGACTAGTACAACTCATGGGTGGGGAAGACTATTAGTATACGTATGAGAAACCACATATTAGCCTCAGTGGTAGTCCGTTTATGGGTTATTTGTCTCCCGTTTATGGGTGTATTGCTAGATGATATAACCGACAGTGGCTGCTGACTGCGTGCCAGAATACAGTCGGAAGGTATGCTAGTATATACATAAGCCTCTAGCGGATGCTATGCTTTAGTTATTCATCGACCTGAGACGAAGAGAAAGGTCTATTTTCTTTAGTTATTCAGTTAAACCAATGATTCGTTATTGGAACATATAGCAACAACCATTTTATCGGACATGCGTATTTTTTATTTTTCGATGGATTTACGTGGTTTCATTAATGAAAATTGTTTGATGTAGTGAATAATAGGCACTGGTTGTTCACCGTTCAAGAATTCTTGTTTAGGCAGTTCATATCATCCATACATAGTGTTTTGATCTAAGATTTCAATTCTTCTATGCTTCAGTAGTAGCATATTATTCCATGGAGCTAAGGTCCAAAATATGGAATAAACAAGTATTTCCACGACTCTACCACCCGGCCAATTCTGTTCCGCCTCATACATACCAAAGTCGTCTTCGATTTGCATACACATAGATGGTTAGCATACCTTTGTTTATCTGTTATTTATTCAGTTCATATTAGGGCATATTCTTTTGTATCTTGTTACGTCTCTGTGAGGACCTGGTGATCTCTCCAGGTAATGAATATGCAACTAGTATTGAGTAGTTGGACAGGTGTTGATTGCTGCACAAAGATTTCAGATATATATATATATATATATATATATATATATATATATATATATATATATATATATATATATATATATATATATATATATATGTTTTTTTTGTTTAGGTTTTCTTTCTCCAAGCTTGGTCGTAGCCTAAAGCCACACAGTTGTCCAGTGGAGGATTCGAACCCAAGACCTATGCTCAGGCAGCCCCTCGCACTACCACTAGGCTAGTGCCTTATGGACGATATATATATATATATATATATATATATATATATATATATATATATATATATATATATATATATATATATATGTCCGGCGCTCGTAGCGCAAGTGGCACGAGGGGGGGGCTCTCGGCGGGGAGACCCGGGATCGAGCCCCCCCTCCCGCACTAGCCGGCTGGGTGGCGCTGCCACGGGCTAGTGCGCGGATGCCCGGACACATAAAAAAAAAAAAAAAAAAAAAAAAAAAAAAAAAGAAAAAAAAAAAAAAATATATATATATATATATATATATATATATATATATATATATATATATATATATATTAAAAATCGAACCATCTATAAAATGAGGTCAACAGACCTAACAACAAAGGCCAGAAGGCCGAAAACACAGGGGCAAAATGAACCGCTCCGCCGGCCAACCTCCTTTCTCCTCGTATCAAGCTTTATTTCTATTCTTCCATAATATCCAAACAATGGCTGCCACCATCACCTTCCTCGCATGTTGTTGAGGCCCACACCACCATTCGCTAAATCTGGACATAAGGAAGGCACGTTCGTCCCAATACCCGCTCGAGATTCGAAGAAGCGCCATACCTGACTAGCCAACTCTCCCGCACTAAAGATGTGAGCTGAAGTCTCCTCCTGCGGTTCGATGCAACACGAGCATCTGGATGCCAAACTGTACCCAATCGATCTCATCGTCATGTCCGAAGGTAACTTGTCTTTTAGAAGACGCCAGAGCAGCAGCGACCACTTCTTAAGAATACAAGGACCCCAGGCTTGGGCGGCAATGCAGTCCCGTCAGTATGGAGACCTGGCCACCCTCCACGCCGAGGAAAGCGAAAATCTGCCTCCGGAGTACGGATGCCAGAAAACCTGGTCCGCCCTAGTAGAAGTGGCGCATCCCGACTCGGCGATAGCAAGTGTTGCCTTCCTCCCAAATACCTCCTCGTAGTGCGCAAGGTCCCAACTGTCGTTTCTCCACAAGTCCGCGATCGAGAACCGACCCATGGTCCCTCTAAGCTGTCCCGCCCCTGACCAGTCGAAGGACACCGCGTCGGTCTTTCCCTCCTTGACGTGAAGTCCTAGGTGCTTGTCCCCCAAGACCCTGCCCTTTAAAATCCTGCCCCACACCTTAGAGGTACCCGATGAATGCTCGATGCTGCTGGGTGGCTCCTTTTTAAAGTAGTTCGCTCTAATAAATTTTTCCCAGAGAGATTCCTACGTGCGCACTTTCTACCATAGCTTTATCGAATGAGCGTCGATTGTCTCCTTGATATTCCTGAGTCCCAGGCCACCTTCCTCTAAAGTCCTGGCCATGGATTCCCAGCTAATCCATTTGTGCTTAGCCATCGAGTCCTGCTGTCCCCAGAAAAAGAAGGAGAGGATACCTTCTATTTGATTGATGAAGCATTTCGATGGGGCGCATGTAGCGATCATGTACGTCGGCATCGATGCAAGAACTTGTTTGATGAGCATTAACTTTCCCCCAGGAGAGAGAACCCGGTTGTGCCATCAGTCAACTCGATTTCTAATCTTCTGAACCAGCGGATCAAAAAGCGACACCTTCTTTCTGCCCGCCGACATGAGACAACCGTGGTAAGCGAAAGGTGTCACGTCCACCTCAAAGCCAGAAGCCCACTGCATCTTCGATTTGTCTTCGCTCCCCGCCGAGTGGTGCATAAACGCCTTCGACTTATTTCTATTAACCGCTTGCCCCGAACACTTCTCCAACGTCCTCTTGATTTTGCGAAGGTCTGATTTGTTCCCTGCCGAGAAGAACAGCAAATCATCGGCGTACGCCAGGTGCGATACCGGCGTATAGAAGCTGCCTGCCCCTCCTATCCCTGCCTTGCTGAGGTAGCGACTCCGTGCTTTTGCCGCAAGAATAAATAGGGAGGGGGAAAGTTGATCTCCCTGCCTCACCCCTCTAGAGGAATGGAAGAATCCCATTGTTTTGCCGTTGATAGAGATGGAGAACCAGCAGTTGCAAATAAGTCTCTAGACCACATCGATCCACTTCTCCGCAAAACCCAATCTTCTCAGAACCCTTGTCAAGAACTGCTTAATCGAGTCTATCGTATGCTTTTATCATATCCACTTTGATGGCGACATTCCCCCTCTATGTTTGTGCCCAATGTTTTCAATCATCTCCTGCACAAGAAGAATATTGTCCAGGATCTCTCTCCCTTTAACAAACTCACTTTGCTCCTTAGAAATGATTCTTGGTAGCAATTCGGAGAGCCGACGCGCCACCACCTTGGAGAATAGTTTATTGACAAAGTTGCACATACTAATAGGTCTGTAGTCGTTGAGGGATTCTTGATTGTCACCTTTTGGAATGAGAACTTGAAGAGTATGAGTGATCGCTTTCGGGAAGTCGAGCCCCTGGAAGAACGCTTGAAACGCCTCTATGGTGTCCCGCCCAATAATATGCCATGCCGCGATAAAGAATCTCCCGGTGAATCCATCTGGACCAACCCCGCTCGTCTTGTCCACGCTGTGTAATGCTTCTCGAATTTCTACCTCTGTAGGGTCCTCCATAAGCTTCATGTTGTCCTCCTCCTCGACGCAGGGCTCGACTGCCTCCAAGAACTCAACCTCCTTGGTTACTCTGGACTTAGTAAAAAGATTGGAGTAGTAGTTGATCGCGTACTAACCTGTGTCTTCTTAATCACGTAATATCTTGCCTCCCTCCCCCTGGATCGAGCTAATAGCAACTTTTTTCCTGCGGCCGGATACACACGCATGGAAGAACTTAGAGTTCTTATCCCCCTCCAGGTCCTATTTGATACGGGCTTTTTGTTTCCAATAGATCGATTATGTGGCGATTCTCCTTTTGAGGTTCGCCCACGCTCTGTTCGCAGTGATTATGTTCTCCGTGTTGTCAGTTCTGGCATAGACTGCCTCCTTCTCCGTGAATTCATCCTCCGCTTTCTTCACCTCCTCAAAAATATTGCCAAAGGTGTTCCACTATGACAATGCCCGTCTGGCCTTCTTCAACTTGATCCCTAAATTAATGAGAGGGTTGATGTGTGCCTCTCCCATCCAGGCTTGTTGCACCATACTGAGAAAGTCGGTGTGCTCCGCCCAGAAAGATTGGAAGATGAATCTTCTGGGTCCCTTAGTCACCACCTGACGAATCCGTAAGAGCAGTGGGCAGTGATCGGATTCGATACTGTTCAGCTGGGACACCTGAGACGTAGGGAGGAGCTGCATCCACTGATCGTTGGCGAGTATCCGGTCCAGTTTGCACCACTGCTTCTGCACACCCTCCCTTTTGTTAGTCCACGTCAGCCCGCTGCCATCCGTTTGAATGTGAGCAAGGTTGGATGCGAGAATAAACTCAGAGAAATCTTTGATCGAAACTGGATCAAGCGCCCCCATGTCTTTTCCCCGAGCAACGCAATGGCGTTGAAGTTGCCCCCCACTGCCAACGGGCCAGGTGTTGCTACCTGCAGATCCAACAGCTTAGAGTAAGCGTCGGCCTCCAAGTTGATTGCTGTCATGGACAACCGTTAGCGCCGCCTCCTGCGCCAGTTCTGAGTGTGAGATCGGAACCGTGAGCGCTTGGTCGAAATAATCCCTCATTTTGAATGCCAAAACCTTTCTGGCCATGATCTATATGCTTCTTTTGTTGTAGCAAGCTTGGTGAAATCCAAGTTTGATTTGGAACCGCTTTATATGATTGTTGGCAACTTTGGGCTCGATAATACCAATCAACGAGATGTTGTGAATGTTAAGCATTTTAATTATGTCTGTAGTGCGCTTGCTCCCGATCCCATGTGTGTTCCAGATAAGGATATTAATCATTGGTTGGGGGTGGGGGGCGGTGTTACTTTCTCCTTCTTGATTGTCCCTTTTCAATATCTGAATCTCTCCGCTTTTTCCTCCGCCGCCTCTCCTCGCCGTGTATTCTAGTTTGTCTCTCTCTATGTTGAGTTGGCTCCCTCCTCCGAGCTCTCCTTCCTTTTCTTTATTGTTTGGTTTGAGCTTTTTCAGCTTGTGGCTGGACTCTGGCCTGCTGTTAGTATCGAGTTTATCTTCTTTGTTATACTGGACACCTCCTTCCTCTGATTAGGTCTTTCGTCTATACTTCTGTGAGTCTCTTCAGTAACCTTTATGCCGCTCGTGCACGACTCTATCCTTTTTCTTGAGCACTCTTCCGTCCGCTGCATTTTTCTCTCCTACTTTCCTCCTTTAGTCGAGGTACGTTGTCCTTCTTCCATCTCTGTTCTGGAGTTGGCAATATGACTAATGTTATCCACTTTGTCGCTGGAGGGGGATATGGGTCTGGGGGAATTTTGTTCCTTACTGATGGAGGAGACCTACTCGATAAGAAAAGGAACCTTATGATCGGAGGTGTTGGGTGACTGTGAGGATGCGCAACCGAAAATTGGGGGCGGAGTCCCAATCGTCGCTGAGGCCTCTTCCTCCTCTCTTGGGGAGGGGGCACCCACTCCCGAAACTGCCGGCAGGGGCTGCCCCTAAACGGCCAAGTCCTCCTCACGAATCGGCTGAGTTGAGCCTTTTCTGACCTACTCCCATGGGGAACTTTCATTAGCACCAGGAAGCCCGATCGGTTGCTTGGGGACTTTGCAGGATGAGACATCATGTCCTAGGTGGTTGCAGCCCCTACAGTAGTGTGGGACATCCTTAAAAAAAAGGGCTACCAGTAGCTCTGTTGGCCTGCTAAATTAACGCGAATTCGCGAAAGGAGACGTGCTTTCACGTCTACTTCCACGAAGATCCGAGCAATGCTCGGTCTGGATAGGTCCGTCGTCATTTTATCCATCTTCAGAGGCTGACCTAAAGCTTTAGCGATACGAAACAGAGCAGTTTGCTCGAACAGATGATGCTTCAGGCCAGGGAAGCTGACCCAAACAGGCGCGAGGGCGTATTCAGAGAGGGGATCAAAGTCTACCGTCCATCGAAAGACCCTCATCGGCGAGTTGGCGCTGAACCAAGAAGATCGTGCGCGCAGCCTAAGGAAGTCCTCTTTCTACGGCTGAATCAGAACATGCTTATGATCAATAACCCCGACTTTGAAGGAACCAGCGAAGCCGAAGGCGAGGAAAGCGGAGCGGACGATGTCCATAGGCGGCCGCTTGTGGGAGAATTTCCCGACAAGCGTGAGAGCAAGGACACAAACCAGAAGGCGCTCTTCTTCCACGGAGAAAGAAACCGTCGGCTTGCCGCAGAAGCGTTCCAACGGAGGGTGAACTGCCACCTGCGGAAGAACAACCGACTCCCCCTCACCACGTGGGCGAAGGATCTGATAGGGGGAACACCCGGGATAGTGGCCGCAGACACGGCCGGAGGAGCAGCCACCGCAGGCTCGACCATGGAGGCCGCGCCCAGAAGAATAAGAGGGCGGGGGGACACAGAAACGAAAAGCTAGGGCCGGCAAAAATAAAATAATATATATATATATATATATATATATATATATATATATATATATATGGAAGCGGATCAAAAGTCTCCCTTAGAAAGCCCCCCAAAAACCTCCCTCACTCTAATCCGTAATTTAATGTTAATATTAATGTTAATATTAATATTAATGTTAATATTAACATTAAATACTAAAATTAACATTAAATTTAACATTAAAATTAATATTAACATTAATATTAACATTAACATTAATATTAACAATAACATTAACATTAATATATATAAAAATTTAAAAAAATTTAATATTAGAATTAAAATTAATATTAACATTAATATTAATATTAACATTAATATTAACATTAATATTACGAATTAGAGTGAGGGGGGTTTTTGGGGGGCTTTCTAAGGGAGGCTTTTGATCCGCTCCCATATATATATATATATATATATATATATATATATATATATATATATATATATATATGGGAGCGGATGAAAAGCCCCCCTTAGAAAACCCCCTAAAAACTCCCCTCACTCTAATCCGTAATTTAATGTTAATATTAATGTTAAAATTAATATTAATATTAACATTAAATACTAAAATTAACATTAAACTTAACAATAAAATTAATATTAACATTAACATTAATATTAACATTAATATTAACATTAACATTAACATTAATATAAAAAAATAAAAAAATTAATATTAACATTAACATTAATATTAACATTAATATTAACATTAACATTAATATTAACATTAATACTAACATTAATATTACGAATTAGAGTGAGGGGATTTTTTAGGGGGTTTTTTAAGGGAGACTTTTGATCCGCTCCCTATATATATATATATATATATATATATATATATATATATATATATATATATATATATATATATATATATATATATTAATGTTATATATATATAGGGAGCGGATCAAAAGCCCCCCTTAGAAAACCCCCTAAAAAAATCCCTCACTCTAATTCGTAATATTAATGTTAATATTAATGTTAACATTAATGTTAATATTAATATTAATATTAATATTAATATTAATATTAATATTAATGTAAATATTATTATTTTTTATTTTTTATATTAATTTTAATGTTAATGTTAATGTTAATATTAATGTTAATGTTAATGTTAATATTAATTTTAATGTTAAGTTTAATGTTAATTTTAGTATTTAATGTTAATATTAACATTAACAATAATATTAACATTAATATTAACAATAAATTACGGATTAGAGTGAGGGGGGTTTTAGGGGGTTTTCTAAGGGGGGCTTTTGATCCGCTACCATATATATATATATATATATATATATATATATATATATATATATATATATATATATATATATATTTGGTAGCGGATCAAAAGCTCTCCTTAGAAAATCCCCTAAAAAACCCCCTCACTCTAATCCGTAATATTAATGTTAATATTAATGTTAATATTGTTTGCCATTAAAATCTTTTGATGGAAATTTCAATACAAACAGAACAGTATTACAATGTAGGACTTAGACGTAGTCCTAGGAGTACACTTTTGTTTAATCTGGGTCCCTAGTGCCGATGGAGCGAGTGGTAATACGTTGACTCCGTTGACGATCTGACGACGGTTATCGGTTCTCTGAAGGTTTGGATTGCTCTGGGTGCCGGAGCTTGCTGAGAGGAGGAAGACGTTGAGTGTCTGTATCTGCCTCTCTGGTTGTGCGATGTCTCTGCCTGTCTACGAATGTTCGTCTCTGTGTGTGTGTGTAGGTGTGGAAGAAGGAAATGATCCCTCTATTTATATAGTCTGCAGGCTGGCTGTTCATGCACGCATATGTAGGATGCGTCTGGACGCGGGGACGCCACGTGGTGATTGCTGATGGAGGCGCATGGACGATGCGCCCTGATTGAGCGGTTGAATTCTTCATACTGCTGTTGTGGGACGGCACGTAGCAGAGAAGGGGATTTTTCTGTTGCTGAGATCTTGGGTGAATCGAGTCAAAGGACACGTGTCATCGGCCCATGGCTCGGAGATCTCGGATTTGGTGGGGAATGATCTGGTAGGATGCGCCTGGGATTGGGCGCATGAGGAGACTTTGGCTCGTAACCTTTGGGAGTCGCGAACCATTCAGGGCGCATGGCTTTTGAGGCGCATGCGAAGCTTCAGTAGTGACTTTACTTCTGTCTTTTGGGATCAGAGAGAAGCCTGGGACGCATGGCTTTTGAGGCGCATGCAGAGCTTCAGTAGTGACTTTACTTATGTCTTTAGGGATCAGAGAGAAAGTCTGAGACGCATGGCTTTTGAGGCGCATGCAGAACTTTGGGCGCATGGCCGCGGAGGCGCATGCAAGTGGTTGGGCGGCCACGTGGCTTGTAACCGCCGGAGGAAAGTAATGATGATGCTGACGTTGGCGACGCTTCGTTTTCTGAAAAAGCTGTCAACTGTTCAGTCCTCGAGAGGCGTGCTGCCAACTCTGTCAGATTTTAGCATTTAATGTTCTTTGACAGGTGATGGACTGTTGGAGTGGGCGCATCGATCGGCGTTCCACTAGGCGCATGGGGCCGCATGGGGGCGCATTCTTGTGAGGCGCTTGGTGCTGAGGGGCGCGTCTGTGTAATGCACGGTCTGGCCGGCGCATCCGCTCCGCTTGACACGTCTTTTGGTGCGACTGGTACATTCTTCGAGTGCTTTAAATAGCCGTTTTTGACTTGGCTGAATTTGAAGCGTCAGGTTCATCCATTTAATGCAAATTCATTGCACGGGATTCGGAGAGCCATCCACTTGGTGCATGGGTTTGATTTGCCCGGCCTATAAATAGTGGCATGGAGAGAGTTTGCTTCTCGTTCTCTTCCGAAATGAACTTGTTTACTCGAGTACATGCTGTTGATGAGATGATCCCGAGGGTGAAGATGCGATGCATTGTCTTCATTGATGCACTTGAAGGTGACTGTTACATCCAAAAGTCGGAGTCGAAGGCTTCTGAGGCAGGCAGAAGGTGCTTGTTGCATCCAAAGATCGGGATGCACGAGCCTCGTCTCCGTCGTGTGGGAAGAGCCGCAGATCAGAATTGCGGTGCTGCGGCTTTGGGGGCTCTTTCTTCCTTCAAAGTTTGTGTTGTCCATTCTGGTTGTGTTGAAAGCTGCTCCTTTAGCCGCGGTTTCGATTGCGGTCTTCCTTCGCCTTTAGAGGCTCTTTCGAAGCCTCCCCTGGCCACAGTTTGGCTTGCGGTGCTCTTCTCTTTCTCGAGTTGGGGATCTCTTCCTCTAGCTAGAGGGTTGATTGTCACCCTCGTTCTGCTCAATAAATGCTTCATTAGTCGAAGCATTTAGACGGCGGTGAGCCTGGCTGGAAGGGTGGCACATAACTGAGCTATTGAAGGGATGCACATAACTGAGGATGCACATAACTGAGCTGTTGAAGGGATGCGCCCGGCTGGGAGCGCATGGTGGGATGCGCTTGAGAGCGCATGGTGAGATGCGCCTGTTCGAGAGCGCATGATGATGCTGCGCCTGGCTGTAGACTTAGGGTCTTTTCTTTTTGTAGAAGTTCTCCTTTGTACAGCCCATTTTAAGACATGTAATAGACTTTTATATGAAATAAAAATCTTCTTTTAATGTCTCTATTCTTGTTTTTGTCTGAACTTCCTGACGCATGTAGTGTTTGGCGCATAGGATTTCTGATCGTGAAATTCTATGCTTCTACAAGACCCCCTTCAAAGTTTTTAAAACTTTTTTGTCAAGTTTTGGAATACTTTGAATAAGAAGCATGGTGGTTGGGGCGCATGTCTGTTCGGGCGCATGGATACTCCGCGCATCAGTGACGGGGCGCATGCTCCTCTCAGTTAATGCAAATGATAAGCCTCGATAACCAAGAAGATTAATGATGATCTTTTTTGTTTTATCTGCAGTTATCTCTTCACAGAACCCGAAGCGGCGGCTGAGGTCACACTTCATCGGTTCACGCGTGCGACTGAGCCTATAAATAGGCATGAGGAGAAGAGAGAGAGAGAGAGAGTTCTAGCCTGATTCCTCTCTTTGCTTTTGTCTTTTAGAGTTCTTTTTCGAAAAAAACCCTAACTTTCTCCTTTCAAGAAATGGCTCCCAAGACTCCTCGTGGCGGTGCTGACAAGGGAAGAGGCAAAGGAAAAGAACCTGTAGAGTCTGCTGCGGCTGATGTTCCCCGTCCACCTATTGACGTTCGGCCATCGGTAGTTGGTGAGTTTCATCATCCCGTTCCTGTATCATACATACGCCGACGCGCATGGACCTTGAGTCCTGATGATGCGTCGAGGCTCCATTGCTGACGCACATGGGTTTAAGCACTGAAGATGCGCCGAAGCTCCACTGCTGACGCGTATGGGTTTAAGCCCTGAGGATGTGCCGAAGCTTTACTGCTGACGCGCATGGGTTTAAGCCCAGATGATGCGCTGAAGCTCCTTTTTAGATGTGCATGAGCCTGATGCGCTCTTGATGAGAACGAGGCTCAGATTCTTTTGTTGTTTGTAACATCGCTGAATCTTTGCCTTCTTTGTTGAACACCAGTGTCGATGACTGTTCCACTCCTGAATGAAGTGCTTCTGTATGCTGCCCTCTGCCAGCTGGGAGTAGATTACGATGAGAAGGTGATAAATCCTGCTCGAGCTGCTATCATGCTAGACCAGCCTCCCGAGAGAATGATTCAAATCCGGGAGCAACCGCATGGGTTCCTCAAACGGATGATGGAGCGTGGCGTTTTGAAATCTGCCACTTCTGATAACGTGACCTTCTTGAAGCCCGAGTTTCTGTTTGGAGACCGCCTTACTTCTATTGAAGCAAAGGTGTTGAAGGTCAAGGAAGATTGGTTTTTTACAGCAAGAGGAGTGCATATGACCGTTAAGCAGCTTGAACGTCAATGGCCCCTGACGGCCTTCTGTCGTCTTGCTTGCAAGAGGAGGATGTATTGGGAATTAACCCCATCCCAGGGAGGAGCGGTAGCAGGTATCCTCAAGATCGACTCTACCTCCGATCAAAGGGATACTTTGGCCGCCATGCGGTCTGGGCCATCTTTTACCTGGCGGACTCTACGTCCTGGGAGCATTTACAGTGATGTTCCCATCAATACATTTGCTTTCGGCGCTTCGACTTTTGCCAATCGCATGCTGTTGATGGAGCGATCGTACCCGAAAGATGAATTTCGGGTAGAGGGTTGGTGTCATTACGTTGCCAAATGGGACAAGCTGACACTCTGGATGCTGTCACGGTTTCAAACCGAACTCCAAGAGATGGGGCTGACTGCCGCGATCCGTGCTACTCAGGCAGGTATTGACATCAACCGTCATATATTCCTCGCGCTCCTGGAGATGTTTAACACCCAGACCGGGACTTTCTTTACCCCGGTGGGGGAGCTGGGACTCGCACTTCATGAAATGTACGAAGTGTCAAGACTCCCTTGGGAGTTAGAACCTTATGAGGAATACTTCCCGACCAACGAGGAGTTCCAAGTCCTGGGGGACAAAGCTGAAGAGATGATGGTCGTCTTCAAGGAAGTGGCGAGTCATCATTACTATATGCAGAAGAGGGATAAGTACGGATCGCAACCTCATGTGACCGCCTGGAGGGATTACGTCTTCAAGCAAGACAAGGAGGATCCCTCTCAATTTACCACTCCGCCAGCGCTTTCCCGTAGCGAAGTGCTTTCCGA
This sequence comes from Iris pallida, assembly GCA_029216955.1. Taxonomy (NCBI): domain Eukaryota; kingdom Viridiplantae; phylum Streptophyta; class Magnoliopsida; order Asparagales; family Iridaceae; genus Iris; species Iris pallida. The sequence continues at coordinate 6,625,748 of JANAVB010036820.1, read as the reverse complement.
AATGAACATGTTAGGTGAGAAGAATCCCCGAGAAAACGAGGATCGGGAGTCGGATGAACGCTCCTATAGCTGTTTCTGGCACCTTACTCATCGGATGTCGTCGAAAGCAGTATTAGCTGCATATCTGATGGTTTGGCTTCGGGATTACGTTTTCTCGGGCGGGTCAGGCTCCGTAGAGAGGGCGACCCGAAACTTAATCCTGCCAACAGTAAAGTTGGTTTTCGGCCGGCGCCTGGCTCTTCTCTCTGCGATTGTGTGTAACCTGCTACGAGGTTTACGTGAGTTTATAGGAAACGTGGTTCATGATCGCGGTAGGAATGACAACTTCCCACGTGCCGAACTGCCATTTCACTATCTGATGGGGTGGTTAATTTTACACCATCCAAATGTAATGAGTCTGGGCTCGGAAGAAGACCATAGGGCCGGAGATGCATTCCTTCACCGTTTCCACCAGAGGAGCTGGTTGCATTCTGGCGTTCCTGTTTGCAGGAAGGTTTTATCCCGTCTTCAGGGATGGAAGATCACCAAAGTAGGTCCTGTCTTTTCGGGTTTTGAGGCCGGTGAAGACTTAATGGATTCGGGTGAAGATGCCACCACTCTGCCTCCATGGGGATTCCGCTGGTTGCAAAGTATCCGGCCGTCCCATCTGGTGTATCGGAACAGGTACCAGTGCTACCTGGAACCGTATTTACCGAGCCGTTTTTCACGACAATTCGGCTATGCTCAGTTGATGTTGGATAATCCCAGTATCACCCTGGGGTATGCTGGGAGCTTGCTGGATGGTGCACGAGCTTGGCATTACTACAATGCCGGATGTACCGGAGCTCGATTTACGCTGCCCGTCCAGAATCCACGACCGCCGATTCTTTTCTCAGCCGCCAAATTTTACTGTGTTATGGCTGCCATGCCTCCCGGATATGATAGGGAGACCAGTCTTGTTGTAGGCACCCCGTTAGCGGTGACCGGGAACACATCGGCGAGGGTTCGATCGTATCGTCCGCCAGAGGTGGGTCATCGAGGTACCCCTGCCGCATCCCCGGGGGTCAGGCCGAACCTTCGGTTGATCAACCGAAAAGACGTGCGGATACCGAGGCTGGCTCTTCTGCGTCAAAGAGGCAGAAGAAGGCATCGTCACCGACTGTGTCATCGGATTCGACACCTACGGAAGTAAGGGTGTCCCATATAACCCAATTCAGGATCCACATTTCGTGTGACTTATGCTTTCCTTTTATAGGAGCCGCTCAAAAGGAGACCCCGTACTCCCAAGTCTGGTGGCAGCAGGCCAAAGGCGATGTGGGCTCATCTGAAGAGCGCATTCCGCCGATTATGATGTCTCCCATGGAGGAGGATCCAGATGATGTCGTTGTTGTGGAGACTCCGGTATCTCCAGATTATGTTAGGAGGGAGGCTGAGGATATAGCAGCTTCCGGGATAGTGCAAGCCGCCGTGGGGGCCTTGGACGTTGAGGGTCCTGTGGACACGGGACTTCCTGATGATGAAGTGGGGTGGAGTTCGTCGTCTTCGAAAGACGTTCCTCCAGAGATGCGTGAGTCTATTGCGGGGGCAACAGACGTGATTGCAACAGAGGAAAGGGTTGATTCCCCTCCTTGTCATGATGCGGGGAGGTCGGCCGTAGCGTTGCCGAGCCCTACCCCAGGCTCAGCAATGGAAGCTGAGGTGGCTGTCGGTCGGGAGGTGGCGACAGATTTGGCCCCCGTGGAGGGATTCGATGATGAGGGGGAGACTCGTCTGCCGAGGCCGACCCCAGAAGACGTGCCCCGCCAGGAAATGGGAGCTGATCCGGTTAGCGTGCCAGAGGAAGGCTCCGTGCTGGTTATAGATCGCACCTCGGTGGTGGAGGAGGCAGCTCCGGGTGCTGATAGTCCCTTTGAGCCAGAAAAGGGCAAGGGCTTGTTAATGCAAGAGCCCTCTGTTGCTTCTTCGACTTGGGGGACGATATCGACACCCCACCCAACTCCTTCTGCACTCTTGGCATCTGGTACTGGTGGCGAAATTCAAGCTCCTGGTGCGGAAGAGTCTGCTGAGGTCGATGTTCAAACCTCGCAGAATGAGATAGGCGGGTCTTCTTCAGGTCCGCCATCCAGGGTAACTCCTCCAACTCCTGCCATGACACCACAAGTGTTGGCGGATGCGGATGAGTATGTTAAATTCATCGTTGAGGCAGTGTACAAGATGCTGCAGAAGGGTGTGTCGACAGTGATGAACACCAATAGGAGTTTTGCGATGGCAAAATCCATGGTGCTTCCACACATCAACCTGATACGTCTCCACTAGGGCCATGATCATATGGCCGAGATTCTGGAGGCCTCGGTGACTGAGCTGGATCAACTGCTTTCCGAGTTTCAGCGTATCCAGCAAAATGATCTTTTCGCCCTGATCGACGCAGAAAAGGAGAAGCTGATTGCTGAAATTGAGTCCTCTTATCAGGCCACCGTGGGTGTCTAGGAGCGTGAAGTGGCTGAGACTGAAGCTGCAGTGGAACGGTTGTCTCAGTCTACGCAGGAGAAGGTGGAGTTGCAAACTGCGTTGGACGCTAGCATCGCGGAGGTTGATGCCCAGATTCGTCACCTTGACGACCAGCGGGCCCGACTCCTATTGGATACTGAGCGTGCCCAGGCTGAACACGTAGCATTCAAGAAGGAGGAAGCAGCTTTCACCCACCGGGCTCTTACTCTGGCCCAGCAGCGGCAGCAGCTGGATGAGAAGTATAAGGATGACACTTCTCCAGAGGCCATAGAGGCGATGCGTCAAGAAGCTGAACGTCGGGTCCTGGCGACTGTGGAGACTCGAGCGACAGACTTGAGGCGTCGGATTGAAGAGATTTCAGCCAACCCTGGGGATGTTTAGGGATTGTAGTCTCTTCTTTTTGTGTTTTTGCAACTCTTGCTGGGGGGTGTAATCCTTTACTCTTTAGAATAAAGAAATACAAGATTTTTGTGATGTGTTCATTGTTGCTGTCATGAACTTGATGATTTATGTGGACCTATTATCTTTTGTGCACCTTGGTTTTTAGGTACAGATAATAAGTTTGAGAGAGAACCAACATGTTTGCTCAGAGGTGATGTGGACGTGGCAAATATGGGATTCAAATGATGGAATCTTCCTACTCAGAGGTGTTATGGACGTGGTAGGAATGACTCTGGGGGATATGCGGAACTACTCAGAGCTAATGTGGACGTGGAAGTTCTGCAATCAATGTACGGCAACGCAGGGGTTATTTGTACGGGATGTTTACTCAGAGGTAATGTGGACGTGGTAAACATGATGGGTAACGTAGTCTTACGGAGTGTAAGATTCTGCTTTGTAGGGCGTAGGGGGACAACTCAGAGGTGATGTGGACGTGGTTGTCCTTCTACTGGAGGATGCCCCGGAACAGCTGGGTTCCGGAAGCGTCTGATTTTGTGGAAGTACACGTCTGAAGGATGTCAAGAGTAGTACTTCTTTAGGAACTTGTCGTTGATGGGCATCATGAACAAGTCCCCATTGGGTTTAGCGAGGCGGTAAGTACCGTTTGAGTATACCGTCTCTATGATGAAAGGTCCTTCCCACTTGGGCTCGAACTTTTCTGGTGTCTTATGAGTCAACACCATCGGCCTCCTGACTGCCAGAACCAGGTCGCCTTCTTGGAAAGTCCTTTGCTTAACCTTCTTGTTGAAAGCCTGTGATATACGGGCTTGGTAGAGTTCAATGCGTTGTTGAGCTAGAAGACGCTTTTCGTCAAGTGCCTCCAGTTCCCGCAGACGACGACGTTGATTGTCCTCTTCTGTGAGTTGGTTTGTGATTGCTACACGGAGTGAGGGTATCTGGATTTCGAGAGGTAGTACCGTTTCGCTCCCGTAGACCAGGGAGAATGGTGTGTTGCCCGTCGGGGTCCGTACCGTTGTGCGGTAGGCCCAAAGGTATTCGCCGAGCTTTTTGTCCCAGTCGTGTTTGTTGGATGACACGACCTTTTTGAGGAGCCTAACGATGGTCTTGTTGAACGCCTCGGCCAATCCGTTTGCTGCCAGATTGTAGGCGGTTGAGGTCACGTTTTGGATGCGATTCTTGTCACAGAATCTGCTGAAAACATGGCTGATGAACTGAGGACCCTTATCATGGATAATCCTCCGAGGTACCCCGAAACGGTAGATGACATGGTGCTTGATGAAGCTGATCACCCTAGAGCTCTTCACTTTCGCCAGTGGGACTGCTTCTGCCCATTTGGAGAAGTAGTCGGTGATGGCTAGGATGAAGCGGTGTCCTCTTGATGAAGGAGGGGTGATCGGTCCTACAATGTCCATGCCCTAAGCTTCGAAAGGCCAAAAGACGACTGTAGGATGTAGTGATTCTGACGGTGTATGGATGAAGTCTGCGTGAAGCTGGCACGCATGGCACTTCTTAGCATAGTCAACAACATCAGCGGCCATGGTTGGCCAGTAGTAGCCCATACGTCGCAGTCGATCCTGTAACTTAGGGCCAGGTTGATGGGCTCTGCAGGTCCCATCGTGAGCTTCTCGAAGGGCTTCGGCTGCTTCTTCGTTGGACAGACATCACAGGAAAAGTCCATCGTAGGAGCGTCGGTACAGTATTTTAGTAGCTGTATCGTAGTAGAATCGAAGGGAGCGCCTCCTGACTGAGACGGCTTCTTTCAGGTCTTCTGGGAGAATTCCGTAGACAGCGAAGTCGATGAACGGGAATCTCCAGTCTCGGACACTAACATCAGCACTTGTTGACATGACATGGGTCACTTGTGAGCATAGGTTGTTTTTAGGACAGACCAAGTCTCGACCAACTATCGTGATGTAGTGTTGAGTCCTGAGGGGTGCTACTAACGAGGCTGCGAGGCCAGCCAGAGCGTCAGCCTCCAGATTTTGTAAACGAGGTACATGTTCGATGAAGAACTCGACGAAGGTTGAAATAATGTTCAACGCAACTTCATGGTAAGGGATCAAGTCTTCATGGCGAACCTCGTATTGCCCTCTGATCTGGTTTAAGACGAGTTTTGAGTCGCCGTAGGCTTCCAGATGATCTACCCCCAGCTGTTGCGCCAACTGGAGTCCCATGATGAGAGCGTTGTACTCGGCAACAGTATTTGAGTACGGCTTCGAAAGGGAGTAGGCGCGCTGGATGACCAGCTGATCGGGAGAGACCAAGACTACCCCCACTCCTGCTATAATTTGGCCTTTGGGGCCTGTTCTTGAAGCGCCATCGAAAAACATCCGCCAGACGGAGCTTTCTTCGGTGACGTTAGATTCTTGGACCTCATCTGGGATGTCTTCATAGAATCTGGAGGACTCCGGGATGGGGTGTGTAGCTAAAAAGTCGGCCAGAGCCTGACCCTTGACGGCTTTTTGTGGAATGAACATCATTTGTATGGTGTTAGCAGGATCGCCCACGTAGCTAGCCGGGAGTTTAATGACCCTGGCTTCGTCATGAGAACTCTGAGTGGATTGACTCGGGAGATAACATGAATCGTCTGGCCTGAGACATAATGGCGAGTCTTCTGGATGGCAAATACCAACGCCAAGCACTCATTTTCAACGGGGTTGTACCGGTGTTCGGCCCCGATCTGTGTTCTACTGAGGTAGTAGATAGCTTGCTCATAGCCTGTATCGCTGTTCTGAGCCAGCAAAGTGCCGAGGGAATGATCCATGGCACGGACGTAGAGGAGGAATGGTTTGCCGGCGACGGGCGCCACTAGGACTGGCGGACTCGTCATGTAAGCTTTGATGTCGTCGAAAGCTTTTTGGCATTCTTCTGTCCAGACGTAAGAGACTCCCTTCTTCATAAGCTGAGTGAAGGGTCGACATTTTTCGAAAAGGTTTGCTATGAACCTCCGGATGTATGCCAGACGCCCCTGCAGGCCTCGAAGTTCTCAGAGGTTCTTCGGAGGGACCATGTCGAGGATGGCTTTGGTCTTCTCGGGATCGACATGAATGCCTTTCGCCGTGATAATGAAGCCCAAGAACTTTTCGCTGGAAACCCCTAAGAAAGATTTAGCGGGGTTCATCTTGAGTTGGTGCGTCCGCATAAGATCGAAGACTGTCTTCAGGTCTTGTAGGTGACCTCCTTTGAGACGGCTCTTGACTGCGATGTCATCAACATAACATTCGACTGTCTTACGAAGATGCTGACGGAAAATGGTACTCATAGCTCGTTGGTATGTGGCACCGGCGTTCGTCAAGCCGAAGGGCATCACTGTGTAGCAGAAAACGCCCTTTGGAGTCCTAAATGACGTATGTTTTGCGTCATCGGGGAACATCTTGATCTAGTTGTAGCCCGAATATCCGTCCATGAAAGACATGCGTTCGAAGCCACATGTGTTGTCGATCATCACGTCGGTGATAGGAAGCGGGAATTCGTCCTTCGGGCAGGTGATGTTAAGATCCCTGAAGTCGATGCAGACTCGAATCTTTCCATTCTTCTTGGTGACAGGGACAACGTTGGCCACCCAATCCGGGTGTTGTTCTTCACGGATAAAGCCGCTGGTCAAGAGTTTGTCCACCTCCTGATCGATAGCGTTCATGATGTCCGGACGAAAGCGTCGCTGTTGTTGTTTGATAGGCTTGACATCGGGCAAGATGTTGAGCCTATGCATCGCGATCTGAGGATCAAGTCTCGGCATGTCTTCGTAGCTCCAGGCGAAGACATCAATATATTCTTTAGCCAGTTGGATTAAAGACTCCCGGTCTTCTCCTTTTAGGCTTTTGCTGATGAAGATGGGTTTGGAAGAAGATCCATCACCAAAGTCGATCTGCTCGACTTCGTCTTCGGTAGGGGGTTCGCGTAGCTCAAAACGAGACTCCCATTGTTCTCCTAAGCGTTGCGCCCAGGGTTTTTCTTCGAAGAATTCCGGCGCTTGATCTTCGCCTTCATCTTCTTGAGGTTGAGCGGATGTCATGTTGGCAGACAGCACTCTCTTGAAGACTGAGCCGATACTGGTATCGGAATCCCAAGTTGATGCTTTAGACGAATGAGAATGTTCTGCTTCTTCTGTCTCCGAACTCTCTGGAGTTGACGGCAGCGTGACATAGGCTATCCCCCGTCGAGTCCGATTGTAGTAGTCCTACGGCTTTTCTTTAGGTGTTGGAAGCCGGAGAGGAAGACGTCGACCTTTGCCGTAGTTCAGGCCTTTGTTGCTTTTTAGATCGTAACCCATCTTTTGGATGAGGTACTTTGCCTTGTCCGTATACCGATAGACTTGTATTCTACCGGTATCTGGTTCTGGCTCGAGTGGCGGGAGGTCTTGATGACGCTCGACTTTGCCAAAAATGATGGATTCTTCGTCTCGACTCCGCGGTGGGACTACAGGACAGACCCCTTGGAACGGGACTACTCGATTTACATGATGGACAGTCGTTATTTGTGTTTTACAACGACTGTAGAGCGTTATCTAATGTATATATGGCATTCCAATGTGGAAGACTAGAATAATTAAAAGACACTCTATTATTGATAAAATACGAGATTTTATCCCGCGGGATTACATTGTCCAGAGAGGGTGCGTCTACATCAGCAGAGATGTATTCCCCTAGCTCTTCATCTGTGAGTACTGGAATTGGATTGAGAGAGTCCACCACAGCTTTGATTTCGGGGTCCGAGAGGGCTATGTGGGCCTTCTCTGGCAGCTTGGATTGCGGCGGCTTGCCCTTAAGACGCACCTTCAGAGGTGCCTCAACTGCGCCTTCGGTGATGGGTGCCTTCCCCTGTAGTTTTGCCACGAGGGGAGCCGATGTTTGAGGCAGCTTTCCCTTGAGTCGTATCTTCAGGGGAGCTTCAGGAGCAGTTGGTGCTTTCCCAGGTAGCTTGATGTTCATGGGAGGCAACTTCTGAGGCGGTTTGCCTTTGAGTCGGATCTTCAAAGGAGCGCTGGGAGTCATCTCAGGCTCCATGTCCGGCTCTGCTGCCGTTTCTGTCTCGTCGTCAGCATCATTGGCTTCCTCTTCGTCAGATGATTTGTACAAGTTGGAATCCGTGAAGTAGGCTTCAACCCCTTTGAAAGGGTCAATGTCCGCAAACTCCGTCCGGATGACGTCGTTGGTGGACACGTACTTCATACATTGATGGAGTGTGGATGGCACCACCATGTACTCATGCAGCCATGGACGACCCAACATGAGGTTGTAGTTGACGTCAGCGTCCACGACGTAACAAGTCACCTCAGTCCTGAGGTTACCGATATGGCACTTTAGACGTATCTTGCCCAGTGGCTCGCTCTTGCTAGCGTTGAAGCCACTGAATGTTGTGTTGGATGGCGCCAGTCGGTACATTGGGATCCCCAGTGTTGAGAGTAGCGTCTTCGGGATGATGCTGAGGGAAGACCCCGGATCGATCTGAATCCGCTTCACCTTGACAGAACCGATATACCCTGTATAATACAGTGGCCTGTTGTGTCGGTTGTGCTTGAGCAGCATGTCTTGTTAGGTGAAGGTTATATTGGGGATAACCTCATCCGCACAATGACAGTACGCACATGCAGTTAGGAGATCTTCAGGCTGCTTGACCTGACTGATGAAGGACTCAGCATCTTTCAGAGCTTCACAGAGAGCTTCGCGAGTGTCCTTGGAAAGACGAAGGAGCTCAAACAGAGAAAGGCGGGCAGGAGTACTGGCCAGTTGTGCCAGTATGTCGAAGTTGTGCGGCTTGGCTAGCCCCGAAGCATTTTCCTTTCGTAGAGGCTTGTCGAAACGAGCCTCTACATGCTTCTGCTTATTGGCTGCTGAGGGCTTAGACGGGCCCTCTTCCTAGGTAGCAGGGATGGTGCAAGGAGGCACCACCTCGACGGCAGCTTCGTCGGGTTGGGCGTTCTGTTGTGAACGCGTTTGTACAGGAAGAGCCTCTTCTGCGGAGGAAGAGACCATGCGGCAAGACTTGATCTTCCTGCCTTTGGTTTTGGAGGCAGAGCGTACCTCCGGTTGAGTAACCTCGGAGACGAGATCAGGGTGAACCCTTAAGATCTCTCCCCGAGATGTGGTGAGTGGGTTGAGTCCACTCACATTGTCACGAGTAGGTGGTAAGTTAACCACCTCCATTGTCGCCTTAGGGATGGGGACGACGCCATCTTGTGTTGTAGTTGGTAGCAAGGTGCCGAACTGGAGTGACACCACGTTGGCCGAAATCGTCTTTTCCTCGTAGTCGACGAAGATAACATCCGCATTGATCATGCCCTGGATGTAGTTTTTGAGGACGTAGCAGTCCTTGGTTGGATGTCCGACAAACCGATGGTAGTGACAGTACCTCAGATTATCCACTTTTCCAACCTCGTCCGGACGCTTCGGGTCCGACAACTTGATCTTGTCACCCTGCTTCAGTATCTCAAAGAGTTGCAGGGTATCTTTATCATTGAAAGAATAAACCTCCTTTGGTCTTGGTGCAAGTGGAGGCTTCTGAGTAGGTGCTGATGCACCTTTTGAGGCATTGACAGTCAATGCCTGTTTCCCCTTCGTCTCTCGTCCGGGGTTGTTGGCTGCAGGCTGCTTCCCCTTGTCTTCAAAGGCGGGGAAACTGACTCCCAGAAGACGAGCATTGGCCGCCTTCTTTTCTGCGGCCTCGGCTTCGATGATTGGAGAACTCCAGTCGGGAGGAGGAGTAGAGTTGAGCCAGAGTTTGACTGCAGGAAACATGTTCATGCTGCAGGAGGAGAGGAGTGCATGTTCTGGCATGTCCGGGGGCAGTCTGAAGCAGGCCTGTCGGAAGCGTTCGATGAATACCCGAACTGTTTCCTCTCCTTCTGGCGTATCTCAATGAGGGACGCCATTGTCATGTCCTTCCCGCCATCGTAGAAACGGTCGAGGAAAAGGCACGTCAAATCGTCGAAGGACAATATGGAATTGTCGGGGAGGCTGCAGTACCAGTCGTACGCCACTCCTTTCAGTGCGCCGACAAATATGCTGGTGAGTAGCGCATCCTCTTTCGGGAGATGTCCCATCTGAGACTAGAAATACGTCAGATAGCGACGCGGAGAGTCTTTTTCGTCGTATGGCGTCAGTGTTTGTGGTTTATATTTGGGAGGATAAACCACTTTATTCCATTCGAGGGGATAAGGTTGGGGGATGCCCATCTTTTGGCGCTCCTCTTGTCTCATCTTGGACTCAAAACGCTCGCACAGGTCCCTGATCATCTCGACCACGTCTTTCGTGGATCTGGGAGTCGGGGAAGGTGGTACCACCTGGAGTTGAGCATTTGAGGGCTCCGACATCCGGAGGGCTTCGCGACGATCCGTATCCAAGGATACCCGTTGAGGGGGTACACTTGACTCTCCATTGGCCCCTGGGTTGGGACCGGTAGAAGGTGTCCTGGCCAAAGCTGACCGTATCTCAAACATTGCTTGAGTCAGTGTTTGCATAGAGGCAGAGAGGGTTTTGAGTCCTCCCTCCGAGGTATCCATACGCTGGATGAGGTCTGGTGGCGGTACATTAGAATCGGCGTCACCCCCAGCCATGTAGACTGTCATGACACGGCTGGAGTCGAATGGCTGAGTTGAGGCTTCGCTTTCAGCCTCACTCTCATGTAGAGGAGTTGTTGTTCCCGGAGCTTCGTCTTGGCTACCCCCAGCTATGCTCCTGAGGGCTTCTTCGTCTTCGAGACTCGGATCCGCAGGGGATAAGCTACCCCCAGCTAAGTTTTGGAGGACGCCTTCGTCTTCGGGAGAAGTATCCGTAAGGGCCTGACTATCCCCAGTCATATCCTGTAGGACTTCTTCATCTTCGAGATGCAGGTCCACAGGGGCTAGACGACCCCCAGCTATGTCAGGGAGGCTGACTTCGCCCTGAGGATGAAGATCCACCCCAGCTGTGCTTTGGAGGACACCCTCGTCTTCGGAAGGAGGATCAACAAGGGCTTGACTACCCCCAGCTTCCTCCAAGAGCTTCTTCCTCCTCCGAGTGCCTTCGAACACTCCGGAGGACGAGGCGGTTATTTTGGATTTCCTCGGCTGGCTCTTGGACAAGGAAATGTCATTCGTCTTTCGGACTGACGAGGAGTTAGAGATTACATTACATAAAGCAACCTCTAGTTCTGGCTCCTCTATTGTTGACACTTTCTTCCCGAGACGACGTCGGAGAGGTGTCGATGACTGCAGCCGCTGGAACACCGACTGTCTTGGTGGGACGGCTGACTTGTAACAGTAGTTGATGGTGACCACAGCACAAGTATGCCCTGTGAAAGGTGCATCGTACTTGACAGTCGACTCTTCTGATCGGCGCTTGTGAGTGATCACGTTACGCAGATCGTTGGAGGAGAGTGCTACCTTCACACCCCCTTCAGGCGCATGGCAAGGCCAAGCACCAGGGTGGTCAAGTGAATGCTGCGCCCCCTGGTCCAACACCAAACAGGTGCTCAGATCAGTAGTGGGGGAACAACCTTTAAAGTGACTTGAACGAACCTCAGACGTACAACCCGAGGGGGCGCGGGGGTTCAAGACCACTGGGTTTGCCTTACTCGACTTGGTTGCGAACGCAACAGATGCGCCCAAGTGAGATAAGGACTTTGAAGGTCGGCTCGTTTCTGGCGCAGAAGTACCTGAGTCGACCTTATACAGCTTACCATCAGCAGCGCGCATGATTGTGAGCGCATACTTCTGGCTTGCTGCTGGCATAGCACGTTTGTGACGCATGGCCCGTGCTGCCTTAGACTTCTTCGTACCAGGCCGCTAGGGCGCATAGTACTCAGAATCCAAATTCTCCTCGCCACTACAGCGAGTGAGTCTGTCAAAGACAGAGACCTTCTGTGGCTCATCGGAGGTGATGCACGGGGAATTGGCTGCGCCCCTGCTCCGTCGACGCATCTTCCTCGCCTGAGAGGGAGATGGCTGGGGAATGTGGTCAGCCGCACGTTTCCCCTAGAGATGCGCTGTACCAGTGGGCGCATCTTGGTTGCTGAGGACGTCAGTAGGAAGGGAAGGATGGATCAGCGCATCCCCTTTGGTGGTGGTGCCAGAGGCGTCGACCTTGCGCACCCAGACTCGGCGGGTCTTTTCGGCTTTGGCAGCCGTTGCGAAGGACTCGCACTGCCTTCAGAGATGAACTCCTCATACGTCTGTTGATTGAGGCGTATGACCAGCGTCTTGTGGGAGGAGCCCACCTTCACATCGTCGGATTACGACACAGCTTTCTCGGTGGAGGAGAAAGAGGTCCCCAGCAGAGTCGCCAGCTTGTTTGCCATTAAAATCTTTTGATGGAAATTTTATTACAAACAGAACAGTGTTACAATGTAGGACTTAGACGTAGTCCTAGGAGTACACTTTTGTTTAATCTGGGTCCCTAGTGCCGATGGAGCGAGTGGTAATACGTTGACTCCGTTGACGATCTGACGACGGTTATCGGTTCTCTGAAGGTTTGGATTGCTCTGGGTGCCGGAGCTTGCTGAGAGGAGGAAGACGTTGAGTGTCTGTATCTGCCTCTCTGGTTGTGCGATGTCTCTGTCTGTCTACGAATGTTCGTCTCTGTGTGTGTAGGTATGGAAGAAGGAAATGATCCCTCTATTTATATAGTCTCAGGCTGGCTGCTTAAGCGTGCATATGTAGGATGCGTCTGGAAGCAGGGACGCCACGTGGTGATTGCTGATGGAGACGCATGGACGATACGCCCTGATTGAGGGGTTGAATTCTTCATACTGCTGTTGTGGGCCGACACGTAGCAGAGAAGGGGATTTTTCTGTTGCTGAGATCTTGGGTGAATCGAGTCAAAGGACACGTGTCATCAACCCATGGCTCGGAGATCTCGAATTTGGTGGGGAATGATCTGGTAGGATGCGCCTGGGATTGGGCACATGAGGAGACTTTGGCTCGTAACCTTTGGGAGTCGCGAACCATTCAAGGCGCATGGCTTTTGAGGCGCATGCGAAGCTTCAGTAGTGACTTTACTTCTGTCTTTTGGGATCAGAGAGAAGTCGGGGACGCATGGCTTTTGAGGCGCATGCAGAGCTTCAGTAGTGACTTTACTTCTGTCTTTAGGGATCAGAGAGAAAGTCTGAGAAGCATGGCTTTTGAGGTGCATGCAGAACTTTGGGCGCATGGCCATCAACACCTATTTTTTAATTTATTTAATTTGCAATGTCTGATTTGACCCAAACCAGCTTGATCGAGTCCAGCCCAGCTCCATGTTGCTCTCCATCATAACACCCTCATATTTTCTTGCCCAAAATATCAAGTACTCTCCTACATATTTTTCTATATTTATTAGAAATTTCAATTTATTTAATTCCCATTGGAATGGACAATTCTCTCTAATTAATTCTAGCCTTTAGATCCTCCAAATTAATCCCAACCATTAATTTTCCTACATTCATTTTTTTCTCACTTTCACACTCACAGCCACAATTCTCTCCCACTTGTATTCACTTCTTCACAAAACAATACCAACAACAGCAGCTTCAACGCCATCACCACCATCATTCATCCATACAACCCGAGCACTCCACTACACCCGGCCACCCTCTCCCGCATGGCCGACCCCCTCCACTAGCCGTGGCCTGGCCGTCGGCCACCGTCGACCAACACCCGACCACAACTCCTTCCTCCTTCCTCCTCCTTTCCTCCTCATCAAAACTGCGGCCACCACCATCAACTAGCCACAGCCACCCATCGGCCTCGCCAGGGCACCGCCGCCCCTTGGCCGCGTGGCCCACGCCATCGCCGGCCAGGCAGCACAAGCCGCTAGCAACCAGCGAACAGCGGCAGCAGCACACCAGCTGCGCGCGCGCGTGAGGCGCTGACCGCCGCCGCCATGGCCGGCCATGCGCCGCCGTAGGAACCCCCCCTCCGACGAGCTCCGACGCTCAGTCCCCTGACGACCACCGTCCTCCGGGACGCTCCGTCGAGGCGATTCGTGCGTTTTGCACGACGTCCCGTCGTGACGCGCGCGGAATCGAGTTCCTTTTGGCGTTCCGTCGCAGCAACTTCGTGCATGTTTTCCCAGGAATCTGACCGTTGGATCGGCGATTTCTTTGCTCCGTCGCAATTTCGGTATATCCACCTTCACTCATGTCAATTTTCGTCCGTTGATTTTATCGTTTGATACATCAAAACCGGCCACCAAGTTGACCGTTTAAATTGTATTAAATTTGGACAGTTTCGCGGGACCAACTTCGTCAGCTTGTATCTCCTCCACCGCAGCTCCGTTTGGCATGCTACTAGTTTCTGTGCGAAGCTGGTATAACCCTCTTGCTACCCCTCCAGTTTCATTTCATTGTGAGCTTGTTTGATTGGTTGAATTCGACGCCAAAGTTGGCCGTCCGAATTCGTAATTTCCAACTTGTAAAATTCCATTTTTGAACATGGGACTCCAGATTTCATTTCTGACACCACCATTAGACTCGTGGCATCGTTCTGGCATGTTTTCATATAAAATTTGTTAGATTTGGAGAACGTGGGCCCTGGCACGTTTTTCGGTGCAAAGTGGGTCCCACATTCTGGGTCAACGGGACTTTTTGATGTCGGCTCATCAGAATCCAATTCTGGATATACCGTTGAGTTCGTATCATCATTCTGGACTCGTTGACATATAATTTGCTAGGTTTTGGTGGACATTGGATCCGGCACGCATTTCGGTGCAAGTCGGATACCAATATCCGGGTCAACGGGTCATTTTGAGATCGGCTTATCGGAATCCAATTCCGGATATACCGTTGAGTTTGTATTGCCATTCTGGACTCGTTGACATGTAGTTTGCTGAGTTTTGAGAACTTTGGCTCCGGCACACATTTTCGTGCAAATCGGAATTCTAAGTTCTGGTCAACGGGCCAAGTTGAGATCGGGTCAACGGAATCCAATTCTGGAGATACCATTGGGTTCGTATCGTCATTCTGGTTTCGTGGACATATAATTTGTTATATTTTATAAACATGTTTTCTTGCACGTTTTTCGGTGCAAAACGACTCCGACACGGATACCGTTTTGACCCGAAATTACCTTTTTGCCCTTGTATCCAAATTGGACCGATGGGTAGACTATCCTAGCTAATTTGACCATTCTGGACACGTTGGCGATGTTTATTTCATCGTCCGACAATGTTTGTTGATAATTTCTCTGAGTTTAACCTTTTTATAATTAATTAATAATAAATTCTTATAATGTTCGTATTTCGGGATTAGTACAACGAAACTGAGCTCAGTCAATTCCAGTGATCTCATATCGCTGAAATTGACAAGATGGACACGTGGATCACTATAATAAGATTATCAACTTTACCGATAATCTTCTTATCTCGATTTGCGTGACGTAAGTTTCGACGTACAAATAACGAAGTACACTTTATAATTAGACTAGAAACTGACCCTGTTTGACCAGAGTTGACCAGTTGACCCAAAGTCAACTGTAAGTCAACACTTGACCTAGTTTGACTAAATTATTGACCGGAGTTGACCTAGAGTTATTTTGACTTAGAAGAACATAGAATAATATAGATTGCTTGTAGAGATTCCTTATTACAACTTGAATACCTTGTAATCTGTGTTGCTTTAAATAGGACTCTGTGGCTTCAGTTTGACCCCCCTATACTTATCAGCTGTTCAGGTTATCAGGCGAGTACATTCTCTGATCATTTCATATCCTGCTTAGAATTATTTCCTGCATTAAATTACTTTACTTGTACTGTCACGTTGGTCACACGGATTGGTACTATACGGATCCCTTCTTGAGATGTTATCCTTAGGGAGCATCGGGTACTACATGTTCTGTACGTTTCACTTACATGACGTATCACTATGCTTCACAGGTTCTTTGATCACTTGTAACATATACTCTTATGATCACAGAGTCTCCTAGAATCTCCATTTTTGGGACTACTATGTACCACCCTTCGGGGGCTTACCACCCTTCGGGGGCTGTTACATAGAATCATAACATAACCTGATTGGATCCTTGTGTATTGATTGGCGGTACGGGGGAGTAGAAATAGACATGTGAATACTATCCAAGTAGTGTAGCATCAGAATCTCTTCCATAGTGTAGCATCAGAATCTTCCATGCCATTTACATGTTTATATTATACTCTGACTCACTAGCCACATGTTAGTTCTCTATCTATAATAGATATTTCTATTACAGCTTTCTCTCTCTGTATACATACTGCATTTCTTTCAGTACCTGTATCTTACTTTACTGCATGATTATATTTTCTAACCTGCTATGAACTGTTGAGATGTAATGTGCTCGCTCCTGTCCTGACTGGACCTGTTTATAAATTTTACAGATGGTCTGGGATTGCCTGCTAGCCTAGAAGAGACACAGTAGAGGTTGTTTAGATAGTTATTTCATTTTGTCTGGAGTTGTATTTACTTTGTGGATTACTGTATTTGAGTTTTGAGATGTATTTCTGGGTTTATGTATCTTAGACACTTAGACTTCTATCTCCTGTATATCTTTTGGATTTTATGTTTTATCTATCTTTATCATGCTCTACCTTAGATGTGATTGAGACTGTATCTGCTATGTCACCCCCATTCAGGGAGTATAAACTGCTTAGCATTATTTTGTTAGATGTTGTGACCTAGGACAGCGTTCTACCGCCGACACTGCGGCGTAGGCTGGGCGTTGTTACGTTCTCGTACCCAAACAGTGTGTGCGGGTCGTGACACGTTTTTAGTGGTGGCCCATGCAGGTCGAGTTTGTGTAGTGGTATTCGAACTAGAGTACCACTACAGCCTGCAGTAGGAATAGGATATATTTTGAAGGTACTCAATCACAGTTAGGGACCCTTGAGAGATTCCTGGGACGACCCTTGAGAATCTTGTTTAACTCCGATTTGAAAACTCTTTTTTTTCCTTGATTTGATTTATCTTTACTTTCTGCTATTGAATTTGATTTTGATGGATTATTATTGAATTTGAGTTTGTATTTATTGATTTTGATGAAGATTGTTGGAATTTGAATCTTGATGTTAGCTATAGCATCCGAGTTTGTAGTTATATGATTTGAAGGATTTTGTTCATTTCTGAATTTTGATGTTCGTTGATAAATTTGATTTTTTTTTTTTGGTATTCATTGTTGATTTAATTTAATTTTTGGCAAGATGAAATTATATGGGCTAGGTCATCTAAGTTATGGAAATCTAGTCTTCTATAGTCACATTAACCAGCATGGTGAGGACATATAGTCTGATTCTGGATATACTTCTCGGGTGTGGAAATTTAAGGTTTTCGCAGCCAAGGTAGCGGCACCGCGAAAATGTTAAATACCATGATTCTAGAGGTATGTGCATAAGTCAAGGACTCTGTGATTATCGTAGCCTTGCTTACTAGTATGACGAGGATTTAGAGTACCATGATTTTGGATAGACGCATATGATTATCAGATTGTACCTTAAATGTTTTCGAACATGTTTTCTCTACTTTTGTTTCAGTCATTCAAAAAAAAAGAATTATTGTTGTTTTGTTTTGTTTCGCTTCTCATTGTTTAACTTAGGATGTAGCTTTAGCTGTTTTTATAAAACTTGTGTAACTTCTTGCTATGAGTTTTTCATAATACAATAAATCGATGATTTTGCTAAAGGCCTCATGTTGGATTGATATTTTAGCTCTGGGTTTCAAAAGGGTTCTCCTTTAAACAGATAAGCAAAACAGATTTTTATCGTTATTTCTTTCTTACTATTATTCTTGTATTAAATAATAATAATAATACTGTCTTGATTACGTCAATCACCTGCTTGCAATCTTGGTAGGAATCTAATTGTTGGTTTTAACGTAGAATTAAATTTTTATATTGAGACATGAGAATATAGATATAGTGGACACAAACACTTTGCCTGATACATATGCATGCTACACTTGATTTCCACCTATCTAAATACATATTAATATGTTATTAATGTTAAAATTTTCAAAACCCCAATATTTCTGGTTTTCTGCTTTTCCAGTTTAAATTCGTAATTTAAATATAAATTTCATGTTATTAGTTTTGTCTACATAACTGCACATGTATGTTATCTACATAGTTTTAATTTTTAGAGAAATTTGGTTGAGTTTTGTGTTTGAAATTGTCAAATCTAAGACTGTGTACATATTAACCCTTAATACGGGATTTTAAATGTTAGTTCAAATTGTTGTTTTAAATGTAATATTTAGAGCTGTGTACATTGTTGTTGTAGGGATATAATGTTAGGTTTCATATTCTTACATGATAGGTTGTGATAAACATTGAGTTGGTTTTGATGTGCAAATTCTCCAAAATCCTGAAAACTGAATACATATTAGCATTTTTACATTGATTTCCATGTTTAGTTCAATTTCAGATTTAATATGTAATATTGAACTGTATGCGTAGATAAATGTATTGATAGTATGTTAGGGTTTCTTCTCTATCGTGTTAGGATGTATTGGGAGCGTTGAGATTGGTGGTGATGTTTCAAAACCCTAAAATCTGAGACTGCATTATGTTAATATTACACTGGTTTAAATGTTAGCTTATTTTCAGATTTTGTATGTAAATGCTGAACTGAAACTGGATTCAACCTTTCAATACTAAGCTATACCCTGTACAAGGACACACACACCCTAACTTAGTATACGCTGCCATGTAAACCTAACATTTTCCCTCTATGTTATGTTCATATACCTGTATAGATATATATAGAGTTTATTCATACATGTTATAATGTATATATATACATAAATAAATCTCTACCTCTTTACATAGATATATATATATGGTTAGCCATGCAAGTTATGAGTAAATAGGTTGTGCATTGTAGATTGTTTAACCAATATGCCATGAGTAGTGTAACTTGATAGCTGTTGTTTTGAAACCCAAATTCTCCTATACAATTTCATGTATATTTCACCTACACACATGCCTACTATATAACCATATGAACCTGTTCACATACACCCATACACACACAAACCACATAACAATTACATAATGCTAGTTTTCCCCCTCTAACGCTCTCTATATGTATTGTGATTGGATTTCAATGCAAGTGATTTTTAATTCCTTAATTTTTGAATTTGATTTTTCTGTACCCTTTATAGATAATTGGTAGTTGTCTTTATTTTATTTTGATAAGTACCAGTTTTCATATAGGATGGTAGACTGCCTTACAGTTTTGATGGTTTGTTGTTTCTGTAACCTCTCTAGTTTAACACCCTAGATTGCATGTGTGTTTTGATACCCTATGACCATTTTGGTATTAGCACGACTAGTATACCAAGATGAGACTTTCACTACCACCGTATGCTATGGCCCTGTATCGTCCTTTTGATCACATGATTTGTTTTAATCTGGGACTTTGATTGTGGGGGTTTGACCTAGAGGGAGTATGAACAATTTTAATTTCGAGGACGAAATTTTTATAAGGTGAGTAGGATGTGAGCACCCTGAATTTCGGGTTGATTTTTTTTATTTTATTTATTTTAATTTTCTGATTGTTTTGGTTTCGATAAATAATTTATTCTGTTATTTTTTTCTTAAGTGTGCTTTCCGTGCCTTTGATATTTGGAGTGTCAGGGATGTTCAACTCTGGAAATCTTCTTCACGAGTTTTGGAGTGGACTGGATTACCTTCATGACGGTATATGGTGTCCCACTCAAACTTGTTCCCTTGTGCTCTTTTTGCTTCGTTGAACTTCTGGTCGATTTAGACCATTTGATTATTAATTGATTTTCCTACTCTTTTCCTTGATCATTATTAGCACGTTACCGTGACTTTTAAATTGGGAGCGCAAGACCAGTCAGTTTCTTGAAACCAACTTCTCATTGATGATCTACTCGGGACGTTCGTCACCCATGACCTTCGTGTCCCACTCAGACACGCCATCTTGTGCTCCATTTGCTTTGTACAACTTTCCTGACACGTGACCCGATTTTATTTTACCCCACGGTGTCACATTCATCTTCCAACTTGATTTGTGGATCCCCTGTCGACCAAAACCTGTCAGCCCCAATTATGGACATGGCCCACATTGAGCCTACTACCCGTCCGACACTTGTGTCCCATTTATTGGAATCCCCATGTGCTACTTATTTACTCATGATCATCAACACCTATTTTTTAATTTATTTAATTCGCAATGTCTGATTTGACCCAAACCAGCTTGACCGAGTCCAGCCCAGCTCCATGTTGCTCTCCATCATAACACCCTCATATTTTCTTGCCCAAAATATCAAGTACTCTCCTACATATTTTTCTATATTTATTGGAAATTTCTATTTATTTAATTCCCATTGGAATGGACAATTCTCTCTAATTAATTCTAGCCTTTAGATCCTCCAAATTAATCCCATCCATTAATTTCCCTACATTCATTTTTTCCTCACTTTCACACTCACAGCTACATGTGGCTGGCCCTAATTATGAGGAGAGCAACTTTTTCTCTCTCTCTCCCTCCTACATTTATTATTCTTCTTCTCTTTCTCTCTCCCACTTGTATTCACTTCTTCACAAAACAATACCAACAACAGCAGCTTCAACGCCATCACCACCATCATTCATCCATGCAACCCGAGCACTCCACTACACCTGGCCACCCTCTCCCACATGGCCGACCCCCTCCACTGGCCGTGGCCTGGCCGTCGGCCACCGTCGACCAACACCCGACCACAACTCCTTCCTCCTTCCTCCTCCTTTCCTCCTCATCAAAACCGCGGCCACCACCATCAACTAGCCACCGCCACCCATCGGCCTCGCCAGGGCGCCGCCGCCCCTTGGCCGCGTGGCCCACGCCGTCGCCGGCCAGGCAGCGCAAACCGCTAGCAACCAGCGAACAGCGGCAGTAGCACACCAGCTGCGCGCGCGCGTGAGGCGCTGACCGCCGTCGCCATGGCCGGCCACGTGCATCCGTGGTCACCCTCCCCTCCGGCAAGCTCCGACGCTCAGTCCCCTGACGGCCACCGTCCTCCGGGACGCGCCGTCGAGGCGATTCGTGCGTTTTGCACGACGTTCCGTCGTGACGCGCGCGGAATCGAGTTCGTTTTGGCGTTCCGTCGCAGCAACTTCGTGCACGTTTTCCTAAGAATCCGACCATTGGATCGGCAATTTCTTCACTTCGTCGCAATCTCGGTATATCCACCTTCACTCATGTCAATTTTCGTCCGTTGATTTTATCGTTTGATACATCAAAACCGGCCATCATGTTGACCGTTTAAATTATATTAAATTTGGACAGTTTCGCGGGGCCAACTTCGTCAGCTTGTATCTCCTCCACCGCAGCTCCGTTTGGCGTGCTACTAGTTCCTGTGCGAAGCTGGTATAACCCTCTTGCTACCCCTCCAGTTTCGTTTCATTGTGAGCTTGTTTGATTGGTTGAATTCGACGCCAAAGTTGGCCGTCCGAATTCGTAATTTCCAACTTGTAAAATTCTATTTTTGAACATGAGACTCCAGATTTCATTTCTGACACCACCATTAGACTCGTGGCGTCGTTCTGGCATGTTTACATATAAAATTTGTTAGATTTGGAGAACGTGGGCCCTGGCACATTTTTCGGTGCAAAGTGGATCCCGCATTCTGGGTCAACGGGACTTTTTGACGCCGGCTCATCGGAATCCAATTCTGGATATACCGTTGAGTTCGTATCATCTTTCTGGACTCATTGACATATAATTTGCTAGATTTTGGTGGACATTGGATCCGACACGCATTTCGGTGCAAGTCGGATACCAATATCCGGATCAACGGGTCATTTTGAGATCGGCTCATCGGAATCCAATTTCGGATATACCGTTGAGTTCGTATCGCCATTATGGACTCGTTTACATATAGTTTGCAGAGTTTTGAGAACTTTGGCTCCGGCACGCATTTTCGTGCAAACCGGAATTCCAAGTTCTGGTCAACGGGCCAAGTTGAGATCGGGTCAACGAAATCCAATTCTGGAGATACCGTTGGGTTCGTATCGTCATTCTGGTTTCGTGGACATATAATTTATTATATTTTATAAACTTGTTTTCTTGCACATTTTTTGGTGCAAAACGGCTCCGACACGGACACCGTTTTGACCCGAAATTACCTTTTTGCCCTTGTGTCCAAATTGGACCGATGGGTAGGCTATCCTAGCTAATTTGACCATTCTGGACACGTTGGCGATGTTTATTTCATCGTCCGACAATATTTGTTGATAATTTCTCTGAGTTTAACCTTTTTATAATTAATTAATAATAAATTCTTATAATGTTCATATTTCGGGATTAGTACAACGAAACTGAGCTCAGTCAATTCCAGTGATCTCACATCGCTGAAATTGACAAGATGGACACGTGGATCACTATAATAAGATTATCAATTTTACCGATAATCTTTTTATCTCGATTTGCGTGACGTAAGTTTTGACGTACAAATAACGAAGTACACTTTATAATTAGACTAAAAATTGACCCTGTTTGACCAGAGTTGACCAGTTGACCCAAAGTCAACTGTAAGTCAACACTTGACCTAGTTTGACTAAATTATTGACCGGAGTTGACCTAGAGTTATTTTGACTGAGAAGAACCTAGAATAATATAGATTGCTTGTAGAGATTCCTTATTACAACTTGAACACCTTGTAACCTGTGTTGCTTTAAATAAGACTCTGTGGCTTCAGTTGGACCCCCCTATACTTATCAGCTGTTCAGGTTATCAGACGAGTACATTCTCTGATCATTTCATATCCTGCTTAGAATTATTTCCTGCATTAAATTACTTTACTTGTACTGTCACGTTGGTCACACGGATTGGTACTATACGGATCCCTTCTTGAGATGTTATCCTTAGGGAGCATCGGGTACTACATGTTCTGTGCGTTTCACTTACATGACGTATCACTATGCTTCACAGGTTCTTTGATCACTTGTGACATATACTCTTATGATCACAGAGTCTCCTAGTATCCCCATTTTTGGGACTACTATGTACTACCCTTCGGGGACTTACCACCCTTCGGGGGCTGTTACATAGAATCATAACATAACCTGATTGGATCATTGTGTATTGATTGGGAGTACGGGGGAGTAGAAATAGACATGTGAATACTATCCAAGTAGTGTAGCATCAGAATCTCTTCCATAGTGTAGCATCAGAATCTCCTATGCCATTTACATGTCTATATTGTACTCTGACTCACTAGCCACATGTTAGTTCTCTATCTATAGTAGATATTTCTATTACAGCTTTCTCTCTCTGTTTACATACTGCATTTCTTTCAGTACCTGTATCTTACTTTACTGCATGATTATATTTTCTAACCTGCTATGAACTGTTGAGATATAATGTGCTCGCTCCTGTCCTGACTGGACCTGTTGATAAATTTTACAAATGGCCTGGGATTGCCTGCTAGCCTAGAGGAGACACAGTAGAGGTTGTTTAGATAGTTATTTCATTTTGTCTGGAGTTGTATTTACTTTATGGATTACTGTATTTGAGTTTTGAGATGTATTTCTGGGTTTATGTATGTTAGACACTTAGACTTCTATCTCCTGTATATCTTTTGGATTTCATGTTTTATCTATCTTTATCATGCTCTACCTTAGATGTGATTGAGACTGTATCTGCTATGTCACCCCCATTCGGGGAGTATAAACTGCTTAGCATTATTTTGTTAGATGTTGTGACCTAGGACAGCGTTCTACCGCCGACACTGCGGCGTAGGCTGGGCGTTGTTACGTTCTCGTACCCAAACAGTGGGTGCGGGTCGTGACACACCCCCACCCCCCTTCCCGCTTCCAGCCCCCCTCCCGCTTCCGGACGCCTCCCCCCTTCCCGCTTCCGACCGTCTCCCCCCTCCTCCCGCTTCCGGACGTCTCTCCCCCTCCCGCTTCCGGCCACCCGCCCCCGCCTCTCCCCCTAGTGTACGGCAACGTAGGAGGAGGGGAGGGTAGGGGAGGGTGGACGGAAGCGGAAGGGGGGAGACGGCCGAAAGCGGGAGGGAGGGACGGCCGGAAGCGGGAGGGGGGGTGGCCGGAAGAGGGAGGGGGGGTGGCCGGAAGCGGGAGAGGGGGGTGGCCGGAGGGGGGCGGGTGTCACGACCCGCACCCTAGAGTAAGGGCACGAGAATTAGGTACGTCCAGCCTACGCCGCAGTATCGGCAGTAGAACGCTGTCCTAGGTCAAACATCTAACAATATAACGGTACATGTACAGTATATACACTCCGAATGGAGGTGACATAGCAAATACAGTCTCAATCACATCTAAGGTAGAGCATGATAAAAGATAGATAAAATATAAAATCCACAAAGATATACCGCAGATAGAGTCTGTCACGCCCCAGAACCAGAATACTGGAGAGCGGGGGCGTGACTCAGCCAGCTACGTATTACGGGTAGAAGAATACCGTATAATACGATCAATGCTGTCTAACCAGACGAGGGGGTGCATACTACATAAAAGTCTTACTATAGTCATTACACATCTATTGTCTCAATCATTCAAACAAGAAACAGAAATATAGAACATGTAAGGTAAAGCAGTAAGGCGTCCTAAACGCTCAGTCAAAATGTTCTTGAGATCTGGCTTTACAAAATACAGCCAGATGATGTAGTAAGTATACACAATTGTTATCAGCTGCAGTCTGACTTAATTACAATTATGCAAAAGTAAGTACAAGACATTCCGACTAACATGTCGGTGCCAAACGGCAAGGTATAAAGTAGATAACAAAACGAGTGGTGAAGTTAAGGAACCCACTCGAGGCCTCCTGCGATCATTCCTCTAGTATTGACCATCCTGGAGGTGGAAGTACGCTGAGTCCTCGGGAACTGGCTCTAAATCTGGCCATGCAAAACCAGAGAGGTTAGACCTCTAATAGCAAGTACCACAAGGGAGCACGACATGGGAACTAAAACCAGTAAGTAAGAGAATATAATAATAGATCTCTGCTTGCTACTAGAACTCACATCACATTAAGACACTTCGAACCAACCTCCCAACCAAACAAGGACAGAAGTTGGCCCGTCATGTCCTGACATTCTGATCATCCCAGTTAGGTAACAGAGTAGTACAGTACACAAACAAATCATCTTGAACGGCCAATCAACTCCTACGGCTTGCTATTGTGAGTCCCAAGTTATCCTGGAATAATGCAATTAGGGATTCCGTAGTTCTTACTATGTACAAGCAAGGCTAGTCTATCCAGTCAATCATGTGCGCCATGCATGAATTAGACGAGTCCTAGCAGGACGCCCGTCAATATACAATATACAATAATAATAAAAGCAGATACTGTTCCCTGCCCATGTGGCAGTTTTACAGTATCTGTGGGAACCAGCCGGCCCGTCGGGTACTACTTGTCCCAAGGGGGCTGCCATGTAAGAACTCGGGAATCCATTCTCTCCATGCAATCATTATTTTATTTAACTTAATAGTCCCTACATTGAGTGAAATCCCATGCCGTGGATCATGGTCATTCAAATGAGTACTTTCGTACGGGGTACGATATGCACAACTCTACAATGATACCAGTGCGGTTAGGTTGCAGGTCTTACATAGCGTAATGCAACAATCAAATCTAACCACGGTAATCATGTCTTGACCATAAAGTACACATGCTTCTTTTGTAGAAAATAAATAAGTAAATAAATAAATAAATAGATTGAAGCCTGCATGTGCATGTATGTCAATATTCGGGATCAGCCAGTCGATTGTAATAGTTCATAACATGAACGTGTCTCATTCATTCAATTCAATAAGACGACTAGCCAGTCTCTTAGTTCCTACTAGGAACGCATGATCAATTTAGTCAAGATAACCATTATTATCAATGGTGACAAGGCATGAAAGTCAATTAGTATTCAGTGGGGTCGAGTCTACAACTCTCAGGGTTTAATTCCAGTCAATCCGGATATCTATAACTCAATTCATGACACATGGTACGTCCCACGTAACAATCTATAATTAACAGAATTACTAGCATATCATGATTATATCAAGTTTATGCAAAAAGGCGTAAGGATATAAAATGGACGTTAAACATCTAATAAGATATCAATATACAGGGCTATAGAAGATCCAGGGTAAGCAGGCTACTCTCATGTCAGCCTACGCTTATGCCAGCGTACGCTCAGGTCAAGCTACGCTCAAGCCAGCGTACGCCCAGGTCAAGCTACGCTCAAGCCAAGCTAGCGTATGGGAGTCATACGCTTCCAAAAGGCAGCGTATGAACTCCATACGACTCCTTACTATCCAAGTCAGCGTATGTAAGTCATACGCTCCCAAAAGGTAGCGTATGAACTCCATACGACTCCTGACCATCCAAGTCAGCGTATGCAAGTCATACGCTCCCAAAAGGTAGCGTATGAACTCCATACGACTCCTGACCATCCAAGTCAGCGTATGCAAGTCATACGCTCCCAAAAGGTGGCGTATGAACTCCATAGGACTCCTGACCATCCAAGTCAGCGTATGCAAGTCATACGCTCCCAAAAGGTAGCGTATGAACTCCATACGACTCCTGACCATCCAAGTCAGCGTATGCAAGTCATACGCTCCCAAAAGGTAGCGTATGCAAGACACACGCTTCCTAAAAAGGCAGCGTATGGACTCCATACTGTGCTGTGCTAAAGAGCGTGCACAGCCCAGTGACGCAGCTAAAAAGCTAGCATACACTGCTCACTGTCTTCTCCAAACAGCAAGAACTCCATGGTTGTACCCCAAAGCTTCAAAAGTCCATAACTTGGTCAGAACAAGTACAAATCCAACTTTCCAAAGGTCAAAGTTGGGTAGAACAAACTTCTCTACAACATGGAACCATCAAAACTTGCAAACAAAGAAGTTTGATAGATCAAAACCACCAAACTCCGAAAATAACTAATTTTTAGATCTACAAAGATTAAGACTTCGAAATAAAAAATGCCAAGTTCAAAACTTTCTTAGGATCTTGCGAGGAATAAAAATGAACAAAACAAAAAAAACATGGGTTCTCATGTGGAGCAAGTTGTACTTGCCTACGGTTTGGTAGGTGGAGAGAGTAATGAAGAAGAAGAAGAGGAGTAATGGTGAGAATGTGAGTTTATGAGGAGAGAGAAAGGAGGGGGTGGCTTTAAATAAAAGGTGGTGGTAGGTGGGAGTTGGGCCGGGTCCAATGGGTCCAATGGGTCGGGTTGCACGGGTCCAACAAGGCTAACCCGAAAGTAAAACTAAAGCAGGAATTAAAATGCAGGTAATAAATTTACAGGAAGAAATGCAGAAATAAAATTGCAGGAATTAATTAGCATGAAAATTAAAGAGCAGCTAATTAATTAACATGAAAATTTAAAGAGCAGATAATAGAATTACAGAAAAAATAAAGTGCAGAAAATAAAATACAGATAATTAATTAACATGAAGTTATAGGAATTTAAATACAGGATACTACATGATAAATACTAAATAAATACATTCAGGCAATATACGTATTAGAATACGCATTCCGGGAACGGGGAGTGACAAAGTCTAAGTGTCTAAGATACACAAACCCAGAAAACATCTCAAATCTCAATACAGTAATCCATAAAGTAAATACAACTCAAGACAACTAAAATAACTATCTATACAACCTCTACTATGTCTCCTCTAGGCTAGCAGGCAACCTCCAAGCTATCTGTAAAATTTATCAACAGGTCCAGTCAGGACAAGAACGAGCACAATCTCATCTAGAAAACCCAAGTAAATGACAGAGAACTTTAAAGCAGTTATAGACAGTTTTATTGATGAATATGGCAGTTTATATTTAGGTGATAGTATAGAGAAGCAGTAAGATGCAAGGAAAGTAAAGTAACTAAAACAAGAGAAGAATGATGGCAATGAAGACTGTAAAATAAATCTAGCTGAACTGAAGTAACATAATAAGTCCAGACAGCAAATGCAAAACAAGTGTGAAGGTACTATAAGTCCAGTACGAGATGAATCTAATACAAGATGAATCCAATACAAGATGATTCTAGGTAGTGATCAAGAATCCAGGTGAGACCAGCTATACTCTAATAGTGTGTTTTAAAATACTGAGATCGACATTTAAACGGCTGTAGGTATCAGGCACATCTCTTACTGATCATGCAAGAGATGGCTATGCTTCCAGTAGATTCCAGTTGGGAGATTCCAGATTTGGGGTATGTCTACATGTCTTACTCAATATTTTCCCGTCCCGTAATACAAATGAATCTAGAATTCGACACGAGAATCGAGATGAGTCCAGCCAAAATATGATGATTCCAGAAATAGATTCCGGAATGATTCCAGTGATTCCAGTAATAGAGGCCAGATAAGTATGGTATGTGTGTCGTATACATGAATCCAGAAATATCCATACGTGTTGTAACAGAGAATCACATAAAACTAACTATAACTGAAGTACAGTAATTGACAATTAAATGAGAGAACTATCAGAGAATGTACTCGCCTGATAACCTGAACAACTGATAGGTATAGAGGTCCAAACTGAAGCCACAGAGTCCTATTTAGAGCAACACATGTCAAGATGTATACGAGAGATGATAAATGAAATGTACAATGCATCTGCATGCTGTCTAGGTCAAACTAGACTAAAGCCAACACTTGGTCAACTCTAGTCAACCACACTAGTCAAATTAGGTCAACTAGGTTAAGTCCTAGCCCAACAAGTCTAACAAGTCTCACTAGGCCTAACCAAGCCTAGGCTAGCACTCACACAATCACAAGACAATGTGAACCACAACAATGCATAATATAAAATAGATAATATATATAAATACATACCTTCATACATACATGCATATCCACATTATATACATATTTTTATATAGGCATATGTTACATCATGCATATTTACATGGTTACATAGATATATACACTCATGCACATTTACATAGATACTTTTAATCATTATATATGTTAACATTCATTACAAAGTATTATATTTTACTTATACCTTTGATTGATTCATTCATTTATATATGACATTCATTCATGCATATTACATACTTACATGCATCTATACATTATATACATTGTATATAACATATAAAAATAGAAGAGGAAAAAAAAAGGGGAAAAACTGAAATGGAAAGGGAAGGAAAGAAAAATGTAAGGAAAAGGAAAAACAGTGGACATATACATGCTTGCATCATATATTCTACATTACCATACATGCTTTTATTATATATTGCATTACAATATTTATACATTATGCATTCATATCTATCATTACATATATACCTTGCATTCATATCTAGCATTCATTATATACTTTCATGCATACATTGTATATCATTCTTTCATTCATGCATTTATGCATTGCTTACATACATTATATTAATTGCATTCCTACATGCTTGCATTCAACCATATATATACATTAATGTAAAGAGAATAGATATCATATATATATATCATTTTATTCATCTAGCATATCATACATTACATACTCTATATTCATTTAATACCCATACTACATAGGCTCATAGGTTACACAAAATGCATATATATCGTATAGTCACTCTTCTACTTAAAACCAATACTGTACCAATTGGGCCTCTACTAAACTCTAGGATTAAAGTATGTTGTAGCCCTTCGTGTTAGCTTTTCGAAACTTCAAACGGATCGCATTTTTGTGTCCGAAAGCTCCCGAAATCGAGAAAATACCGAAACACGTTCGTACAACTGACACTCAAATAATTCTACAGAGAGTTACAGAAAGAATTTGGCTTATTAAAATATATATTTGGAAATCTAACTTCGATACGGTTCTTTTTAAAAATACGTGAGATAAATCAGAGTTCTAAGCTAAAAGTTATGACATTTCTAAGTTACTTTGGTTAATAAAAACGTGGATGAAAATTATGACGAATTTGACAAAAGAACACATATAGGCCAAGATACTTGAATACAAACATAGGTATCCAAATGAAACTCATTCTAACCATCCTAACTAAGATCAATCCACTCTCTAACCATTCTAAAACTAAATTTAAATATCTATTTAAACTATTATCATACATACATACACATAGGATGTCCTAATTTGGGATCTATCAAGTAGGACACAAGACACATATCTAAAATCCTCAAGAGAGCTCCAAATGGCCTCAAATTTGAATCTAAATGGGACACATGCATGAGGATGGATCCTACGGATTCAAAACTAATTTATATGCAAAGAAAATCGATTTAGAGGATGGGTTTTACCTATTGGGAGTGGAATTCCAATGAAATCCTTTAGGACACGGCTCCGATACGAAGATCCTTCAAAGTGGACACTCCTTCTTGCACTCCTCTTCCAATCCTTGGTAGCACCCTTCCCTTGGAGAATGGGAATGATTGAAGGAAGGTTTGGTGAAGGAATGATTTGATTTGGAGATCAAATCAATGGGAAGGCTCTCTAAAATTGGGGAAGAACAAAAGAAAAATAAAAGAGGCAAGATTGTAATGAATTAAATGAATCATTCTCTCCTAAAGGTGTCTGCCATAAAGAGCCCATTAGGGCTAATGGGAAATGTCCTAATTGCCCCTCTCTAGTCTCATATGGTTAAGTCTAGACTAGGTTCAAGTTTGGGGTCAAAATGATCTAGTTTTGCGTCTCTAACTTAACCATTCTAACATGATAAAAATTAGTTTAATTAACTAACTTAATGTTGGGCCTTGTGAGCCATGCTTAACTTAATATTGGGTCCCATCTAGAGTTCGAGCTACCCGGATAACAATACAAGTCGAAACGAGACAAAACTCAAACCCGACTAAACAAATCCAATAAAAATAATATTAAAAATATAAAATTTTCCCAAAATATTAAAATATGAAAAATAACCAAAATTATAATACATCAATTTAATTATTATTAAAATAATCTAAAATTCACCAATTAATCAAAATCCTAAATAATTTAAAAGTCACAAAATGACCAAAATACCCTTAGCCTAAAAAGTTGTAAATAGTCATTCTAATCACATGGTTAGGTCCCCATGGTCATGGTTAGTCTCTAGGCTCAACAGTTCTAGAGTTCACTAGCTAACACATCAAAATTATAATTTATCAATTTTAAATAGTATTAAATTAATTAAAAATTTCCATAAATCATAAATCCTATTATTAAATAATAAACTTTTACAAAAGTTCAAAATTACCCTCAATTTAGAAAAGTGGGTGTTACAATCCTACCCCCCTTAGAAAAATTTCGTCCTCGAAATTAAAATGTTCATACTCCTTCTAGGTCAAACCCCCACAATCAAAGTCTCAGAACTTAAACAAATCATACGATTTAAAAGGACGACATACAGGGTCATGGCATACGGTGGTAGTGAAAGTCTCATCTAGGTATACTAGTCATGCTAGACCAAAACGGTCATAGGGTATCCAACATACAAGCAATCAGGGGTGTTAAACTGGAAAAGATACAGAAATAACGAATCATCAAAACTGTAAGGCAGTCTACCATCTTATACAAAAAATGGTACTTATCAAAAAATAAAATAAAGTTAACTACCAATTATCTATAAAGGGGTACAGAAAAAAATCAAAATCAAAAGTTAAAGAATGAAAGTCAATTGCATTAAAATTCGATCATAATATAGGATTCTCTTAATCCTGTTAAGACTAAATTGTAAGTTCTAAAAGTTATGTAGTTCGTGTGTGTATGGGTGTATGTGGACATGTTCATATGGTTAGATAGTAGGCATGTGTGTATGTGAAATATACATGAAAGTGTATAGGAGGATTTGGATTTCAAAACAATAGCTATCAAGTTACACTACTCATGACATATTGGTCAAAGAATCTATAATACACAACCTATTTACTCATAACATGCATGACTAACCATATATATATATATATATATATATATATATATATATATATATATATATATATATATATATATATATATAAAGAGGTAGAAATTTAGTTATGTATCTATACACATTATAACATGTATGCATAAACTCTATATATATGTCTATATAGATATATGAACATAACATAGAGAGGAAGGGTTAGGTTTACATGGCAGTGTATACTAAGTTAGGGTGTGTGTGTCTTTGTACAGGATTATAGCTTTAGTATTGAAAGGTTAAACCCAGTTTTAGTTTAGCATTTACATACAAAATCTGAAAATAAGCTAACATTTAAACCAGTACAATATTAACATAATGCAGTTTCAGATTTTAGGGGTTTGAAACATCACAACCAACTCAATGCTCCCAACACATCCTAATATGATAGAGATAAAACCCTAACATACTATCCATACATTCAACAATGTATATACCTCAAAATATTACATTAAAAAAATGACAAATTGAATTAAACATTTGGAATCCAGTATTAAGAGTTAATATGCACACGGTCTCAGATTTGACAAATGCAAACACAAAACCTAACCAATTTCTTTAAGAATTGAAACCATGTATACAACATACATGTGCAGTAATGTAAACAACAACTAATAATATAAAATTTATATTTAAATTACGAATTTAAACTGGAAAAAAAAATAGAGAACTATTCTCTGATACTGTACTGTGTCAGAGATATTAGGGTTTTGAGAATTTAACATCAACTACATATTAATATATATTCAGATAGGTTGGTAATCAAAGTATAACATGCATACGCATCAGGCAAGTGTCTGTGTCCGCTATATATATTCTCATGTCCCAATATAAAAATCAAATTCCATATCAAGACCAACATTTAGATTCCTACCAAGATTGCAAAGTAGGTGATTGATGTAATCAAGACAGTTTTATTATTATTATTATTATTATTTAATACAAGAATAATAGCAAGAAGAAAATAACGATAAAATCTGTTCTGCTTATCTGTTTAAAAGAAGAACCATTTTTAAACCAGAGCTATAATATCAAATCCAACATAAGGTCTAGCAAAATTATCGATTCATTGTATTAAGAAGAAATTCATAGTAAGAAGTTACACAAGGTTTATAATACAGCTAAAGCTACTCCTAAGTTAAATAATGAGAAGCAAAACAAACAAAACAAACAATAATTTTTTTTTTTGAGAATGACTGAAACAAAAGTAGAGAAAACATGTTCAAAAATATTTAAGGTACAATCTGATAATCATATGCGTCTATCCAAAATCATGGTACTCTAAATCCTCGTCATACTAGTAAGCAAGGCTACGATAATCACAAAGTCCTCGACTTAGGCACATACCTCTAGAACCATGGTATTTAAAATTTTTGCGATGCCGCTAGCTTGCCTGTGAAAACCTTAAATTTCTATACCCGAGAAATATATCCAAAGTCAGACTATATGTCCTCACCATGCTGGCTAATGTGACTGTAGAAGACTAGATTCCATAACTTAGATGACCTAGCCCATATAATTTCACCTTGATAAAAATTAAATTAAATCAACAATGGATACCCAAAAATCAAATTTATTATCTAACCAAGAAAGATAAATATAAACTATTAGAATCAAATTTCGAGATATTTTATAATGAGATTCTCAAGGGTCATCCCAGGAATCTCTCAAGGGATTCTAACTGTGATTGAGTACTTTCAAAAATATATCCTAATCCTACTGCAGGCTGTAGTGGTACTCTAGTTCGAATACCACTACACAAACTCGACCTGCATGAGCCACCACTAAAAACGTGTCACGACCCGCACCCTAGAGTAAGGGCACGAGAAGTGGGTACGTCCAGCCTACACCGCAGTGTCGACTGTAGAACGCTGTCCTAGGTCAAACATCTAACAATATAACGGTACCTGTACAGTATATACACTCCGAATGGAGGTAACATAGCAAATACAGTCTCAATCACATCTAAGGTAGAGCATGATAAAAGATAGATAAAATATGAAATCTACAAAGATATACCGCAGATAGAAGTCTAAGTGTCTAAGATACACAAACCCAGAAAATATCAAAAATCTCAATACAGTAATCCATAAAGTAAATACAACTCAAGACAACTAAAATAACTATCTATACAACCTCTACTATGTCTCCTCTAGGCTAGCAGGCAACCTCCAAGCTATCTGTAAAATTTATCAACAGGTCCAGTCAGGACAGGAACGAGCACAATCTCATCTAGAAAACCCAAGTAAATGACAGAGAACTATAAAGCAGTTATAGACAGTTTTATTGATGAATATGG
Organism: Iris pallida; assembly: GCA_029216955.1. Classification (NCBI taxonomy): domain Eukaryota; kingdom Viridiplantae; phylum Streptophyta; class Magnoliopsida; order Asparagales; family Iridaceae; genus Iris; species Iris pallida. The sequence continues at coordinate 6,591,769 of JANAVB010036820.1, read as the reverse complement.
CAGTTTATATTTAGGTGATAGTATAGAGAAGCAGTAAGATGCAAGGAAAGTAAAGTAACTAAAACAAGAGAAGAATGATGGTAATGAAGACTGTAAAATAAATCTAGCAGAACTGAAGTAACATAATAAGTCCAGACAGCAAATGTAAAACAAGTGTGAAGCTACTATAAGTCCAGTACGAGATGAATCTAATACAAGATGAATCCAGTACAAGATGATTCTAGGTAGTGATCAAGAATCCAGGTGAGAACAGCTATACTCTAATAGTGTATTTTAAAATACTGAGATCGACATGTAAACGGCTGTAGGTATCAGGCACATCTCTTACTGATCAGGCGAGAGATGGCTATGCTTCCAGTAGATTCCAGTTGGAAGATTCCAGATTTAGGATATGTCTACATGTCTTACTCAATATTTCCCCGCCCCGCAATACAAATGAATCCAGAATTCGACACGAGAATCGAGATGAGTCCAGCCAAAATATGATGATTCCAGAAATAGATTCCAGAATGATTCTAGTGATTCCAGTAATAGAGGCCAGATAAGTATGGTATGTGTGTCGTATACATGAATCTAGAAATATCCATACGTGTTGTAACAGAGAATCACATAAAACTAACTATAACTGAAGTACAGTAATTGACAATTAAATGAGAAAACTATCAGAGAATGTACTCGCCTGATAACATGAACAGCTGATAGGTATAGAGGTCCAAACTGAAGCCACAGAGTCCTATTTAGAGCAACACAGGTCAAGATGTGTACGAGAGATGATAAATGAAATGTACAATGCATTTGCATGCTGTCTAGGTCAAACTAGACTAAAGTCAATACTTGGTCAACTCTAGTCAACCACACTAGTCAAATTAGGTCAACTAGGTTAAGTCCTAGCCCAACAAGTCTAACAAGTCTCACTAGGCCTAACCAAGCCTAGGCTAGCACTCACACAATCACAAGACAATGTGAACCACAACAATGCATAATATAAAATAGATAATATATAAATACATACCTTCATACATACATGCATATCCACATTACGTACATATTTTTATATAGACATATGTTACATCATGTATATTTACATGGTTACATAGATATATACATTCATGCACATTTACATACATACTTTTATACATTATATATGTTAACATTCATTACAGTGTATTATATTTTACTTATACCTTTGATTGAATCATTCATTCATATATGACATTCATTCATGCATATTACATACTTACATGCATCTATACATTATATACATTGTATATAACATATAAAAATAGAAGAGGAAAAAAAAAGAAAAATTGGAATGGAAAGGAAAGGAAAGGAAAATGTAAGAAAAAGAAAAAACAGTGGACATATACATGCTTGCATCATATATTCTACATTACCATACATGCTATCATTATATATTGTATTACAATATTTATACATTATGCATTCATATCTATCATTACATATATACCTTGCATTCATATCTAGCATTCATTATATACTTTCATGCATACATTGTATATCATTCTTTCATTCATGCATTTATGCATTGCCTACATACATTATATTAATTGCATTCCTACATGCTTGCATTCAACCATATATATATATTAATGTAAAGAGAATATATATCATATATATATCATTTTATTCATCTAGCATATCATGCATTACATACTCTATATTCATTTAATACCCGTACTACAAAGGCTCATAGGTTACACAAAATGCATATATCGTATAGTTACTCTTCTACTTAAAACCAATACTATACCAATTGGGCCTCTACTAAACTCTAGGATTAAAGTATGTTGTAGCCCTTCGTGTTAACTTTCCAAAACTTCAAACGGATCATATTTTTGTGTTCAGAAGCTCCCGAAATCGAGAAAATACCGAAACACGTTCGTCTTTCGTACAACTGACACTCAAATAATTCTACAGTAAGTTACAGAAAGAATTTGGCTTATTAAAATATATATTTGGAAAGCTAACTTCGATACGGTTCTTTTAAAAAAAATGGAAGATAAATCGGAGTTCTAAGCTAAAAGTTATGACATTTCTAAGTTGCTTTGGTTAATAAAAATGTGGATAAAAATTATGACGAATTTGACAAAAGAACACATATAGGCCAAGATACTTGGATACAAACATAGGTATCCAAATGAAACTCATTCTAACCATCCTAACTAAGATCAATCCACTCTCTAACCATTTTAAAACTGAATTTAAATATCTATTTAAACTATTATCATACATACATACACATGGGGTGTCCTAATTTGGGATCTATCAAGTATGACACAAGACACATATCTAAAATCCTCAAAAGAGCTCCAAATGGTCTCAAATTTGAATCTAAATGGGACACATGCATGAGGATGGATCCTACGGATTCAAAACTAATTTATATGCAAAGAAAATCGATTTAGAGGATGGATTTTACCTATTGGGAGTGGAATCCCAATGAAATCCTTTAGGACACGGCTCCGATACGAAGATCCCTCAAAGTGGATACTCCTTCTTGCACTCCTCTTCCAATCCTTGGTAGCACCCTTTCCTTGGAGAATGGGAATGATTGAGGGAAGGTTTGGTGAAGGAATGATTTGATTTGGAGATCAAATCAATGGGAAGGCTCTCTAAAATTGGGGAAGAACAAAAAAAAATAAAAGAGGCAAGATTGTAATAAATTAAATGAATCATTCTCTCCTAAATGTGGCTACCATAAAGAGTCCATTAGGGCTAATGGGAAATGTCCTAATTGCCCCTCTCTAGTCTCATATGGTTAAGTCTAGACTAGGTTCAAGTTTGGGGTCAAAATGATCTAGTTTTGAGTCTCTAACTTAACCATTCTAACATGATAAAAATTAGTTTAATTAACTAACTTAATGTTGGGTCTTGTGAGTCATGCTTAACTTAATATTGGGTCCCATCTAGAGTTCGAGCTACCCGGGTCACAATACAAGTCGAAACGAGACGAAACTCAAACCCGACTAAACAAATCCTATAAAAACAATATTAAAAATATAAAATTTTTCCAAAATATTAAAATATGAAAAATGACCAAAATCATAATACATCAATTTAATTATTATTAAAATAATCTAAAATTCACCAATTAATCAAAATCCTAAATAATTTAAAAGTCACAAAATGACCAAAATACCTTTAGCCTAAAAAGTTGTAAATAGTCATTCAAATCACATGGTTAGGTCCCCATGGTCATGGTTAGTCTCTAGGCTCAACAGTTCTAGAGTTCACTAGCTAACACATCAAAATTATAATTTACCAATTTTAAATAGTATTAAATTAATTAAAAATTCCCATAAATTATAAATCCTATTATTAAATAATAAACTTTTACAAAATTTCAAAATTACCCTCAATTTAGAAAAGTGGATGTTACAGCGGGGCGGGAGGGAGGGGGGTTGGAGCTGTGCGGGAGGAGGGGGTGGCCGGAGTGGGGCAGGGGGGAGGGGAGAAGGGGACAGGGAAGGGATAAGGGCATTTTCGGAATTTTTAAAATTTTAGGTATGAAGTTGAAAAAAAAAATAGTTGAGGTATTAAGTTGTTGAGTAAAATAGTTTAGGGTATGAAGTTGAAAAACCGGAATAGTTGAGGGTATCAAAGTGCAACTTAGCCTTAATTTTAATGTTAAATTTAATGTTAATTTTAGTATTTAATGTTAATATTAACATTAATATTAATATTAAACTTAATATTAACCTTAAATTACGAATTAGAGTGAGGAGATTTTTAGGGGGTTTTCTAAGGGGGACTTTTGATCCGCTTCCTATATATATATATATATATATATATATATATATATATATATATATATATTGCTGGTATTTTTATTTTTATTCTTCCTTATTCACGTTCTATTTTCTATTGATTAACGATGCTATTTTAACCTAGTATTTTGCAAGCTTATTCTTTTTCAAGCTTGTTCGAACATGAATATTACTGGGTGGCCAACTTTAATATATGATGTTCATTCTTGATATTCCTTCATTATTGTGGATTGAGATATAGTTTCGCTAGTTTATATTTAGTCTACTTGACAGTGTAATACAGCTAGGATAAGTCCATTAAATTGAAAACTTACTCTAGATTATATTAGCTGGCATGTTCGCATCTCCAGTTCCTAAGTATTTTGGAATTGAGACGTGACATATTTTTGTGGTAGGCCATACAGGTTTTGATTAAATCGTTTCGGTTACGTTACCGTACCCAACGAGCCTACAATATGATATTGTATTAGGATCTCAATCCATAATTGTTTTTGAAAAATTCTTTGATTTCATTTATCGCCCTTGGAACTTGAAAATTGAAGTCGATGATCTTTTTGAACTCCTTACATGGGATTCTCATCTTTCCTATTTTGGAAGGACGAATACTCGTGCTTGATGAACCATTTGGGTTATATGGTATGGTAGAATGTAGTGATATTATATATTTTTAGAGATTTGTTGGTTAAGGTAGGTAGGGTTGGATAGACGCTACTACCAGATGGATCGAGTAGATCGGATTGGCAGCATTGAATAATTATTGGAAATTTAACCCAAATGAGAGACTATAGGATTAATGTACTACAACCATTCTATTAATTACCTATGTTGGACAGTGATAGATTAGAGTACCAATATTAGCTAGAGATGGGTTACGAATATAACAAGTATAATTAGGTTTAAGACATAAGGAATGGTATGTTTCCCAACCATAGGATTTGAATTGATTTGAGAGAAAATAGTAAACTTTTAGAGCTAGTTACGGACCCCTCATTAGAATATGATCACCCGCATAAAAGACTATAGCTAGGAGGACCCGAGAATCTTGTTGAGAATAAAATTATTTAATAGACCCTATACCTAAGATAGACATGAACCTTTATAGGAATTTATGTTTGCATTATGGCTTAGAAAATTGTTTCTTAGAAGATATATAAATCAGGACGTTGTGTATATACTAGGAACTGAAAAAGAGTAGCCCAAAGGATCTTCACTAGGGAGATTACCTCCAAATAATAATATCAGAATGATACGTGATGATAGGTTGTATATAATGTGCTCTAGGGACATTTAGTATAGGTCTGTGTTAGACTAGACGGGCATCTATAGGTAGCAGGAATATTCTTGGAATGAGCTATTAACAATCCGGACTAGAAGTCTTACCAAAAGGTATATAGATTGTCAAGTGCTACATATATGCACTGCTCGGCATTAACTTCTATCCTTATCCAGCAGATAGATGTAGAAGGATTAGGCATACTTGGAAGTATTATTTACCTTTCACGGCCAGTAAGGGTAGATTATTAATTGTACTTTTAAGAAGATCAGATAAATAACCTATACGGATATGACATAGAGTCTAATGATCGATTGTGATATTCCTATCTTTTGTGACTAGACCTAACTAATTACTGGAGAGTAGAATTAAAAATCTTTGCTTAAGAATATTGGTAAGTCGTAGTTATGTTAGACCCTTTATCGATAAAGGTTGGGGATTCTGAAGGACTCGTAGTTAGAAAATTTGTGTTGGAATAAGGTATACATCAAATATGAAGAGGGATGAGACGTAGGAGCATTACTACATATAGGAGGAATAATAAAAGAGGATCGAGAATGGCCAGGACCTAGTACGACTGCATTCTTAATGGTAACACCATATTGCTAGTCATGACGATTTACAGAAATCTAGGCCGCAGAAGTGGAGAAACTGGGTGTAGATAAGGTAGCATGAGTTAGATCATGACTTTAAAGATTAGCTAGTCACATTCTTAGGAAACCTTGATAGGTAGCATATACTTTAGTATGAGTCAGAGTTCATCATCTTCAGACTGTTTGATCATATGAAGCCCAAGATTGTTCTAGTAACTGAGGTATAGTTCACCATCGACATGTTCGACTGGCTATAAGGAGGAAAAGCATATTCAAAGATTGATTTGAGGTTGGAGTACCACTAGGTGAAGGTACACAGAAAAGATATACCAAGTCAGCATCTAGGACTAGCTATGATCATTACGAGTTCTTGGCGATGACTTTTGGACTAATGAAGGCACCTGCTGTATTTATGAATTTGATGAATATGGTGTTCCACTGCACCTAGACTAGTTGTGGTAGTTTTTGATTATATTCTGTCATAGGGTAGAAGCCATACACTACCAAATTACAGCCATTTGGCGATGAACCATTAGCGACGGATAACGTCCGTCGCTAATAGCGACGAACTACCGACTTAGTACAGACTGATTGCCGTCGAAAAGCTGACAATTTTTATTTTATTTTAAGGGCGAGCAAAGGTCGCCAATCCGTCGTTAAGTCGTCCGAGATATAGCGACGGATCATGAAGCCGTCGCCATGCCGTCACTTAGTTGCCAAAAGTTGGCGAGAAATGTTAAAAAAATTGGTGCAGAATTTATCGACCACATAGCGACGGATATTCCGTTGACCATCTAATGGGATATAGCGACGGACTAGCGTCGACCATCTAGTCCGTCGCTAGTCCGTCGCTATATGTCTAGTCCTAACCTAAATTTAACTGACGGGGGGTGGGACTTTTCATTCCCCCCCCCCCCCAAATTTTCTCATGTCTCTCTCTCCGGTACGTGCATTGCTCTCTCTCTCTCCAGGTAATCCCCTCTCTCTCGGTGGTCGGGGCGGCGAGGGTCGGTGGTGGTAGGGGTGGGGGTCGGCGGTGGTGGGGGTGGGGGTCGCTGGGGGGGTAGGAAAGCGGAGGGGGGTTTCGGGGTAGGGGTGGTGAAGGTCGACCGTGGTGGGGGTGGGGGTCGCGGGGGGGAGGACAGCGGGGGGTTGGACAGTGGAGGGGGGTTTCTGAGTGGGGGTGTTGGGGGTCGGCGGTGGGAGGTAGGGCAGCGGAGGGGGGCCGGGGGTAAGGGTGGTGGTGGTAGGCGGTGGTGGGGGTGGGGGTGGGGGTCGGGGGGATGTAGGGCAGCGGAGGGGGGCCGGAGGGGTGCGGAGGGGGCCTGGGGGTGGGGGGATGGCGGTCGGCGGTGGTAGGGGTGGGGGTTGGGGGGCGGGGATGGGAGTTAGGGTCGACGGATAGGGGCCGGGGTGGGAGTTGGGGTCGGCGGTGGTGGGGGTGGGGATTGACGGTGGTGGGAGTGGGGAGTTGGGGGTCGGCGGTAGTAACACACACACACATCGAAACGAATTTCTTTAAAATCGAACCGAATCTCTGTGTGTGTGTGTATATATATATATATGTATATATATATATATATATATATATATATATATATATAAACTTTTCGATCGTTGGTGGCTACTAGTGTATCCTAGTGTAGATGAGTATGTAGAGGAGTATGACTACTAGCTAGTGTGTAGAGGAGTATGGTTACTAGTGTAGAGGAGTATGTAGAGGAGTATGGCTTCTAGTGATAGATAGGTTTATGTGTATCGGCATCGGACTATTTCTATAAGTATTAATATCGGTATCAGATTATTTCTATGAGTATCGGTATCGGGCTATTCCTATGAGTATCAGAATCGGTATCGGTATCGGACTATCGGTATCGGTATCAGACTATCGGTATCTGTATCGGTATCTGTATCAGAATCGATATCGGTATAGGTATCTGTATCAGAATCGATATTGGTATCGGTATCTGTATCAGAATCGGTATCGGTATTAGTAGCGGATCCACCTCCTCGACCGTATGTACTTAGTATCGATTGTAGTGGATTCACCTCCTCATTCTCTAGTATTGCGTCCGGACGATCGACCTAAATACCTGAGGAGAACAAACTGACAGGTACGAAGTGGGGGAAGGCTCTAGTATATATTGGTCTGGGCTAGGCTTTGGTTGGCTGAGAGTGAGGAGCGAGAAGAAGGGAAGTAGGGAGGAGCAGATGGGTCCAAAAAATATTATTGATGTTTACGAGAGTGATTAGCCAGTTACAGGAGATTTAACTGGCCAATCACTCTCATAAATATCAATATTTAGGAGATTGTTTACTCTCTCGTGACTCACTTGCAATGGTATTCTATGTTTACGAGAGTGATTGGCCAGTTACGAAAGTGATTGGAAGTAGTTTTGTACGTGATAGGCACAAATTTTGTGTTTATGGTCAGGATTAAGATTATTCTTGTGTTCTCGAATCTGAACTGTTTCTAAAGTGTGTTTTTATGGATAATTCAATACTCGAGACTGTGTAAAATTAAATCGTCAAAAGAAGCTGAGTTGAATTTTATATATACGTGCTCTCATTGATATTTAATGGTCTAACCAGATGGCACCCAAGACCCGAGGATCTCGCTTGAGAGAGGCACAGATGGCTACTGAGGAGGTAGTGGTACCTCCTGCTGCTGAGGAGATAGTGGGACCTCCTACTGCTGAGGAGATCAAGGAAGAATTTCCTCCTACTATTAAGGAAGAAGTGATTCCTAAAGCCGAGATAGCTGTGAAGGAGGAGGTGGCACCAGAGGGCAGTTGCACCGAGAGTTCCAGTCATCAATCTCCTCTAGATATTGAACTTGCTGGCGTGGATCCTACTTATGCGCGTTGGTTGAGGGAGTTCTATCTGCCCCAGCATAGACGACAATATATATATATATATATATATATATATATATATATATATATATATATATATATATATATATATATATATATATATATATATTTATATTTTTTTTATATATTTATATATTTATATATATTTATATATATATATATATATATATATATATATATATATATATATATATGATATAATTTTTTGACTGGATTTGTTTCCAGTAGACTTATTAATTCTGACAACCGACTTGTATGGTTTTACAACTCTTCATGTTTCTTATTTTCTAAACATGGTTTTATCTAGACTTCGATATTTTTAGATGCTATTATCTAGACTTGGTAGATATATATATATGATATGATATGATTTTTATATTGGTGTGTGTTTTATGTTGGTTTGTGTGATGTATTTGTGATGGATATTTATTTTTTGGTGTGTGACGTATATTGGTTTTTGTGATGTGTGATGCATATTGTGATGTTCCGATGTTTCGGATGTTGTGTGAACAGGGAATGCTCTGTATAGACCTTCCTTCCCTTGCTTAAATAGGTAGGGTGGATTAGAAGCTTTCCATATCCATAGAGAATTGATAGAAACATGTGATAGAATTTTTTTTGATAGCTAGGATATGAATTGGGAGATTATACAATTGAACGTTAGTATTAGTTACAGTCCCCTAAGAAAAAATATGACCATCTTTGTTGTAGACTTTATAAAGTATGACTTGATACTTTGTTATGAGTAGAAGGGTTTGGTAAGTCTTATAGGCTGGACCTAAGTTTTTGTAAAACCTTTACCGTCTATTAATTTTTTTTGAGTAGGAATTTATGCTTGATAGGACTAGGTAAATAGCTAAGGCGGGTAGAATTTTATATATATTCTCTAAGATAGTAATTTGAGTAGAGTACAATGTACGTAGGACTTGACCCTAACGAGATCACTAGATAAAATATATGCTACCCTTTGCCTAAGATAGAACCTTGAATAAAAGTATTAGGGAGATTTTATCGAGTGATAATATCATAATGATAGGTGACCTTGAAGTATTAAATAGAGTATGAAGGTTTGAGTTAGGCTAGACAATTATCTCTATATGTTAAGACTAGTCTTAAAATAATCTATAAAAGACTAGGACTAGAAGATTGACCAATAGGTGTGTGTAACTATACTGCTCAGCCTCGACTCGTGCCTAGCAGATAGTACAAAAATTTTAGGTATACTTGTAAGAATTGTATAGCTTGTTGATAAGGAATAGAGTATTATTTTTCTTTTATCTTGTTGAAGACCTGGCCTATATAGAAATAGTGTTGAATTAGTAATAATATTTTTTATATAGTCATTGACCAATAATACTATGATGGAACTTAGGACTCCTTAGAAAACCCTTGATTTTTAGTCCACAAATACCTAAGTTTTGTATTCCTTGTAAGGAGTTGTACCGTTCCTGACCTGGATTTTTGATGTTGTCATCACATAAGTTAGGGTGGATCTAGAACTACGGATACCTTATTTCCTGGTAGGTTAAGTGAAATTAGAATCCCATTAGTAGTAGAGTTCTCTAGAAATCATGTTCGACTAGTTTCTTTTATGTTGTATTTCATGTAATTTTGAGGACAACGTGAAAGATCGATCAGACGTCCAGGAGTACATTTTTAGCAGAGGTCATCCTGTACCAGACAAAGGAGCTTCCGACTTGTCACTTTTGCGGCTAGAAGGGACATGTTCAAAAGGATTGCAAGAAAAGTTAGGACCGTGCTATTGATTTTTTATTATTATTATTAGTTGTTATATTATTGTATGTCTAATTTCGAGGACAAAATGTCCTTAGGTGGGTAGGTTGTAAGCCCCCTAAAATTTTTAGAATTTATTTTGATTTTTGTAATTTATTTCTTTAATAGATATTTTTTTACTATTATTTTTATCATTAAATACTCTTTTTTGTAGCTTTGATTTTTAGAGCACAATAAATGCCAATCTCTAGAAACGTCCTTCATGTGTTTTGACCTATACAAGTTTACTTTATTTTGATATATCATGTCACACTCAAACATGTTCTTTTGTATTCTATTTTTTTAGCATAACTTTTCGGTCAATTTTGGCCAACTTACTATCTACCGTAAAAATGGACCTACTTAAAAATTTTAGGATTTATTTTGATTTTTGTAATTTATTTCTTTAATAGATATTTTTTACTATTATTTTTTATCATTAAATACTCTTTTTTGTAGCTTTGATTTTTAGAGCACAATAAATGCCAATATCTAGAAACGTCCTTCATGTGTTTTGACCTTTACAAGTTTACTTTATTTTGATATATCATGTCGCACTCAAACATGTTCCTTTGTATTCTATTTTTCAGCATAACTTTTCGGTCAATTTAGGCCAACTTACTATCTACCGTAAAAATGGACCTACTTTCCAATTTAATTTTGGGACTGGATATCGATCCAACCCATCCGACCCAATATACGATTTTGACCTATTTTGAGCCTAATACACATATACATGTCAATGGTGTCCCACTCAACTGAGTCCTATGTGCTACTTATTTTCAAATGGCACACAAGACCCATTTATTGTATTTTCGGAGTAGATTTCTATTCGATAAAGTGTTTGGACCCAACCCTAGCTCAACCAACTTAGTGGGGCCTACCCTAGGTTGCCAAAAGCAACTAGACAAATATTTATTGTATTTTATTAATTAAATGGCAGCCGACATGCATAGATTCAATGTACTTTGACTCAATATTTCATATTTCCAAATTAGGAAACCTAGAGATACCCGTTACCATAACTATTGATTGTTGACCAAATCTCAACCAAATCAATCCAAACCAAAGCCAAACAAACCAAAACACATAATGCTTCCAAACCTTATATATTAGTCCCCATAAAATAGCCACCCCTTTCCCTCTCTCTCCAAAACTCGACCACAATAGCCCCTTTAGGCCGCGCACCCAAGAGCCAAGGCCGACAGCCCCACGCCCCCTCTTCTCAACTTTTCTATCTCCTTTTTTTCGAGCCACCACCTCCACGATGAACCCAAGAGACCCCTCGTAAACGCTATCATGTCCCAGAGGAGTCTCGCCCACTTAATTGGTCGTTTGAAGGCCGAACTTGATGGTTATTTTCAGCCGTAATAAAAATTCCGAACCCAGATTTGTCATCTTTGCACATGGATTTCATCTACTTTTAATTATCCGCTAGCTGCAAAATAATTCTACCATGTACCCCTATGTTTCCTCTATAATCGTCAACTGCTACCTTACGTGGATCTTCGCCGTTTGTCCGTGTCGTCCGTTGCACTAAAATTGGTCCAAGTTGAACCAATTTTGAAGTGTGAGAGGTTCCGACGACTTGCGAACACTTTTGACATCAAAAAACTCATTGGTAATGACCCTAACATCCTCCTTTATCATTTAAAAATATCAAATATTTAGATTTTTAATTTATTCATGCGTTTGTGCTATCGTTTCTATGATACTAGTTTTTTTGACACTGAGAGTTCACCGAAACTCGTCTATTTCATGTCTAAACTTCGTGAATTTTTTTCATGACTTTTGTCAAGCAAATTATGATGAAAAATCATTTTTTGATCAATTTTTATTTTTCTAGAATATTAATTTTCGATATTTTTGTATCGTTTGATTCCAATTTGTTCAACTTGTGACATAAAGGTGTTGCTAGTCAACCACACTAATTAGAAGGTTATTTTTCCTCAAAATATATTTATATAAAATATGACCAGAAATTATTTTTTATTTTTCAGAAATATAGTGATATATTTTATGATATAAAATATTATTTTTAATATGGCAATGATACTATGTATAGTTGGTTACTTTATGGTTATGTTATAGTTAGCTAGTTTATGACTAGATTGAGGCTATATATAGTATGTATTTTGTTGTATAATTTGACACAAAATTCTATTATTTCTTAAATTAATTAGATTTATTTCAGAATTTAAAATTATTATTTTTATATTATAAAGTATTATTTTATGTTATCAATATACTATATGTGGAAGGTATAATATATGTAGTTGTATACGAGTAGGTTAGTATATGTGATCGAGAGTCTCTCTCTCTCTCTCTCTTTATATATATATATATATATATATATATATATATATATATATATATATATATATATATATAAAATAAAAAAAAATATATATATATATATTAGTTCTACTCTCAGCTATTCACCAAAGAAAGGGTCTACAGAGAACAACTTCCTGGCTGAGATCCCTCACCTCATTAACGACAACGATAACATCCAGCTGGACCTCCCTCCGTCCGAGCAGGAGGTGAAAGACGCGGTCTGGGCCCTTGATGCACACAGTGTGCCAGGACCAGACGAATTTTTGGAGGTTTTTTTCCGAGAGTGCTTGGATATGATCAAGAAAGACATCCATGAAGCGATAACTGCCTTCTTCCAGGGAGCTACTTACCCAGAGCCATCTCTTTCTCCAACCTGATCCTCATCCCGAAAAAAGATAACCCAGAGACTTTTCGTGACTTCTGTCCCATTAATCTGTGCACCTTCATCAACAAGATCATCTCCAAGATCATCGCCTCCCGTATGTCAGACCTGCTTTCCAAGATCATTTATGGGGAGCAAATTGGCTTCGTCAGAGGTAGAAACATCCAGGGTAACATTATGCTTGCTCAAGAGTTAATCGCCAGCATAAAACTTTCTGTAAGAGGTGGTAACATCGCGATCAAATTGGACATAGAGAAAGCTTATGACAGGCTGGATTGGCAATTCATGATCTGGGTTTTCAGGGCCTTTGGATTCTCAGAAACCTGGACCAATATCGTATGGAGATCGATCAGCAACTCATGGTCTTCTACGATGATCAACGGACAAGCAGACGGATTCTTCAAATCGAGTCGCGATATCAGACAAGAAGATCCCTTATCGTCCACCATCTTCATCATTACGGCGAAAGCCTTGAGCAAAAATCTGAACAATATGGTTTGTACCCCGAACTTCCAGCACTTTCATACTGCCAACGGATGCCCGATCATCACCCACCTGGCATATGCGGACGATTTCCTCATATTCACGTCCGGGGATGTCAGGTCGGTGGAGGTGGTCCATGACACCCTCCAGAGATACTCCTCTTGCTCAGGTCAGAAGGTCAATCCCGTTAAGAGCGTCATCTATGCCCACCACAACATCAAGAGAGAGAACGCGGCTAGCATCTCCAATATCACTTCTTTCTCCATTAAACACCCTCCGTTCCAATATCTCGGATGTTCCCTCGTGTACGGTAAATCTAACGCTGGTATTTTTGATGAGCTGATTAACAAAATCAGGAGAAAACTGGAGGGGTGGCACAACACAACCTTATCCCCATGAGGCAAAATGATCCTCATCAAATATGTTCTCACATCCATACCCATATATACCCTGGCAGCATGCTCCCCTCCCAAGAAGGTACTATCTTTGGTTGAAAGCATCCTTAGCGACTTCTTTTGGGGGCACAGTGGAAGCCACGTCAAGCATCATTGGGCAAGTTTGGACACCATGGCTAGGCCCACTGAGAAATGGGGCATGGGCTTCGCAAAACTTTCTCACATTGTGGATGCCTTCTCGATGAAGCTGTGGTGGAAGCTTCGAACAAATCAGAATTTATGGGCTAGATTCATGAAGGCCCACTACTAAAATAAGACAGATTAGCGACGTCCTGATATGTCACGACCCGCACCCTAGAGTTAGGGCACGAGAACGTAACAATGCCCAGCCTACGCCGCAGTGTCGGTGGTAGAACGCTGTCCTAGGTCTCAATGCATCTAACAGTATAAGACTAAACAGTTTATACTCCCCGAATGGGGGTGACATAGCAGAATGTAAACTCAATCACATCTAAGGTAGAGCATAAAGGAAGATAGATAAAACATGAAATCGAAAAGAGATACAACAGATAGAAGTCTAAGTGTCTAAGATACAAACTCAGAATACATCTTAAAACCCAAATACAATAATCCATAAATACAACTCAAGATGACTGAAAATAAACTATAAGCAAAAACCCTAGCTATCTATGCAACCTCTACTGTCTCCTCTAGGCTAGCAGGCAACCTCCAGGCTATCTGTAAAATTTATCAACAAGTCCGGTCAGGACAGGAGCGAGTACAGTACATCTCAACAGTTCATAGCAGGTTAGAAGATATAATCATGCAGTAAAGTAAGATATAAGTACTGAAAGAAGTGAAGTATGTAAACAAAGAGAGAAAGCTGTAATAGAAATATCTACTATAAATAGAGAATTATCATACGACTAGTGAGTCGGAGTACAACATAGACATATAAATGGCATAGGAGATTCTGATGCTACACTATGGAAGAGATTCTGATACTACACTACTTGGATAGTATTCACATGTCTACTTCTACTCCCCCGTACCCCCAATCAGTACACAAGGATCCAACCAAGTTATGTTATGATTCCACGCAAAGCCCCGAAGGGTGGTATATGGAAGTTCCAAAAATAGGGATTCTAGGAGATTTTAGGATATCTAGTGAATGGGATAAGAGATTCTAGGAGACTCTGTGATCATAAGAGTATATGTCACAAGTGATCGAAGAACCTGTGAAGCATAGTGATACGACATGTAAGTGAAATGCACAGAACATGTAGTACCCGATGCTCCTTAAGGATAACATCTCAAGAAGGGATCCGTATAGTACCAATCCGTGTGACCAACGTGACAGTACAAGTAAAGTAATCTACTGCAGAAAATAGTTCTAAGCAGGATATAAAATGATCAGAGAATGTACTCGCCTGATATCTGAATGTCCAAGGTAAAGATACTGTCCGAGAAGAGGTGTCTGGCTCCTAATTAGAACAGCACAAGTCACAACATGTCCAAAAGGGTAATATAAAGTACTACAATGCATTCTACATGAATCTAGGTCAAACTAGGCCAAAGTCAACCCTTGGTCAACTCTGGTCAACTGCACTAGTCAAACTAGGTCAAACTAGGTCATGTCCTAACCCAGCAAGTCTTAATAGGCCTAACCAAGACTATCCTAGCAAGCACACATTAATACAAGGCTATACAAGCCAACATACACCCAACTCTATATAGCATGCAATTATTCAATACTCAAATAGGCAAGAATTCACATTGGATATACACTAGGTAATCTATTACTTTAAGCTATATATGTCTACACATATATACACATGCATATATTGGTATTCAACATTAGGTCTATAATCATGGCATTTCAAATGGTTATATAAACTTATATATTACAACACAATATGCTAACATATATATAATATACATACATAGCTAAGTTAAGCAAAGGGGCAAGTGAGGGTTAAATGGGCATACATAGTGTATACATATCAAAGAGTGTCAAAGTGTAAGTAAACAATGTGTCAAGTGTGATAGGGTCAACATAGTGTAAGGGGGTACATGAGGTAATATAGGATTTGTGTTAACATAGAACATTACATCTCATTAACTTGTATATTGCATACATTACTGTAGGCCTCAAAAATGAAGTCACGCTGAGTTGATCAGAACAAGTCACGCAGAGTGATCCGAGAAGCAGCACAAAAGATACGCTAAGTTCTGCCTATCCATCTCCTTTAGAAATCACGCAGAGACAGCTCAGCCATACGTCAGAATCATAATGACTGACAACACAGCAGTCGAGAAACGTCTCCTCGTATGCCACGTATGCACAGAACTCGAGAGATCATCGCCGTCTTTTGCATGATTTTCGAAATCTTCCTTAGCAAGACTCACTCTTCACCAAGTTGGCGTGACTTTGGGTCTTATCTTCATTTAATGCGGCTGACAATATAATCAATGTCAGAGATTTTGTGTCAGACGAAGCGTGCCAAGTTAAGACAGCTGGCGGTTTGCGTGGATTCTGAACCTTCTCCTTCCTCAAGTTTGCGTGGATTTTTGAGTTATTCTTCTCAAAGCCTGCGTGAATTCTGAAGTATTCTTCTTCAAAGCTTGCGTGGATTTCGCCTTCAACGAGTCTGCGTCAACGAAACTGAGTGGATTTCGCCTTCAACGAGTCTGCGTCAACGAAACTGCGTGGATTTTTGCCTTCAGCAAGACAGCATAGATTTCATTTCAACTGGAGTACGTGGCAGCCATGCCACCGATCTCTCTCTTGCGTGTCCAGTAACTTGCATACGACCCATGCACTAATGCCATGTGTCCAACAGTTACGGGCCACGTCCAGTAACTACTCACTAACCCTGCGTGTATTTAGAGTCTGCGTGACTTTTCAAATGCATCAGTGGTGAGGTAGTTATCTTTTCAGTTACTGTTTTGACTCTATAAATAGAGTTCTTTTTTTTTCTCATTCATTGTATAGATACATTGATATCTACTGTCAAAATTTTGAGAGCTTTTCTTCTTCGTATAGTCCAAGGGATAAAGCGATCGTCTTCTAGATCGGATTCCTACAGTTGTAATTTTCCCAGAAACACAACAAATAAAGAGAATTTCTTTATGGAAAACAAATTGGCGACTCTGCTGGGGAAAACCATCTCCTCTTCTGAGATGGTAACAACTCAATGCGACACTTCGTCAATCGGCTCGACGAAGAAGGTGATGACGATCAAATTCGATCAACTCGCCTATGAAGAAATGCAGCGGGCTAAGGGTGGCAAGCCCATTCCAGCCTCCATTATCACTGCCAAGTCGAAGGGACACTCTGTCTATGTCCCTAAGAATCAGTTGGCAGTCAATGGTGAAGTCTCTGCCACAGTGTCTACTCCTAACACTGGCAAGAACTCCACTGCAAGTACGCACACTCTTGTGCGCTCGAAGATGACAGTAACTAAAAGTCACGTTGACAGTACTGGCTCCTTAGCCGAATCAGTTCCAGCGTGCAAATTCAATTCTAAAAGTCACGCTGACAGTACTGGCTCCTTAGCCGAATCTGTTCCAGCGTGCAAATTCAATTCTAAAAGTCATGCTGACAGTACTGGCTCCATAGCCAAATCTGTTCCAGTGTGCAAATTCAACTCTAAAAGTCACGCTGATAGTACTGGCTCCTTAGCCAAATCTATTCCAGTGTGCAATCCCACATTCAAAAGTCACGCTGACAGTACTGGCTCCTTAGCCAAATCTGTTCCAGCGTGTAATTCTAAAATCAAAAGTCACGCTAACAGCTCTGGTTCTTTAACCAAGTCTGTTTCAGCGTGTATTTCATCAGAGAAGAATAACTCCTTAGTTATCTCTTCTTCTTCACCGAGTTCTACTAGAACTGGGGGTGGTCTTCCACACAAAGTCCCTTCGAAAAGGAATAACTCTTTAGTTGTTTCTTCTGCTCCTGTAGTTTTTACTCCAGGAACAGCTTTGACTGATACTTTTGTTAGTCAAAGGAAAGGAGATGGTCTTTTGACTACTCTTCCTTCTGGACATTCTATGTCTCAACATCTGAATGAGTCTAAGAAGAAACATTCCTTAATGTCTTCTTCTTTGATTTCTTCAAATTGGGCACATAATCTGTCCATTAAAGAGGGTCTGTTACCAACTCCTAATCAAGGGAGTAGTTTAACTCTTCCTTCTCTGCAAATATCCAGATCAATGGAAGGAAAACTCCATGTTTCCAAAATTAATATGTTACCTTCTACTGATTTAAGAACAAAACTCAGCACTTCTGGTGTTAAGAAACCATACCAATTGGATATGAAGATAAAAGATCCAGATGCAGAGTATGCAAGAAATTATGTGGCTCACATTAATCACTCTTTGTATAATCAAGAGCCATCAAGACCCAAGAACAGGAAGTATATTCCTCAATCTTCACAAACAGATTTACGGGAATATCTTCAACAGAAGAGAAGGAGTAATTCTATATCAAAGGAACATGCTGAATGTGACTTCTATCCAAGAGTCATAATTCAGTGCAGATGCGAATCAACAGTTCAAGACCATGGTGATCATGAATGTGACTTCCAGCCAAGAGTCACAATGCAATGCAGATGTCAAAATAAACGACAGTCTGTCTTTAATAGGATTCAGTATGAACCTACGCCTGATGAAGATGAGCCTTTGTTTGCCTCTATCAACATGACTTCTCGGGACACCGGGGGTAGAATTGATAGTCCAGATGGAGTATATAGAAACACCAGAGCAAGAGTCCTGGCTTCTAGTCAAAGAAATTTGATCCCTGAAATTGATTCTGAATTTCTTGGAGAATCTAACTTTCCATCTCTTCCTACTGGGGGTAATTCTCCTATAGTTGACTTTGATACACGAAGCAATGATTCAGAGCATACAACATCTACTAGTTCATCAATAATCCCTCATACAGTCACGACTTACATGGTTGATGGGAATACTGATGAACCTTCTTCTTCCCTGACTCCTCAAGATCAAAGAATTGCTTCTTTGGAACAGCAAATAAAGTCTATGACTGACACAATGAAGTCAATATATGAACTCATGACAGCTCAGTTGCAAAATCGACAGACTGTATCAGATGCCATACCAGTTGATACTGATATAAGTCCAGTACAAGTTCCTCCAGCAGTACAATCCAATACTCTTGGACCTGCTCAACCAAATCCTAGTCTCTCTGGAGCTGGGGGTAGTGCTTACAATGCTGTTCCTCCTCCCAACTATTCTCTACAAGCCACAACTCCACAATCTTCGGGAGTTGTCTCTGAAGAATTGAAAAATCTCAAAACTCAATTCGAGGCATTTAAACAGAAGGATGGTTTACAAAAGTTAGGCATCAAGCAGCCTTATCCAATAGAATGGAAGCAAGTATCATATCCTCCTAAATACAAGCCTCCTACTATCTCATTCTATGATGGAACCACTTCTCCAAGTCAGTTTATCAATCACTTTGAAGTGATGGCTGATCAACTACAACCAAGTGATGCCCTCCTTACTCGGGTATTTATTGGATGTCTCAAGGGAACGACTTATGAATGGTATAGAAGTCTTCCAGATGGGAGTATTACCTCATTTGCTGGTTTCAAACAGATGTTTCTTGAAAGGTTCTATGAAGGGCTTAATGACATGACTATGTCTGCTCTTATTAGAATCAAGCAGAAAAATAATGAATCTACAGAGGAATACATTGAACGGTTTCGAAGAGAAGCTCTGAAGATGCCTCTTAGAACTCCTGATGCTGTCACCATTGACACGTGCAAATCAAACTTGTTGCCAATCATCAGTATGTGGACAGGGTCCACTCAATTTCAAGATTGGCCTTCCTTCATAGTCAGTGCTAAAGCTGCAGAAATCAGTGCTGAAACCTTCAAAGGTTTAGGAGTGCAGATGACTCCTAAAGAAACAGGACAAGGTGCTAACAATAAAAATAATGCTCGCAAAGGAAAAGAAACTCTTGAAGTTAATCTTCAGAGCAAAGATGCATCAAATGTTCAAACTCCTGCCTCTACAACTCAACAATCAAGAACACCTCGCCCCAGAGAAGAATATTCTTTTGATGACGACGATGTCCTTGGTATCTTTGAATGTCTGCTGAAAGGTAATAAAATACAATTACCAGAGATCAAGAAACCTGATGAAGCTGGTAAGACAGATCATCCTAAATACTGTCCATATCACAGAATGCTTAAATCTGGAGCTATCTCTCTTACTTCAAAAGAGAAGACCGTCACCTCCAATGTCGTCTCTATGCAATTTGGAAATTTCCCTCCTCAACTCCTTGAAAGTGGGATTGTTCCTATTCCCAAGGCAACTCTTGACATAGTGAATCTTCCTCCTCCACAGTCTGAAGGATTAGTGCCAATCACTTTGGAAACAGGGGAAATCATGTGGATCCATCCTGATCTAGTGGCAGATTTTGAATCGCCTTCTCCTCAAAAGATTTCTTCTCGAAAATCCAAGAAGGCTGGAAAGATCAAGTCATGTCATATGACTTCTCTTGGGTCTACCTCTGACACAGAGCCAAAAGACAAAGAAGAAGCACTTGTTAGTGCTACTCGAACGGGGAAACCTTACCTAAAGGATTATTCTAAAAATCCTGAAGATCCTACTGATATCCCTTCAGATGCTAAAGATGCTCCTAATGTTCCTCCCGAAGAAGAACCATCTACTGAACCTGTTCCTCCCAAGCCTACGGCTCTAGAGAAAGGCAAACAACAGGCTCGGTTTGATAAGCCAATCAAGAAGTCTTCTCCTCTTGGACTTCAGAAGCCTTACAACTTCGACATTTTGGCTCAGCTTGCTAATACTCCCGCCAGAATGTCCCTTTTTGAACTTCTACGTCTTTCCAAAGAGACTCGGAAGACGTTAAGTGAAGCACTTCTACAAGCTGACTCTTGTCTTGCACAATTGAAGAAGCCGAATGCGGAACCTGCCACTTGCTTACATTGCAACAGTGTACTGGAGATTATCCCAAATATTACCTTTATACAAGACGACATGTTACTGGAGGATAATCGACATGACCGACCTCTCTACTACACTGGTTATATTGATACGATGAAGATAGATCGTATTCTCATTGACCCAGGGTCTGCTATAAGCATAATGCCAAAGAGTTTGTTGGATGAACTAAAAATTTCTCTTCACAAGCTCTCCAAGACGGTTACTACTATCTTGGGATTCAATCAAAGCCGAAGTGAGCCTTTGGGAAAGATTCATCTGAAGCTTCAGATAGGTGATTTCAGATCTAAAGTCACTTTCTATGTGATCGAGATCGCGGGATCCTATAATCTTCTTCTGGGGAGGCCCTTTCTTCATGAAAATAATGTGGTGCCCTCTACTCTTCATCAATGTTTTAAATACATTGATAGCAATGGAAGAGTACAAAAAGAAGTTGCTGATATAAATCCCTTCCATGGGGTTGAAGCTTATTTCAATGATTCTCGAATGTACAAAGAAGAGTATACAAGGATCATACAAGCTATGGAGAAAGAAGATGCACAAAGTGAGACTTTAATAATCTCTGTTAAATGTCGAACTACTCAGCAACAATCTCCTAAACCCTCTGGAAAAGATTCTTTCATCATTCCAGTGAGTGGACGGATCTCTCCGTTACCTCAGTCATCTACTCAGAATACACTGATCATTCCTGTCAGTGGGCGTACTACAGTTCCTGTACCTTCACAAGATACTATGCTAATTCCAGTTGGAGGGCGGACTACTCTTCCTACTCAAACTTCAAGGGAGCTCACCTCTTCTGAGCCATTTGTTATCGATCTTAATCGAAATAAAGCTTCTTCTTCTTCTCCCCCTTTAGTCATTGACTTGGCTAAAATCTCTAAAGCTCAGTCTTCTCCCAATGTAAATATTGCTGCTTTTACATTTAATGAAAAGTCTCCACCTTTGCAGTACGTTGATGTGTGTAATTATGTTCATAGTTATTTACATCTGTTAGATGACTTGAACACAATAACCATAGGAGTTGTACAGACTGTTCATACAGATGTATCTCTAGAACCTGTACAATCTTCATACTTTCTAGTTCCCAGCAGAAAGCCAGGAGACATTCCAATATTCTTCTACAAAGGGCCTCAAATCCTTCTGATCTTGAAGATGATGACAAAAATGATGATACTGGAAGATTACAACTACGTTGTTATACTCAGCAATCTAGAGACATCATCAAAAATATGGGCTATGACTTCAGGACTGGCCTTAATAATGGAAAAGGAAGAAAAATGCCTGTCCGGATTCCTTCTTTGAAATATGGAAGGACGAAATGCGGATTGGGTTATACTGCTCCTACTCCTTTCATCAACATTATCCATGAAGATCTTGAGTCTGACGAAGATAAGAGATCTGATTATTCTAGTACCACTTCTTGGGATTCCGATACGAGTATCGGTGACTTCTATTGCAACCTTCTGTCTTCTAACATGGTTTCCATTGACCATTCTGAAGAAAGTGATGAAGACGAAGAAGAGTTTGAAATCTCACCTGAATCAGAACAGTGGGCCCAAAGATTAGATAATCAATGGGAGTTCCGTTTCGAGCAAAAAGAACCTCCGACTGAAGATAAACTTGTTCAAATAGATGTTGGTGAAGAGGGGTCTCCCAAACCAATATTCATCAGTGAAAGTCTTTCAGAAACTGATAAGAAAGACATGATCAAACTCATTCGTGATTACATCGATGTCTTTGCTTGGAGTTATGAAGATATGCCAGGGCTTGATCCTCAAATTGCAACTCACAAGCTCAACATCTTGCCGAATGCTAAACCGGTCAAACAACAACAGCGACGATTTCGTCCGGACATCATGGATGCAATTGAAGCTGAAGTCAATAAACTCATTACCTCTGGGTTTATTAGAGAGGAACAACATCCCGATTGGGTGGCTAATATTGTTCCTGTTCTTAAAAAGACTGGCAAGATCAGAGTATGCATAGACTTTCGCGATCTCAATGCGGCATGTCCTAAAGACGAATTCCCTCTACCAATCACTGATGTCATGGTTGATAATACCTGTGGATTTGAACGAATGTCATTCATGGACGGGTATTCTAGGTATAATCAGATCAAAATATTCCCAGAAGACGAGAAGCACACTTCTTTCAGAATGTCGATTGGTACATACTGTTATACAGTTATGCCATTCGGTCTCGAGAATACAGGAGCAACTTATCAACGAGCTATGAGCACTATATTCCGTGAACATTTGCGGAAAACAGTCGAATGCTATGTTGATGATATTGCAGTCAAAAGTCGACAAAAGGAGGATCATATCCAAGATTTGAAGACTATATTTGATCTAATGCGTAAGCATCAATTAAAGATGAACCCTACTAAGTCCTTCTTAGGCGTCTCTAGTGGTAAATTTCTCGGCTTCGTTATTACCTCTAAGGGTATACACGTGGATCCCGAGAAGATCAAAGCCATCCAAGAGATGCGTCCTCCACGCACCTTAAAAGAGCTACGAGGATTTCAAGGAAGAATCGCTTATATCAGAAGATTTATCTCTAATTTATCAGGACGCTGCAGACCATTCAACAAACTTATGAAGAAAGGTGTCTCTTTTGTCTAGAATGATAAATGTCAGAAAGCATTCGATGATATAAAACAATATCTGATGAGCCCTCCAGTATTGGTACCTCCCGTCTCAGGAATACCGTTCCTCCTCTATACTCGAGCAATGAGTCATTCATTGGGTGCATTACTCGCTCAAAAGAATCAAAATGGCCATGAATATGCCATTTATTATCTCAGTCGCACTATGGCCGGAGCTGAACCTCGATATTCACCAGTTGAAAAAGAATGTCTTGCCTTGATGTTTGCTGTCCAAAAAAACACGTCATTATATCATTGGCCAGACTATTCATGTCATCTCCAGGATCAATCCTATACGGATCATGATGAAGAAATCCAGTATTTTGAATTCTCGATTGGCTAACTGGGGAATCCTACTTGCTTAGTATGATATGCACTATATTCCTCAGAAATCAGTCAAGGGACAAGCTTTAGCTGATTTTCTGGCTGCTCACTCAATTCCAGAAAATTCAAAACTCTATGATGAAATCCCAGATGAAGTCCTAGATTCAAATCAAATTGCTGAAGAAGATCCTACTTGGCGTCTATTCTTTGATGGAGCATCAAGAATTGGTCCTAATGGCGATATTGTTGCTGGAGTTGGAATTGTTCTTGTATCGCCAGAAGGTCTTGCCATCCAAAGAGCTTATTCTCTCGATCAGCCGTGTTCAAACAATGTAGCTGAGTACAACGCATTGCTTATTGGTCTTCAACTCGCTAAATATCTGAATATTCAACATTTGGAGGCGTATGGAGACTCTAAACTTATTGTCAATCAGATCAGGGGTACTTATGAAGTTCGCCATCAAGATCTGGTTCCTTATCATAGAGTGGCCATATCTATGGCCTCATCATTTAAGGAATTCTTCATTGAACATGTTAGGCGAGCATGTAACACAGAAGCTGATGCCCTTGCTAATCTTGCAGCGGTGCTGGCTATCCCAATCAGACGACAACAAATGATTGTTGTTCATAGTCGAGAATTATTTTATCTTAAAAATAACCTGACTCTAGGACTTCCAGTTGACATTGAAGAATCAACATCTCATGACGTCAACACAACAAGAGGATTTGGATTTAGTCGTAAATCAATATCATCTTCATCCGATTCCAGCATGGAATTCATCTTCAGTAACTCGACTGAGAATCAGAATACGGATAAAGATTGGAGACTTCCTTTCTTAGATCTTGTATTGTATGATATTCTTTCGGATGATCCGAGTGAGGCAGCATCTATCAGACGACGATCACTCAGATTCTATTACAATCATACAACAAAGACCTTATATCGTTGAGCTTATGATGGTTTACTCCTTCGGTGCATTGCCAGTGATGAAGCCCAACAAGTTATTCGTGAAGCACATGATGGAATTTGTGGAGCGCATCAACCTGGGCCAAAACTTCAAGACCGTATTCGACGGATGGATTATTATTGGCCAACTATGGTATCAGATGCCATTGAATATGCAAGGAAATGCAAAGCTTGCCAAATCCATGCGGATTTTATACATCAACCTTCGGAATTTTTACATCCGACGGTATCATCATGGTCCTTCGAAGCTTGGGGCATGGACATTGTCGGCCCGATCAATCCTCCGTCATCTAAAGGTCATCGGTTCATTCTCGCAATAACCGATTACTTCTGCAAATGGGCCGCATCTATTCCTTTATCTGAAGTTAAGACGTCTAATGTCATCAGCTTTATTAAGCACCATGTCATCTACAGATTTGGTGTTCCTCGACGCATTGTTCATGATAACGGACCACAGTTCGTCAGCCAGAAATTTACCCGATTCTGTGACGATCACCGAATCAATAATGTTGCTTCTACCGCATATAATCCAGCAGCTAACGGATTGGCAGAAGCTTTCAACAAGACTATCATCAAACTCCTAAAGAAGTTTGTCTCCACTAACAAACGTAATTGGAGTGACAAGCTTGGAGAATGCTTGTGGGCTTATCGCACTACAGTCCGTAATGCAACTAAGTGTACACCTTTCTCTCTGGTGTACGGATCTGAGGCTGTTCTTCCATTAGAGATTCAAATTCCTTCTTTAAGGATAGCAATCGCTAATGAACTCACTGCTGAAAATAATGATCGTCTTCGACTTCAAGAATTGGAGGCTCTGGATGAAAAACGGTTATCTGCTCAACAGAATATTGAATTCTATCAAGCTAGAATTTCAAGGACTTTTAACAAGAAAGTCAGAATTCGAACATTTCAGAAAGGAGAACTTGTGCTTACTGTCAGACGCCCGATGACTATGACACACATGAGTAAGGGCAAGTTTGATGCAAAATGGGAAGGTCCATTCATTGTCAATAAGATCTTTTCTAATGGGGCTTATCAACTTACTACTCTAGATGGTAAAGCCACTATGATGCCCATCAACGGCAAACTCTTGAAGAAGTACTACGTCTGATATTTCTATCAAGATTGTCCTCCCATCACTCTCCAGCTGTTTCATTGTTCTTTCCGAAGAATCATTCTGATATCTATTATCCCCAGTGGAGATAGGTATTCTACTTTGTATCGTTTTCTCAACAAATTTGATATCCAGAAAATCATGTCCACATTACCTCTGAATTTTCTATCTCAATATCATATTTATGAAAATGATATTTAGTCTTTCTGATTTCTGAGTCAAAAGATCAATGAATAAAGGCAAAAATATAAAGTGGGATGGATATATCGTAAACAAAGTTTCCTTAAACGGAGTTTATTTGAGACAAATTCTTCAAGAAAAAGAGTACATCATCATGGAAGATCACTGTGATCCCTTTCATATTTGGGACGAGGACCACATACATAATCAGCAAAAGAATTGAATACATCTTTTCCTGACCGCACCAAGAATTGACAGGCAGCCAGCCTCATTGCTTCTTCTTCTTCGGTTTCTCCTGGTTCAACCAGGAAGTCCAGAATATCTTTTGGCGGCTTGGGAGTAGACGAGCTTTTGCCCATTTTCTTCTTCTGCGGAGGTGGATGTTCTTTAACACCTTCAGTAGCTTCAAGGGCGACTTCAGCCTTCTTTATGTTCTCTTCAAAAGACATTGTGGATAAAATGCGATCCTTCTATTCAAATATATGCTCTATTTATAGGCATATGGTTACAAGGATCGAAGGGACGTATTCTTTTCTGATATTCAGTTCATCCATTCATTTCTCACATTCATCCGACGTTTCACACGTTCATTAATACTTGACGGTTCGTCCGTTCATTTGTTACATTCACTCGACAGTTTATCTGTTCATCACGGTTCATCCGTTCATAATCTTCTATCAGTTCATAAAGTGGGAATTCGTTATTTATCATGTTTTCATAACCTCTGAATCAATTCCGAATCTGCTTACTCATTTGTCATGTTTTGACCTCTGCATAGAAATCAATCTATTTTCTTTCGAGTTCCTATATATTATCATGTCCATAATACCTCTGATAATATTATATACTCTAAAACAGAAAAGATGATTTTATTATCTATCATGTCCACAATCCATCCACAAATACAAATCATTGAGCATAGAAGAATTGTTATTTCCATTCCCATTTCACCACAAAAAGTCTATTACATTTTCTTAGACTTTCTTACAAATCATAATGGAAATCTATTACAAATTTTGGATTTTTATTCTACACCACAACGATAACCTAATAGAGATCTATCTTCTTCTTTGGATCTTCTCCGTCGGACCTTCTCCGTCAGGTTCGTTGTTGGTTGCAATTCCTGACTGTCTGGGTCTCAGTCGCGACCAGATCAGCAGGAATCAAACTCTGGTCTTCTCTCTCAGACGAGAGGAGAACCACAGAGTATGGCAGCCCGACGGCGTGTTGCTGCCAATACAGCTCGTGGAGGAACGGCGGCACCTCAAGCAGGTAGGAATGTATCCAGCATTGGGATACGATTCCTAGTTCTGCCGTCAAAGGAACTCTACTAGCCGATTTCTCGGTAGTAGAGTTAACTCCACCATCCAACTCTCGTGTATAAAGGCTCTTCCTACCATCTAAGGAAGACCCTTCTATCTCACGAAGAGTTCTGAGTTGTCTGATTTACGCGTCAAAAGCGTATGAGCTCCCTGATGTAGATGTCAGAAGAATATTGTCCACAGCATCCACATCACCAATGCCAGTTCTGAAGAAGGTTTTCAGCCAAAATTCTGCAAGAAACAGTAAAGAAAAATCAATCAACAGAAACTGGCCAAGCAAAGACAGATGCATTCTGTTCATTTCAGGAAGATGAATTTGTCCTTAGCAAACAAAAAAAATTCGATGCGTGTATATTGAACTTACCGCTGAGTTTGCTGCTAAGGATTGACAGATCCATGTCTGGTAGCGTGCACAAAGATTTGACATCAGACAACATGGCTTTCCTATTTTCTTCTCATAGAAAATTCATTCTCAGAAGAGAGGAAGAAGAATGGGAAGATGAGTTTGCGTGGAGTTCATCCATCTATTTAAAGGGTCAAGTGCATGTCTATTCTTGGAAAAGATCCGCATAAATAGCGCTCGTAAATTATGGAATGAGTGTCACGTGTACTTCGGGAGACCGTGCAACATTGGAAACAGCAAAGAGTGCTAATTAATACTCTTCATTAAAAGGCACGCAGATCAAACACAAAAGTTGTACTTCATTCTTTAAACAGGCACTGATGGCCTTACAAAAATAAAGTGCAACAAAAGCGTAGAAAGTTACGCCCTATTTTCCAGAGCGGCTAAGTTTGATGCCTAACTCCTCTACGCTCTTAACTCCCAGGCGATGCAATAGAGTCTCGAGCATTTTACGCTTCTCCATAAGGCTCCGCCCATCAGAAGAAGACGAGCCATCCAATCCAAAGTAGCTCAAGAGATTCTTGGCTAACTGCGTGGAGTCGTCCTTGAGCTCGATGACGACAGGTTCGGGTTCTTTGCCCCCAAAAGTGGGGTCACCATGGGAACAAAAGCCCAACTTGCGTGCTTCCTCTTCGGCTGCTTCCTTTGGGGTCATATTTTCGAGAGATGAATGTCAAAGCTGAGAATCTCTTCCTGTTTATATAACAGATCTCGTCGACAGTTCATATTCCACCATAAATTGGACGCAATCAGTCTCGAAGAACGAAGAGTCATTATGACATTTAATAAGTTCATTTGGATGTTTTCAAAGAACTTCGAAGTCTTTTCGACTTCCGGAAAATTTTGGAGCCATCTCAGCGTGACTTTAACTCATTTCATCATCTTTATTTTCAAAGTATTTCAAAAAATATTTTATCATTTTTCGAAAACTTTGAAGGGGATTTTGTAGGCCTCAAAAATGAAGTCACGCTGAGTTGATCAGAACAAGTCACGCAGAGTGATCCGAGAAGCAGCACAAAAGATACGCTAAGTTCTGCCTGTCCATCTCCTTTAGAAATCACGCAGAGACAGCTCAGCAATACGTCAGAATCATAATGACTGACAACACAGCAGTCGAGAAACGTCTCCTCGTATGCCACGTATGCACAGAACTCGAGAGATCACCGCCGTCTTTTGCGTGATTTTCGAAATCTTCCTTAGCAAGACTCACTCTTCACCAAATTGGCGTGACTTTGGGTCTTATCTTCATTTAATGCGGCTGACAATATAATCAATGTCAGAGATTTTGTGTCAGACGAAGCGTGCCAAATCAAGACAGCTGGCGGTTTGCGTGGATTCTGAACCTTCTCCTTCCTCAAGTTTGCGTAGATTTTTGAGTTATTCTTCTCAAAGCCTGCATGAATTTTGAAGTATTCTTCTTCAAAGCTTGCGTGGATTTCGCCTTCAACGAGTCTGCGTCAACGAATCTGCGTGGATTTTTGCCTTCAGCAAGACAGCGTGGATTTCATTTCAACTGGAGTACGTGGCAGCCATGCCACCGATCTCTCTCTTGCGTGTCCAGTAACTTGCACACGACCCATGCACTAATGCCATGTGTCCAACAGTTACGGGCCACGTCCAGTAACTACTCACTAACCCTGCGTGTATTTAGAGTCTGCGTGACTTTTCAAATGCATCAGTGGTGAGGTAGTTATCTTTTCAGTTACTGTTTTGACTCTATAAATAGAGTTCTTTTTTTTTCTCATTCATTGTACAGATACATTGATATCTACTGTCAAAATTTTGAGAGCTTTTCTTCTTCGCATAGTCCAAGGGATAAAGCGATCGTCTTCTAGATCGGATTCCTACAGTTGTAATTTTCCCAGAAACACAACAAATAAAGAGAATTTCTTTATGGAAAACAATTACATCTATTTACATTACATTCATGCTTGCATTCATTCATCATTCATTTATTCTCTTGCACCACTATATGCACCATACATTACATACTATGGAACCTACATATTCATTACAAGCCATACTTATACATGCTTACATTAGATAGGATACTTACGCCTCATACATCATTTATTTAACCATTTACTCAAGCTTGTATTCTCTATTTAATTATATAATGTATATACATTAACATGGGTTAAAATCAAATAGAACATTATATTACACACAAGGGTGCACAAAATGCATATGCCGAATAGTAACTCCTACTAATAATCAATACTATACCATCTCAGCATGAATTAAAATCTAGAATTAAAGTATGTTATAGATCTATGTGTTAGCTTTCCGAAACTTCAAACGGATCACGTTTTCGTTTTCGGAAACTCCCGGAATCGCGAAAACACCGAGAACGCGTTTGTCTTTCGTACATGTTTTTAGAAAGCTACAGAAAGAATTAGGCCTATTAATACATGTTTTTGGAAAGCTAACTTCAATACGCTTCTTTTAAAAAAAACAGAAGATTAAACCGAGCTTTGAGCTAGAAGTTATGACATTTCTAAGTTAGGGCTGAAATTAAAAACGTGGATAAAAATCATGACGGATTTGGGTAGTTTGAGACAAAAGAACACAAGTATATAACATAATATATCAAGAACTCACTCTCTACACTAATATATATATATATATATGAGACACTATAGAACACATCTCCAATACAAAAATATGAGATTAAACTTGTAATAATTCATTCATACATAACAACAACACATAGTGTGTCCAAATTTGGAATTTTTACACATGGACACAACCACAACACAAAGGACACTCCTATGACCTCCAAATGGACACGAAATGGACACAAATGGAGATACAACCATGGGGGTCATTTCTATGGGTTCAAAATAGACCTATATGCATGAGGAAATAAAAAGGAGAAAGGATTTATACCTCCCGGTAGATCGAATCGAAGAAAAGCCTTCCCGGAGCGACACCGACACGTAGAGATTCCAAAAGGACACGAACGAGCTCCGAATCCTCCCAAACTTGGGTAGCTTCCTCCTTGGCTAGAATGGAGAAGGAAAGAAGAAGATTTGGTGGCGAAATGGAAGGATTTGGTGGAGAAATTGCTAGGAATTGCTCTCTAGGAATTTGGGGAAGAACAAGAGAGAGAGTGTGGATGAGAATAATGAAATGAACTTGAGCCTGTCCTCTCCCAAAGTGGCTGGCCATATAGGACTATTTGTCCTATTATGGTAAGGTCCAAAATGCCCCCACTAACCTATTCTATGAGTATTAGGAAAGGGCTAATTGGTTGGGGCTAAATTAGTCATTCTAAAGTCTCTAATCACACTAACCTTATCCATAATAATTAGTCTAACCTCTAACTAAAATATTTCTATCATGTGGACTAAATTTAATATCATGTGGGCCATGCCTAACTAGTGTGTGGGTCCCACTAGAGTCAAACTACCCCCGGGTCCCCGTTTCAAGTCGGATTGAGTTGAAATTCGAACCCGACTCAAATAACCCCAAAACAATATCATAAATAATAAAATAATATCAAAATAATTCAAAGAGGACAAATACAAAAATATCCTTAGACCAAAAATGACATTAAAATATCATAATCACATGGTTAGGCTCTAGGTCAAACAGTCTCTAGGGTTTCACTAGCAAAACGTCAAAACCACAAGTCATTGATTTAAATAATTTTAAAATGATTTAAAATCACCAAAAATCATATCATGAATTAAATATCATTATTAAAATAATTATAAACACGAAATTTCAAAATTACCCTTATTTGGGAAACTGGGTGCTACAACTCTACCCACCTTAGAAAAATTTCGTCCTCGAAATTTAAGATCGATAGTACTCCTTCTAGAGCCTCTAACCTACCCAATATCTAAGGTAACACTTCCTAACACTGGAATAATAAACGGACATCTAAAAAGTGTCAATCTAGGAATACCTCCAATATTGCTCTGCTGTACGGCGGTAATGGAACTTCAATAAAATATGGACTGGAACCTATATCTGTAACACCCTGTTTTCTGAAATTAGGAATTTTTGAAAATTTATTATTTTTTATTATTTATTAATGGTATTTTAGTCATGGTATGATTTTTGGTGATTTTAGTTAATTTAAAATTATTTTCTAAGTCATGGTTTATGACTTTGTGATCTTACTAGTATAACCTCAGTGTAACCCTAGTTTTCATAACCTAGAGACTAACCATGATCATGTGAGCCTAGCCATAGGTTTAGAACATCATTTTAGTGGTTTTTAGCCTAAGGGGTATTTTGGTAATTTTCTAGGAATTAAGTAGGATTAGTGAGATTTTACTATTCATGGACTTTTGGTTAGTGACTTGATAATCCCTAACCTAGTTACCCTAATCTATAGGTTAAACCCTAACCTAGAATGACTAAGAGGATTAGATATTCATGGTAGTCAAAGCTATACAAATATCTAGATATTACTTATAGGATATTTTCCTTGTTTTATGCAAAATATCCAAAACCCTTTACCAAAAGTCCTTCCCTTAGCTTGTAAGCAAGCCAAGGACAACCCCCCATGCCTTGGCCATGCCATGGCCGGCCAAGACACCCCCCCCCCTGGTTGATCATTCCTATATATTTAGTTCATTTCCTTGCATCAAATTTTACATGTTTTAAATCATTGTAAATAGCCTTTTCTTGAGAAATTCATAACTCTCAACATAGTGATCCAAATCACTTCAAACCTCTTGCATTGGGTTCCTACAACCTAGAGGGTGCTAAGGGAGGCTAGCAAGTTGGACACAAGGACTTGGACACACCCATAAGTGGACTTGGACACCCCCTCATTTATTGAGTTTTCAAGGATTTTGCACATATAGGTAAATGTCTCTAAACCATATTAATATTGTAGTTTTTCTTCATAAATGCATGCATATAGGTGTATACTAGCTGTGGGTAAAGTTTGGTGAAATCTAGGAATCGTTTGGTGTCGTATCGGACACGTATCCTACATATAAAACCCTATTTATGTTCACTGTTTTTGCACACTGTCACATTGATAACACACACTGTTTTGTAAAACTTTTTGAACCAAAACCTAGTCCTAGGTTCCCTAAACCTAACCGTAAAACACTGAGCACAAGTTGGGTTGTGTCGTGTCCAAAATCTGGACACGAAGCTCTCAGTTTCAACACACAGGACACACTGCACAGTGCACTGTAAAAATCCCCTGCTACCACCCCCTTAGTTCTCCCTACACACGACACTAGGACACGAGAAATTTTGTGGACACGAGGGGGCAATGTCTGCGCACATGCCCCCAAAATTTGGTGTCGCCTCGTGTCGTGTCGAGTGAGAAATCTCACTCGCACTGGACACGGGCTGTCAGCGCACACACGCACAGACACCAACTTCGAGTGTCTCGTGTCGCACGGACACGACACGATGACACCTCGTAGTGACACGAGAGTGTAGCCCTATAGTTGGCGTACACGAGGACACGAGCACGAGGTGCTTCGTGTCCTGTGTCGCGAGCACGAGATGTGTGCATCGCTGCACGACACGGTGCAGAACACTGATTATCAGTCGATTTCCTTCGACTGATACGGAGTTCGTGCCGTGTCCTGAGGACACGTGGACACGAGACAGGCTACCTAAACCCTAGACCAACCCTAGGCGAACCCATCCACACGTGCACGAGACTTCTAGACACGTGTGTCGTGTCCTAGAGCTAAGTGCACGCGTGCACGACGCTGTGACACTGTGACTTACCCGTTTGTGTTTTTAAACCCGTGGACACGCCGTGTCGTGTCGTGGTGTCGTGTCAGGCACCTAGGACACTAGGGTATGTGTGGGGCTAGTGTTACCAACCATTTGTATCGAGCCTTAGCTCGGTTTTGTATGAGAATTTAGGTTTACCCTGTTTTCGAATGAACAGTCCAGTTTTCCTGATTTTGGGATTAATCCAGTTTTTCAGAAATGAAATTCAAAACCTGTTTTGATATGATTAATGCATTGTATATATGTATTTTAGTGTGTATATATGTAGTATATACGTATTTGTGAGTGTGGGTCGATTTTGGGGAGATTAGGTTATGTGTATGTGTAGTTATATATGTATATACATATGTATGTATATATGTATCCTGTGTGTGTGTGTGTGAGTTGGGGCCTTTGGTTCCAGGTTCTGAAACCCCCCCCCTGTCCTGACCCTATTCCAGTCCCTCTCTCTCTCACTGTCTCACAGCCTCTCTCTCTCTCTTCCCTTCCCTATATATATATATATATATGTAATATATGTATAGTTATATATATATATATATGTATTGTATATATATATATATATACATGATATATATGTATATTGTATTAGGTCTCTATATGTATATGTAGTGTATTATATACATATGGTTGTATTATATATGATATTCATATATGGGCATGTGGGTAGTAGGTTAAATAGTGTATGACTATATGTATAGATATATATATATGAGACTTTTAGTTATAGGTTTATGTGGAAACCTAGGCTATGGCCTATGGCCAAGGTTATTGGCCTATGGTTGGGGTTAACCCTAAAGGCCAAAACCCTACTAGAAACCCTTGTTGACTAAAGGTTGACCAAAGTCAACCTTAGGTCAAAGTTGACCTAGTTAACCTAGAAATGACTAGGAATGACCTAAAATAACTAGTTTGACTAGTTTGACTAAAACCCTAACTAGTTGACTAGTGTTGACCTAGCTTTGACTAGATAATTGACCATTGTTGACCAAAGTCAACTATGGGTCAACCATGACCAAATTAACCTAGAAATGGCTTGGATGAACATAGAAGGACTTATTGACTAAGATTTGACTAAACCCTAGGCTATTAACTAGTTGGTTTAGGTTTGACCTATAT
Organism: Iris pallida; assembly: GCA_029216955.1. Lineage (NCBI taxonomy): Eukaryota > Viridiplantae > Streptophyta > Magnoliopsida > Asparagales > Iridaceae > Iris > Iris pallida. The sequence goes on along the minus strand of JANAVB010036820.1, from coordinate 6,557,079 downwards.
ATAAGCATATCATTGTGACTTAGGTTTTGTGGAAGACCTATGTAGATAAGATATGTATGGGGTTAAGTTAGATACTTAGAGTTGAGTCATGACTTGAGATTGGAATATGGGATTAGCTTGAATATAGGATTAAGGTTGGTATTATATATATATGTATTTATATGTGGTATACTTGTATAGGTATTGGTTATAACTTAACCTTGTGGTGTAGTACCTTAGATAGTCTAGATTGACCTAGCTTGACCATATTGACTAGTATTTGACTAGTCTGACCATTGATTGACTAAACCCTAGATAGTTTAACTAGTTTGATCCTATTTGACCTTGTTTGACTTTAATTGACTTAGTTTGATTTCCTGTAACCTAGTATGACTTCCTGTGACCTAGTTGACTATTAGAGTTGACCAAGAGTTGACTTTTGACCAGTTTGACCTAGAATCATGTAGTATGCATTGTATACTTTATTTTTATCATTGTGGATACTTTGTGACTTGTATTACTCTGACTAGGAGCCAGACACCTCTCCTCAGACAGTATATCCTCTTCAGACATTCAGTTATCAGGCGAGTACATTCTCTGACCGTTTCATACTTGTTCAGGCTTTACTTCTTGCTCTAGATTACTTTACTTGTTGCTGTCACGTTGGTAACACGGATTGGTACTATATGGATCTTTACATGAGATGTTATCCCCCTCGGGAGCATCGGGTACTTCATGTTATGTGTGTTTCACTATCATCATGTACTCCCATGCTTCTATTATTCATGTGCACTCATGTGATCATGTACTCTCATGTTTACTGAGCCCTCATGTATACTATCATGTGCACCCTTTCATGGGCCCCATGTGATATCATGTACAATAACGTAACTTGTATAGATCCTTGTGTATTGATTGGGGAAACGGGGGAGTAGAAGTGGTCATGTGAATAATTCCAAAGTAGTGTAATCATGTGCAAACTCAGTAGTGTAATCATGTGCAAATTCTAGCCATTCACATGCCTATCTTGTGCTCTACATCACTAGTCACTACAGTTCTCTATATACAGTAGATATTTCATTACAGCTATCTCTTTTACAGCGTATATTTCCTTTCAGCAGTTCATGTATCTTACTCTATTGCCTGTATCGTATTTTCTAACATGATATGCACTGTGTGAGATGTTTTGTGCTCGTTCCCGTCCTGATTGGACCTGTTGAAAATATTACAGAGGATGAGGATGAGGCCCTGGTGACTACCTATTATGGAGCAGGACTAGATGATACTTATGTTGTGGACCCTCAGCAGGTTCCACCTACAGCTGAGGAGGATGTTCCAGTAGTCTAGACCAGTTTAGTCTAGGCAGTCTTTCTATATTTACATTTTGTCTCACATTCTGTGTTGTATTTTTGAGATGTGGAGATGTATAGACTCTTAGACTTTTTGTATTATGAGTTGTCAGTTCTGGATATTATATTGTACTAGACACTTAGACTTATTCATCTATGATACTGTTCTCTTGAGTTACTATCTATCTATCTGTTCTTCATTCTTCTACCTTAGATGTGATTGAGACAGCATATTGTTATATCACCTCCATTCGGAGAGTATAAACTGTACAGGTACTTTTATATTGTTAGATGATTGACCTAGGACAGCGTTCTACCACCGATACTGCGGCGTAGGCTGGGCGTTGTTACGTTCTCGTACCCCAACAGTGGGTGCGGGTCGTGACACGTTTTTAGTGGTGGCCCATGCAGGTCGAGTTTATGTAGTGGTACTCGAACTAGAGTATCACTACAGCCTGTGATAGGATTGGAGGAATAGGCTTAGAGAGAATGGATACTCAATCACTGCTAGGATACTTTGAGAGATTCCTGGGATGACCCTTGAGAATCTCATTGAAATTTCGATTTTAACTCCTTTTCCCTCGATTGAATTTGATTTTGGAGGATTCACTGTAGAACTTTGAATCCTGGTGTTAGTTGATAATTTTTAAAATTTGTAGTTGTTAATTTTAATTTCTTAGTGTTAGATTAATATCTTTTATTTTTAGGGTACTCAATCACAATTATGAGAAAACTCTTATCTGTTTCTTGCCATCTAATCCTCTTGCTAATTGCCTTTCATTAAAATGAACTGTCCTCTCTATTTTGCATCTTGCTTAAACTCTTTTTACCAATCTACGTGACTGTATCCCAAACCTGACTTACTTGACATTTCCTCAAATCAAGACTTTATTGAGACCTTCTAACCTTGACCCTTGATTGGTCGAACCCTAACTATATTCATCTAGTAGCCTATAAATCCCTAGGACTGTGTTCCTAAATTATTTACTGGACTCCTGATTAATTTTATTCCATGAGTTAAATTGATCTTCTTCAATTTTTGCATCAATTTGTCACGTCTCGAACTCCCACTTTCTATCCTAGACCATTGGATGTCCTTTACCGCGACTTAGATATTCAGAGTATAATACTAGCTGTTACCTCCCAACAAACTTTACATGTAAGACCTAGACTAGCCTACCTTCATGTAGGTATTCCATGTCCCACTAAAATCCGTCTCCTTGTACTCTATTTTCTTGATATAATTTTCTGGTTAAATGGCTAAACTATAACCTCTACCCTGATACTAAATTCATTCCTATTTCGATTAGAGATCCACCTTGGCTCAATTCTTTCGACCTGGCATGTGATGGTGTTCTGCTTGAACCCTCAAATACTTGACCTTGTACTTTACCTTGAAAGCTTGACCCGATTGGTTAAGAATCTTGGACTATGTATCTTCTTTCATCATTTCCACCCTTACTTATATCTTCTGCTATAAATTTATCCTTAAGTTTTACAAGCTTATCCTTTCGAGCTTGATCATGATATATTTTATTGGGTGTACACCCACTAATATATTATCAAATCAGAACCGGCGCATGATGGTCTGATCAACCTATTGCGTTTTGGTTCGCTTTTTCATATATTAATCTACGCGGATGGAGACATAATTAAACTTGCCCTAGAATCTTATCCGCAACAGACTTGACAATTCTTCTTGGAATTATTTTATCGCCTATGAACCTCATATTCGTATCCAGTTAAATTAACTTTAATCATGACCTAGATCTTCATCATTGGATGCTCGTGCTCATGCTTGATTTCATTGATTTTCCATCTTGCCCAAGTCTCGATTTATCCTGAAATTGATCAACTTAGATCGTGTCAAGACAAAAATCTAATTGTGATTGTTTGTGCCTAAATTTTCAATTTTCTTTTACCACTTTAGGGAATGGTAACTTCTAATGATTCTCACTTACTTGTTAATGACCCATTTTCATATAGGATGGTAGACGACCCTATAACCTTGATGATTGTTGTTTCCTTACATTCCCAATTTGGACACCTTAGATTGCTTGTACGTTTTGATACCATAGGAACAGTCTTGATCTAGAATGACTAGTGCACTTAGATGAGACCGCAGACTGTCCCATTTAACCTGTCCCCCTGGTACCACTATTGTATCACAATTTCTGGTTCAATCAGGCCATAGACTCTTCCCACTCTAAAATATGATCATCGTAGGTACATTACCGTGACTTTTAAATTGGAGCACAAGACTAGTTGTTTTCTCAAAACTGACTTCACATACATGACCTAGACATGACATACTACACCCATGACCTTAGTGTCCCACTCAGACATACCATTGTGTGCTTCATTTGCTTAGTACGATTTTTCTGACCCGAGGCTCCATCCTGATTTACCCCATGGAGTTACTTTTGGCTTCGATTTGAATTAAGGACACCCTATGACCTAAAACTACCAACCAATTTTTGGACATGATCCAGTATAGGTCTACTACCCATATTTTGCTTATTGACCTTGTATGTTGCCTAGGTAGTGGCTTCGTCCCTGATTGTTGGAGGTTTGACCTAGGAGGAGTACGACCATCTAAATTTCGAGGACGAAATTATTTTAAGGTGGGTAGACTTGTAACACCCTGTTTTCTGAAATTAGGAATTTTTGAAAATTTATTATTTTTTATTATTTATTAATGGTATTTTAGTCATGGTATGATTTTTGGTGATTTTAGTTAATTTAAAATTATTTTCTAAGTCATGGTTTATGACTTTGTGATCTTACTAGTATAACCTCAGTGTAACCCTAGTTTTCATAACCTAGAGACTAACCATGATCATGTGAGCCTAGCCATAGGTTTAGAACATCATTTTAGTGGTTTTTAGCCTAAGGGGTATTTTGGTAATTTTCTAGGAATTAAGTAGGATTAGTGAGATTTTACTATTCATGGACTTTTGGTTAGTGACTTGATAATCCCTAACCTAGTTACCCTAATCTATAGGTTAAACCCTAACCTAGAATGACTAAGAGGATTAGATATTCATGGTAGTCAAAGCTATACAAATATCTAGATATTACTTATAGGATATTTTCCTTGTTTTATGCAAAATATCCAAAACCCTTTACCAAAAGTCCTTCCCTTAGCTTGTAAGCAAGCCAAGGACAACCCCCCATGCCTTGGCCATGCCATGGCCGGCCAAGACACCCCCCCCCCTGGTTGATCATTCCTATATATTTAGTTCATTTCCTTGCATCAAATTTTACATGTTTTAAATCATTGTAAATAGCCTTTTCTTGAGAAATTCATAACTCTCAACATAGTGATCCAAATCACTTCAAACCTCTTGCATTGGGTTCCTACAACCTAGAGGGTGCTAAGGGAGGCTAGCAAGTTGGACACAAGGACTTGGACACACCCATAAGTGGACTTGGACACCCCCTCATTTATTGAGTTTTCAAGGATTTTGCACATATAGGTAAATGTCTCTAAACCATATTAATATTGTAGTTTTTCTTCATAAATGCATGCATATAGGTGTATACTAGCTGTGGGTAAAGTTTGGTGAAATCTAGGAATCGTTTGGTGTCGTATCGGACACGTATCCTACATATAAAACCCTATTTATGTTCACTGTTTTTGCACACTGTCACATTGATAACACACACTGTTTTGTAAAACTTTTTGAACCAAAACCTAGTCCTAGGTTCCCTAAACCTAACCGTAAAACACTGAGCACAAGTTGGGTTGTGTCGTGTCCAAAATCTGGACACGAAGCTCTCAGTTTCAACACACAGGACACACTGCACAGTGCACTGTAAAAATCCCCTGCTACCACCCCCTTAGTTCTCCCTACACACGACACTAGGACACGAGAAATTTTGTGGACACGAGGGGGCAATGTCTGCGCACATGCCCCCAAAATTTGGTGTCGCCTCGTGTCGTGTCGAGTGAGAAATCTCACTCGCACTGGACACGGGCTGTCAGCGCACACACGCACAGACACCAACTTCGAGTGTCTCGTGTCGCACGGACACGACACGATGACACCTCGTAGTGACACGAGAGTGTAGCCCTATAGTTGGCGTACACGAGGACACGAGCACGAGGTGCTTCGTGTCCTGTGTCGCGAGCACGAGATGTGTGCATCGCTGCACGACACGGTGCAGAACACTGATTATCAGTCGATTTCCTTCGACTGATACGGAGTTCGTGCCGTGTCCTGAGGACACGTGGACACGAGACAGGCTACCTAAACCCTAGACCAACCCTAGGCGAACCCATCCACACGTGCACGAGACTTCTAGACACGTGTGTCGTGTCCTAGAGCTAAGTGCACGCGTGCACGACGCTGTGACACTGTGACTTACCCGTTTGTGTTTTTAAACCCGTGGACACGCCGTGTCGTGTCGTGGTGTCATGTCAGGCACCTAGGACACTAGGGTATGTGTGGGGCTAGTGTTACCAACCATTTGTATCGAGCCTTAGCTCGGTTTTGTATGAGAATTTAGGTTTACCCTGTTTTCGAATGAACAGTCCAGTTTTCCTGATTTTGGGATTAATCCAGTTTTTCAGAAATGAAATTCAAAACCTGTTTTGATATGATTAATGCATTGTATATATGTATTTTAGTGTGTATATATGTAGTATATACGTATTTGTGAGTGTGGGTCGATTTTGGGGAGATTAGGTTATGTGTATGTGTAGTTATATATGTATATACATATGTATGTATATATGTATCCTGTGTGTGTGTGTGTGAGTTGGGGCCTTTGGTTCCAGGTTCTGAAACCCCCCCCCCCCTGTCCTGACCCTATTCCAGTCCCTCTCTCTCTCACTGTCTCACAGCCTCTCTCTCTCTCTTCCCTTCCCTATATATATATATATATATATGTAATATATGTATAGTTATATATATATATATATATGTATTGTATATATATATATATATACATGATATATATGTATATTGTATTAGGTCTCTATATGTATATGTAGTGTATTATATACATATGGTTGTATTATATATGATATTCATATATGGGCATGTGGGTAGTAGGTTAAATAGTGTATGACTATATGTATAGATATATATATATGAGACTTTTAGTTATAGGTTTATGTGGAAACCTAGGCTATGGCCTATGGCCAAGGTTATTGGTCTATGGTTGGGGTTAACCCTAAAGGCCAAAACCCTACTAGAAACCCTTATTGACTAAAGGTTGACCAAAGTCAACCTTAGGTCAAAGTTGACCTAGTTAACCTAGAAATGACTAGGAATGACCTAAAATAACTAGTTTGACTAGTTTGACTAAAACCCTAACTAGTTGACTAGTGTTGACCTAGCTTTGACTAGATAATTGACCATTGTTGACCAAAGTCAACTATGGGTCAACCATGACCAAATTAACCTAGAAATGGCTTGGATGAACATAGAAGGACTTATTGACTAAGATTTGACTAAACCCTAGGCTATTAACTAGTTGGTTTAGGTTTGACCTATATATAAGCATATCATTGTGACTTAGGTTTTGTGGAAGACCTATGTAGATAAGATATGTATGGGGTTAAGTTAGATACTTAGAGTTGAGTCATGACTTGAGATTGGAATATGGGATTAGCTTGAATATAGGATTAAGGTTGGTATTATATATATATGTATTTATATGTGGTATACTTGTATAGGTATTGGTTATAACTTAACCTTGTGGTGTAGTACCTTAGATAGTCTAGATTGACCTAGCTTGACCATATTGACTAGTATTTGACTAGTCTGACCATTGATTGACTAAACCCTAGATAGTTTAACTAGTTTGATCCTATTTGACCTTGTTTGACTTTAATTGACTTAGTTTGATTTCCTGTAACCTAGTATGACTTCCTGTGACCTAGTTGACTATTAGAGTTGACCAAGAGTTGACTTTTGACCAGTTTGACCTAGAATCATGTAGTATGCATTGTATACTTTATTTTTATCATTGTGGATACTTTGTGACTTGTATTACTCTGACTAGGAGCCAGACACCTCTCCTCAGACAGTATATCCTCTTCAGACATTCAGTTATCAGGCGAGTACATTCTCTGACCGTTTCATACTTGTTCAGGCTTTACTTCTTGCTCTAGATTACTTTACTTGTTGCTGTCACGTTGGTAACACGGATTGGTACTATATGGATCTTTACATGAGATGTTATCCCCCTCGGGAGCATCGGGTACTTCATGTTATGTGTGTTTCACTATCATCATGTACTCCCATGCTTCTATTATTCATGTGCACTCATGTGATCATGTACTCTCATGTTTACTGAGCCCTCATGTATACTATCATGTGTACCCTTTCATGGGCCCCATGTGATATCATGTACAATAACGTAACTTGTATAGATCCTTGTGTATTGATTGGGGAAACGGGGGAGTAGAAGTGGTCATGTGAATAATTCCAAAGTAGTGTAATCATGTGCAAACTCAGTAGTGTAATCATGTGCAAATTCTAGCCATTCACATGCCTATCTTGTGCTCTACATCACTAGTCACTACAGTTCTCTATATACAGTAGATATTTCATTACAGCTATCTCTTTTACAGCGTATATTTCCTTTCAGCAGTTCATGTATCTTACTCTATTGCCTGTATCGTATTTTCTAACATGATATGCACTGTGTGAGATGTTTTGTGCTCGTTCCCGTCCTGATTGGACCTGTTGAAAATATTACAGAGGATGAGGATGAGGCCCTGGTGACTACCTATTATGGAGCAGGACTAGATGATACTTATGTTGTGGACCCTCAGCAGGTTCCACCTACAGCTGAGGAGGATGTTCCAGTAGTCTAGACCAGTTTAGTCTAGGCAGTCTTTCTATATTTACATTTTGTCTCACATTCTGTGTTGTATTTTTGAGATGTGGAGATGTATAGACTCTTAGACTTTTTGTATTATGAGTTGTCAGTTCTGGATATTATATTGTACTAGACACTTAGACTTATTCATCTATGATACTGTTCTCTTGAGTTACTATCTATCTATCTGTTCTTCATTCTTCTACCTTAGATGTGATTGAGACAGCATATTGTTATATCACCTCCATTCGGAGAGTATAAACTGTACAGGTACTTTTATATTGTTAGATGATTGACCTAGGACAGCGTTCTACCACCGATACTGCGGCGTAGGCTGGGCGTTGTTACGTTCTCGTACCCCAACAGTGGGTGCGGGTCGTGACAATATCCAAGGGACTGGACCTATTTTAAAGTGGTCTTAACTAAGGATGAAAAGGAACTGATCATAGGCTATAGGTATGCTCAAACTATTATCTTCCTATTAACCATCTATTAGTACATTCTATTACCATAGGAACGATGCATTACTAAGACATATAGGCCCCTATCTCTCATAACACATTTATACTCACCAAAAGACTAGTACATCCTATCAAGGCTGATACTATAATCTCTCATAAATCTCATAAGCTACATGTTTAGAGACACACATCCCCACATCAAGGACTAACCTATATATATATTTACAACTGATACTAATGGGGTGACGTCCCTATTTCCTAACAATCAAGGTCTAAAAAAAAAATTTATCTAAATCATGCAATTTCAAGGAATAGTATACAAGGTCAGGGCATACCGTAGCAGTTGGAAGTCTCACCTAGGTGCACTGGTCATTCTAGGTCAAAACAGTATTATGGTATCAACACACAAACAATCTAGGGTGTCCTAATTGGGAAGGTAAGGGAACAACAATCATCAAGGTTGTAGGGCTGTCTACCATCCTATATTAAAATTGGTCATTAACAAGCAACTAAGAAATTATTAAAAGGTTACTATTCCATAAAATGTCAAAAATTGAAAATTTAGGCACAACAAATCACAAATAGATTTTTGTCTTGACACGATCTAAGTTGATCAATTTCGGGATAAAACGAGATTTGGGCAAGAAGGGAAATCAATAAAATCAAAGTATGAGCACGAGCATCCAATGATGGAGGTTCAGGTCATGATTAAATTTAATTCGACTGAGTACGAATACGAGGTTCATAGGCGATGAGAAGATTTCAAGGAGAATTGTCAAGGCTGTCGCGAATGAGACTCTAGGGTCAAGTTTAACTATGTCTCCATTCTCGTAGATTGATACATGAAAAGGTGAACCAAAGTGCAATAGGTTGATCAGACCATCATGTACCGGTTCTGATTAGACAATATGTTAGTGGGTGGCCACCCAATAAAATATGTCATGACCAAGCTCGAAAATAGATAAGCTTGCAAAACTAAGGCTAATTTAGCAGCACAAGATATAAGGGTGGTAATGATAAAAGGAATTACATAGTCCAAGTTTCTTAACCAACGGGTCAAGTAATCAGATAAGGTACAAGGTTAAGCATCTAAGGAAACAAGCAGAACACCATCACATGTCGGGTCGAAAGAATTGAGTCAAGGCTGGATTTCTAATTGAAATAAGAAGAAATTTAGTATAATGGTAGAGGTTATAGTTTAGCCAGTTGACCAGAAAATCATATCAAGAAAATAGAGTACAAGAAGACGGGTTTTAGTGGGACATGATATACCTACACGAAGGTGAGCTCGTCTAGGTCTTGCATATAAAATTTGTTGGAGGGTAACAGCTAGTATTACATTTCGAATATTAAAGTCACGATAAGGAACGTCAAGGATCTCAATTAGAAAGTGGAAGTTCAAGAGGTGGTAATTAATGCACAAAAATAATGAAGATCGAGTTAGTCATCTGCTTCTGATACTCTTAAGTTCATCTGGTCATAACTTGCCAATCATATCTTTACCTCACCAGTCTCCATATGAAAATTTTACCTTTACTTAAACCCTTACCATGACTACCGTAGGCAATTCCCAATTTCCAAACATCACTCTTGAAGCACAGCCCTCACATTTAGGAATCAACATTAATCATTTATTTAAATTTTCAAGTTCTTTTACCTTGTCTTAAATTTGACCCAAAACCTCTAAATCTCGTTTACGAATTCCTTGAACTTGTTCAAATTGTTCTCCTCGTATTATTTAATTTAAATCTCTAGGCCTTACAAAACTTATCTTTCATCATAAAATCAACTTTTGTATTTTTTTCGACATACACCCTTGAATATTATTCTCCTAAAAATATTTCACAACAATCTCTAAACTTCCATAACTTTGTGCTCTCTCTATCCCTAGTCATTTCCTCGCAACATCTTGTTTAATATCCTTATTAAACACAATTAACTTCTCTTTTCCATTACTAACCTTCTACATAGCCTCAGAGTAAAAGTTTTTCCCAGAATCAATAACCAAGATTTTCTAAGTTCTCAAAACTAGGTTGACCTCTGATATCCTCATTAGTTTTGAATACACCTATAAACTATCTCATAACCCCAAAATTTCTATAAATGTAATTGTTTCCAGATTGGCAGTATACATCTCCTTATTCTATTCGAGACCTTTACCACATTTCTATCTCAAGTTTCCATATGGAACACTCCACATTTGATTTCCTTTAGATCATCATAAAATAACCAGTGACGTCTTCTCTGAGCTACATAATTTACGTCACTTCCTTAGCCTTCCCCATGCAAAAGATACGAAGATTCAAGGGTTTTGAAGTACATCTGGTAAGGACGACAAGATATGGGTAATTAATGTAATGAGACAGAGTTTAAGATAAGAGGTAAATAAGAATGCAAGGGAATAATGGCGAGAAAGAATAATGAAGATATGTTCCTTCTCATCGGTTCAAACGAGAGGAACCCATCAAGCTTAAATTCAATAGCAAGGAATGAGGGTGAATACAAACAAGAGGAAAAGGAATTCCAATTGAAGTTCAAAATGAGTTTCTCAGGGGTCGTCCCAGAAATCTCTCAAAGAATCCTAAGTGTGATTGAGTACCTTGGATTTAAAAATATTAATCTAAATACAAAATTAAATCAACAACTACAAAATTTTATCAAAATCATCAACTAATACCAGGATTCAAAGTTCTACAATGAATCCACAAAATCAAATTCAAATCAAGAAAAAAGGTGAATCAAAACAAGGAAAAGGAGTTTAAATCGGAATTCAAAATGAGATTCTCAAGGGTCATCCCAGGAATCTCTCAAGGAATCCTAACAGTGATTGAGTATCCTCTCAACCTAACACCTTAATTTATATATATATCCTATAGTAGGCTCGTAGTAGTACAACTAAGTCGTTGCGCTACTACGAAATTGCACTAATGCGAATCTCGACCTGCATGGGCCACCACTAAAAATGTGTCACGACCCGCACCCTAGAGTTAGGGTACGAGAACGTAACAACGCCCAGCCTATGCCGCAGTGTCGGCAGTAGAACGTTGTCCTAGGTCTCAATGCATCTAACAGTATAAGACTAAACAGTTTATACTCCCCGAATGGGGGTGACATAGCAGAATGTAAACTCAATCACATCTAAGGTAGAGCATAAAGGAAGATAGATAAAACATGAAATCGAAAAGAGATACAACAGATGGAAGTCTAAGTGTCTAAGATACAAACTCAGAATACATCTCAAAACCCAAATACAATAATCCATAAATACAACTCAAGATGACTGAAAATAAACTATAAGCGAAAACCTTAGCTATCTATACAACCTCTACTGTCTCCTCTAGGCTAGCAGGCAACCTCCAGGCTATCTGTAAAATTTATCAACAGGTTCAGTCAGGACAGGAGCGAGTACAGTACATCTCAACAGTTCATAGCAGGTTAGAAGATATAATCATACAGTAAAGTAAGATACAAGTACTGAAAGAAGTGCAGTATGTAAACAGAGAGAGAAAGCTGTAATAGAAATATCTACTATCAATAGAGAACTATCATGTGACTAGTGAGTCAGAGTACAACATAGACATGTAAATGGCATAGGAGATTCTGATGCTACACTATGGAAGAGATTCTGATACTACACTACTTAGATAGTATTCACATGTCTACTTCTACTCTCCCGTACCCCCAATCAGTACACAAGGATCCAACCAAGTTATGTTATGATTCCACGCAAAGCCCCCGAAGGGTGGTACATGGAAGTCCCAAAAATAAGGATTCTAGGAGATTCTAGGATACCCAGTGAATGTGATAAGAGATTTTAGGAGACTCTGTGATCATAAGAGTATATGTCACAAGTGATCGAAGAACCTGTGAAGCATAGTAATACGACATGTAAGTGAAACGCACAGAACATGTAGTACCCGATGCTCCCTAAGGATAACATCTCAAGAAGGGATCCGTATAGTACCAATCCGTGTGACAAACGTGACAGTACAAGTAAAGTAATCTACTGCAGAAAATAGTTCTAAGCAGGATATGAAATGATCAGAGAATATACTCGCCTGATATCTGAATGTCCAAGGTAAAGATACTGTCCGAGGAGAGGTGTCTGGCTCCTAATTAGAACAACACAAGTCACAACATGTCCAAAAGGGTAATATAAAGCACTACAATGCATTCTACATGAATCTAGGTCAAACTAGGCCAAAGTCAACCCTTTGTCAACTCTGGTCAACTGCACTAGTCAAACTAGGTCATGTCCTAATCCAGCAAGTCTTACTAGGCCTAACCAAGACTATCCTAGCAAGCACACATCAATACAAGGCTATACAAGCCAACATACACCCAACTCTATATAGCATACAATTATTCAATACTCAAATAGGCAAGAATTCACATTGGATATACACTAGGTAATCTATTACTTTAAGCTATATATGTCTACACATATATACACATGCATATATTGGTATTCAACATTAGGTCTATAATCATGGCATTTCAAATGGTTATATAAACTTATATATTACAACACAATATGCTAACATATATATAATATACATACATAGCTAAGTTAACTATATTCATAAATACTTATTTAAGGGGCTATGTGTGTGTATGTGAACATGGCAAAGGGGCAAGTGAGGGTTAAATGGGGATACATAGTGTATACATATCAAAGAGTGTCAAAGTGTAAGTGAACAATGTGTCAAGTGTGATAGTGTCAACATAGTGTAAGGGAGTACATGAGGTAATATAGGATTTGTGTTAACATAGAACATTACATATCATTAACTTGTATATTGCATACATTACATCTATTATTACATTACATTCATGCTTGCATTCATTCATCATTCATTTATTCTCTTGCACCACTATATGCACCATACATTACATACTATGGAACCTACATATTTATTACAAGCCATACTTATACATGCTTATATTAGATAGGATACTTACACCTTATACATCATTTATTTAACCATTTACTCTTGTTTGCATTCTCTATTTAATTACATAATGTATATACATTAACATGGGTTAAAATCAAATAGAACATTATATTACACACAAGGGTGCACAAAATGCATATGCCGAATAGTAACTCCTACTAATAATCAATACTGTACCATCTCAGCATGAATTAAAATCTAGGATTAAAGTATGTTATAGATCTATGTGTTAGCTTTTCGAAACTTCAAACGGATCGCGTTTTCGTTTCCAAAAACTCCCGGAATCGCAAAAACACCGAGAACGCGTTTGTCTTTCGTACAGCTGACACTCAAATAATTCTCCAGAAAGTTACAGAAAGAATTAGGCCTATTAATAAATGTTTTTGGAAAGCTAACTTCAATACGCTTCTTTTAAAATAAAACGGGAGATTAAACCGAGCTTTGAGCTAGAAGTTATGATATTTCTAAGTTAGGGCTGAAATTAAAAATGTGGATAAAAATCATGACGGATTTGGGTAGTTTGAGACAAAAGAACACAAGTATATAACATAATATATCAAGAACTCACTCTCTACACTAATATATATATATATATATATATATATATATATATATATATATATATATATATATGAGACACTATAGAACACATCTCCAATACGAAAATATGAGATTAAACATGTAATAATTCATTCATACATAACAACAACACATAGTGTGTCCAAATTTGGAATTTTTCCACATGGACACAACCACAACACAAAGGACACTCCTATGACCTCCAAATGGACACGAAATGGACACAAATGGAGATACAACCATGGGGGTCATTCCTATGGGTTCAAAATAGACCTATATGTATGAGGAAATGAAAAGGAGAAGGGATTTATACCTTCCGGTAGATCGAATCGAAGAAAAGCCTTCCCGGAGCGACACCGACACGTAGAGATTCCAAAAGGACACGAACGAGCTCCGAATCCTCCCAAACTTGGGTAGCTTCCTCCTTGGCTAGAATGGAGAAGGAAAGAAGAAGATTTGGTGGCAAAATAGAAGGATTTGGTGGAGAAATTGCTAGGAATTGCTCTCTAGGAATTTGGGGAAGAACAAGAGAGAGAGTGTGGATGAGAATAATGAAATGAACTTGAGCCTATCCTCTCCCAAAGTGGCTGGCCATATGAGGCTATTTGTCCTATTATGGTAAGGTCCAAAATGCCCCCACTAACCTATTCTATGAGTATTAGGAAAGGGCTAATTGGTTGGGGCTAAATTAGTCATTCTAAAGTCTCTAATCACACTAACCTTATCCATAATAATTAGTCTAACCTCTAACTAAAATATTTCTATCATGTGGACTAAATTTAATATCATGTGGACCATGCCTAAATTTAATATCATGTGGACCATGCCTAACTAGTGTGCTCGTCGGCTAAACGCCTCAAAAGAATATTTTTACAATAGAGTGGGAGAGCCAAAAATAACCCACTCGTTGCCAGGGTTCCGTCTAGTGGCCACCATCTGGCTGAAAGGTCGGTAGATCCTCTGGAGCTGCTCCAAAATCTGGCCATACAAAAGCAGCTGGATCAGATCCCAGAAAGAGCAAGTGCCACAAAGGAAGCTTCACTTAGGAACTAAAACCAGCAATTAGCACAAGAGTATAAATAAAGTAAGAACTGGAAATAAATAATAAAAAAAATACATCAGGATGATATACGACGAGATAACCATGAAACTATTCTGATAACTAGGTTACAACCCGTAAACCAAATAAGGACCGGGGTTGTAACCCTTCGTCTGAACAGAACTTGGAATTCTCACCATTTATCGATAAAATAATATAAGCACTCTGGTCGGGCAGTAATCAGGATCAGGGCAAGACTAGACTGGTTAGACTCCATCCAATCATTTCACGGCCAAGCAAGAATTACGGCTTGATACTTTAACTAACTAGGGTTATCACAAGCCTAATTACTAACAAGATGCAGTGAGATTATTCCACAGCCACAAGCCCTGCAGACCATCCAGGTTACCCGGGTTAAAGATTTAGAGTTGAATTCAGGTGGGTACATCGTCCAGGAAACGCATATACCCTTAGGTAGCTTGAAGGGTACAACACATGACAGTGTGCTGGAAATGTGCCCTACTCGACGGCAGGCTACAGATCCCAAGGCGTGCCCAGGTAACGGGATTGCCTATAGCTGGGAAATCTCTTCATGACTAATGTATTAATCTAGTTATTAGCCTTAGTCAATTTCAGTAGGTACTCCTGACCGTGGTACTCAGGAGTCCCCTCCTAGACATGATGCAAGACAGGACTGGATTATTTGCACAAGCACAATCGTCCACGGTGTCTGGATTAATTATACAGGTCATGTTATGTTAGGTAGCCGTCGCAACAGCTGTTCGAGATAATCATGTCAGGTGTACCTGTCAAGTGTACTAGTCAGGAGTGCGCCACGACGGGCCACTATCAGGTCATGTCAGGTTATTATGTCATGAGTGCACCACTACGGGTCACTATCACGTCATGCTCAATTATCAATTCCAAATATATCAAATGAATTTATGAGTATCCATGCGGCTAAGGCATATGCGGCCAGGAATGATCTCATGCGGCTAGAAGAGAACAGCCCTTGCGGCTGAATCAGTGGTTCCATGCGGCCAAGGGTTTGGGTTCAACATGGAGCAGGCGCACGGCTTCATGCGGCTAGAAGGAAGCCCATGGCGCATGCGGCTCAGGGTTGCTGGAAGTCCATGCGGCCAGGAAATGACTGGACCCCATGCGGCTGAGGGGAGGGAAATCCATGCGGCTCGATATAGCAGGCACACATGCGGCTACATAAGCAAGGGCGCATGCGGCTAGGTTCAGTCAAGGGCGCATGCGGCTCAAAAGAAAGGGTTCTCATGCGGCTGGAACGGACTCAGGTTCATGCGGCTCGCGGAGCAAGATCCATGCGGCTAGGTCAATGTGATTGCTTATGCGGCTGGGGGTGAGAGTTGCATAAGCGGTTTAAATAGTTGCTCCCAGTAATGCGGCTAAGTCCATATAGACTCATGCGGCTGATAAGAAATGAGCCCATGCGGCTAAGAATGGGACTCAGCCTCATGCGGCTGGGACTAAGTTTCATGCGGCTTAGAAGTACAAGGGTTTCATGCGGCTGGGGGCGACTTGCCGCATGAATACTCATGCGGTCAAGTACAGCCATGCGCCAGGGAACTGTTCTTCTTCTCCAAATTTCCGAGGAGAAGAACACTATGAGTCCAATCCTTCCAAGCTTCATAAAACCTTCATCCGGAGCCCAAATCCGAACTTCTATAGGTCAAAATAGGATAGAACGAAATTCTCTACAGCATGGAACCATCAAAACTCGGAAATAACAAGATTAAGTAGATCAAAACCCAAGAAATCCGAAAATAAAGTAAATATAGATCTACAAGAATCTAGCCATGGAAAGTGAAAATGCCAAGTTCTAAAGTAAGTTAGAATGTTGTAAAGAAGAGAATGGAGCAATAAAATCAGAGTTCCTCCATAAAGCAAGTTGCACTTGCCTAGACCTCTCTCTCCTCTCTCTGGTAGGTAAGGAAGTAATGGTGGAGAAGATGATAAATGAAGAGAGAGAAAGGAGAAGGGTTAATAAATGGTAGTGGTGGTGGTAGGTAGGGGGTTCACTTGGGTTTATGATGAACCAAAAACAACCCCAACCGAACCAAGCCAAACCCGGGCCAAGAATAAACCGAGCCAAGAAGGAAAAGCTAAGCCAGGAATTAAGCAATACAAGATAAAATACGTACACGTATTCCAAATACGTAATACGGACAACAGGCATTACAGTGCCCACGATTCATGCCTAAATTCTGGGTGCAGCTCGTGACACTTGTTACATACTTCTAAGGACTTTGTGATCTTTCCAGGTGTATGTGTTTATGACTTTCCGCAGGATTCTAGCCAAGATCGTGATCATCTCTCTCTAACGAAGATGACATGCTCTTGGATCATCTTTGCTGCTTGTATTATTTATTTTGCCATTTCTTTTCTTTTAGTTAAATGCTTGGTAGTGGATTTGTCTCCATCCAGCAACTTGTGCAATGAAATTCATATTTGATTTTATAATAATTTTTATATCCTATTTTTTGTGGATGAGATTTCATGAACCATGGCTATCTATGTACTACATTTACAGCTTATATATATTTATTATATGACTGGCATGTATGTTTTCTAGTCTTACGTATTTTGGGACAGAGGCGCTACGCACACGGTACTGTGAGTGAGAATCATTATGTTGGCACGAGCTTACACAACCGGCTTGCAACGGGTGTGGGAGGTTCGTCGGTCGGTTCATATAGAGTTAGTGTGAGTCTAATGAGTGACTTGCATTGAGATATGGATTGTTTGAGTAATGGATATGACTAGTACAACTCATGGGTGGGGAAGACTATTAGTATACGTATGAGAAACCACATATTAGCCTCAGTGGTAGTCCGTTTATGGGTTATTTGTCTCCCGTTTATGGGTGTATTGCTAGATGATATAACCGACAGTGGCTGCTGACTGCGTGCCAGAATACAGTCGGAAGGTATGCTAGTATATACATAAGCCTCTAGCGGATGCTATGCTTTAGTTATTCATCGACCTGAGACGAAGAGAAAGGTCTATTTTCTTTAGTTATTCAGTTAAACCAATGATTCGTTATTGGAACATATAGCAACAACCATTTTATCGGACATGCGTATTTTTTATTTTTCGATGGATTTACGTGGTTTCATTAATGAAAATTGTTTGATGTAGTGAATAATAGGCACTGGTTGTTCACCGTTCAAGAATTCTTGTTTAGGCAGTTCATATCATCCATACATAGTGTTTTGATCTAAGATTTCAATTCTTCTATGCTTCAGTAGTAGCATATTATTCCATGGAGCTAAGGTCCAAAATATGGAATAAACAAGTGTTTCCACGACTCTACCACCCGGCCAATTCTGTTCCGCCTCATACATACCAAAGTCGTCTTCGATTTGCATACACATAGATGGTTAGCATACCTTTGTTTATCTGTTATTTATTCAGTTCATATTAGGGCATATTCTTTTGTATCTTGTTACGTCTCTGTGAGGACCTGGTGATCTCTCCAGGTAATGAATATGCAACTAGTATTGAGTAGTTGGACAGGTGTTGATTGCTGCACAAAGATTTCAGATATATATATATATATATATATATATATATATATATATATATATATGTTTTTTTTGTTTAGGTTTCCTTTCTCCAAGCTTGGTCGTAGCCTAAAGCCACACAGTTGTCCAGTGGAGGATTCGAACCCAAGACCTATGCTCAGGCAGCCCCTCGCACTACCACTAGGCTAGTGCCTTATGGACGATATATATATATATATATATATATATATATATATATATATATATATATATATATATATATATATATTAAAAATCGAACCATCTATAAAATGAGGTCAACAGACCTAACAACAAAGGCCAGAAGGCCGAAAACACAGGGGCAAAATGAACCGCTCCGCCGGCCAACCTCCTTTCTCCTCGTATCAAGCTTTATTTCTATTCTTCCATAATATCCAAACAATGGCTGCCACCATCACCTTCCTCGCATGTTGTTGAGGCCCACACCACCATTCGCTAAATCTGGACATAAGGAAGGCACGTTCGTCCCAATACCCGCTCGAGATTCGAAGAAGCGCCATACCTGACTAGCCAACTCTCCCGCACTAAAGATGTGAGCTGAAGTCTCCTCCTGCGGTTCGATGCAACACGAGCATCTGGATGCCAAACTGTACCCAATCGATCTCATCGTCATGTCCGAAGGTAACTTGTCTTTTAGAAGACGCCAGAGCAGCAGCGACCACTTCTTAAGAATACAAGGACCCCAGGCTTGGGCGGCAATGCAGTCCCGTCAGTATGGAGACCTGGCCACCCTCCACGCCGAGGAAAGCGAAAATCTGCCTCCGGAGTACGGATGCCAGAAAACCTGGTCCGCCCTAGTAGAAGTGGCGCATCCCGACTCGGCGATAGCAAGTGTTGCCTTCCTCCCAAATACCTCCTCGTAGTGCGCAAGGTCCCAACTGTCGTTTCTCCACAAGTCCGCGATCGAGAACCGACCCATGGTCCCTCTAAGCTGTCCCGCCCCTGACCAGTCGAAGGACACCGCGTCGGTCTTTCCCTCCTTGACGTGAAGTCCTAGGTGCTTGTCCCCCAAGACCCTGCCCTTTAAAATCCTGCCCCACACCTTAGAGGTACCCGATGAATGCTCGATGCTGCTGGGTGGCTCCTTTTTAAAGTAGTTCGCTCTAATAAATTTTTCCCAGAGAGATTCCTACGTGCGCACTTTCTACCATAGCTTTATCGAATGAGCGTCGATTGTCTCCTTGATATTCCTGAGTCCCAGGCCACCTTCCTCTAAAGTCCTGGCCATGGATTCCCAGCTAATCCATTTGTGCTTAGCCATCGAGTCCTGCTGTCCCCAGAAAAAGAAGGAGAGGATACCTTCTATTTGATTGATGAAGCATTTCGATGGGGCGCATGTAGCGATCATGTACGTCGGCATCGATGCAAGAACTTGTTTGATGAGCATTAACTTTCCCCCAGGAGAGAGAACCCGGTTGTGCCATCAGTCAACTCGATTTCTAATCTTCTGAACCAGCGGATCAAAAAGCGACACCTTCTTTCTGCCCGCCGACATGAGACAACCGTGGTAAGCGAAAGGTGTCACGTCCACCTCAAAGCCAGAAGCCCACTGCATCTTCGATTTGTCTTCGCTCCCCGCCGAGTGGTGCATAAACGCCTTCGACTTATTTCTATTAACCGCTTGCCCCGAACACTTCTCCAACGTCCTCTTGATTTTGCGAAGGTCTGATTTGTTCCCTGCCGAGAAGAACAGCAAATCATCGGCGTACGCCAGGTGCGATACCGGCGTATAGAAGCTGCCTGCCCCTCCTATCCCTGCCTTGCTGAGGTAGCGACTCCGTGCTTTTGCCGCAAGAATAAATAGGGAGGGGGAAAGTTGATCTCCCTGCCTCACCCCTCTAGAGGAATGGAAGAATCCCATTGTTTTGCCGTTGATAGAGATGGAGAACCAGCAGTTGCAAATAAGTCTCTAGACCACATCGATCCACTTCTCCGCAAAACCCAATCTTCTCAGAACCCTTGTCAAGAACTGCTTAATCGAGTCTATCGTATGCTTTTATCATATCCACTTTGATGGCGACATTCCCCCTCTATGTTTGTGCCCAATGTTTTCAATCATCTCCTGCACAAGAAGAATATTGTCCAGGATCTCTCTCCCTTTAACAAACTCACTTTGCTCCTTAGAAATGATTCTTGGTAGCAATTCGGAGAGCCGACGCGCCACCACCTTGGAGAATAGTTTATTGACAAAGTTGCACATACTAATAGGTCTGTAGTCGTTGAGGGATTCTTGATTGTCACCTTTTGGAATGAGAACTTGAAGAGTATGAGTGATCGCTTTCGGGAAGTCGAGCCCCTGGAAGAACGCTTGAAACGCCTCTATGGTGTCCCGCCCAATAATATGCCATGCCGCGATAAAGAATCTCCCGGTGAATCCATCTGGACCAACCCCGCTCGTCTTGTCCACGCTGTGTAATGCTTCTCGAATTTCTACCTCTGTAGGGTCCTCCATAAGCTTCATGTTGTCCTCCTCCTCGACGCAGGGCTCGACTGCCTCCAAGAACTCAACCTCCTTGGTTACTCTGGACTTAGTAAAAAGATTGGAGTAGTAGTTGATCGCGTACTAACCTGTGTCTTCTTAATCACGTAATATCTTGCCTCCCTCCCCCTGGATCGAGCTAATAGCAACTTTTTTCCTGCGGCCGGATACACACGCATGGAAGAACTTAGAGTTCTTATCCCCCTCCAGGTCCTATTTGATACGGGCTTTTTGTTTCCAATAGATCGATTATGTGGCGATTCTCCTTTTGAGGTTCGCCCACGCTCTGTTCGCAGTGATTATGTTCTCCGTGTTGTCAGTTCTGGCATAGACTGCCTCCTTCTCCGTGAATTCATCCTCCGCTTTCTTCACCTCCTCAAAAATATTGCCAAAGGTGTTCCACTATGACAATGCCCGTCTGGCCTTCTTCAACTTGATCCCTAAATTAATGAGAGGGTTGATGTGTGCCTCTCCCATCCAGGCTTGTTGCACCATACTGAGAAAGTCGGTGTGCTCCGCCCAGAAAGATTGGAAGATGAATCTTCTGGGTCCCTTAGTCACCACCTGACGAATCCGTAAGAGCAGTGGGCAGTGATCGGATTCGATACTGTTCAGCTGGGACACCTGAGACGTAGGGAGGAGCTGCATCCACTGATCGTTGGCGAGTATCCGGTCCAGTTTGCACCACTGCTTCTGCACACCCTCCCTTTTGTTAGTCCACGTCAGCCCGCTGCCATCCGTTTGAATGTGAGCAAGGTTGGATGCGAGAATAAACTCAGAGAAATCTTTGATCGAAACTGGATCAAGCGCCCCCATGTCTTTTCCCCGAGCAACGCAATGGCGTTGAAGTTGCCCCCCACTGCCAACGGGCCAGGTGTTGCTACCTGCAGATCCAACAGCTTAGAGTAAGCGTCGGCCTCCAAGTTGATTGCTGTCATGGACAACCGTTAGCGCCGCCTCCTGCGCCAGTTCTGAGTGTGAGATCGGAACCGTGAGCGCTTGGTCGAAATAATCCCTCATTTTGAATGCCAAAACCTTTCTGGCCATGATCTATATGCTTCTTTTGTTGTAGCAAGCTTGGTGAAATCCAAGTTTGATTTGGAACCGCTTTATATGATTGTTGGCAACTTTGGGCTCGATAATACCAATCAACGAGATGTTGTGAATGTTAAGCATTTTAATTATGTCTGTAGTGCGCTTGCTCCCGATCCCATGTGTGTTCCAGATAAGGATATTAATCATTGGTTGGGGGTGGGGGGCGGTGTTACTTTCTCCTTCTTGATTGTCCCTTTTCAATATCTGAATCTCTCCGCTTTTTCCTCCGCCGCCTCTCCTCGCCGTGTATTCTAGTTTGTCTCTCTCTATGTTGAGTTGGCTCCCTCCTCCGAGCTCTCCTTCCTTTTCTTTATTGTTTGGTTTGAGCTTTTTCAGCTTGTGGCTGGACTCTGGCCTGCTGTTAGTATCGAGTTTATCTTCTTTGTTATACTGGACACCTCCTTCCTCTGATTAGGTCTTTCGTCTATACTTCTGTGAGTCTCTTCAGTAACCTTTATGCCGCTCGTGCACGACTCTATCCTTTTTCTTGAGCACTCTTCCGTCCGCTGCATTTTTCTCTCCTACTTTCCTCCTTTAGTCGAGGTACGTTGTCCTTCTTCCATCTCTGTTCTGGAGTTGGCAATATGACTAATGTTATCCACTTTGTCGCTGGAGGGGGATATGGGTCTGGGGGAATTTTGTTCCTTACTGATGGAGGAGACCTACTCGATAAGAAAAGGAACCTTATGATCGGAGGTGTTGGGTGACTGTGAGGATGCGCAACCGAAAATTGGGGGCGGAGTCCCAATCGTCGCTGAGGCCTCTTCCTCCTCTCTTGGGGAGGGGGCACCCACTCCCGAAACTGCCGGCAGGGGCTGCCCCTAAACGGCCAAGTCCTCCTCACGAATCGGCTGAGTTGAGCCTTTTCTGACCTACTCCCATGGGGAACTTTCATTAGCACCAGGAAGCCCGATCGGTTGCTTGGGGACTTTGCAGGATGAGACATCATGTCCTAGGTGGTTGCAGCCCCTACAGTAGTGTGGGACATCCTTAAAAAAAAGGGCTACCAGTAGCTCTGTTGGCCTGCTAAATTAAGGCGAATTCGCGAAAGGAGACGTGCTTTCACGTCTACTTCCACGAAGATCCGAGCAATGCTCGGTCTGGATAGGTCCGTCGTCATTTTATCCATCTTCAGAGGCTGACCTAAAGCTTTAGCGATACGAAACAGAGCAGTTTGCTCGAACAGATGATGCTTCAGGCCAGGGAAGCTGACCCAAACAGGCGCGAGGGCGTAGATGAGTATGTAGAGGAGTATGACTACTAGCTAGTGTGTAGAGGAGTATGGTTACTAGTGTAGAGGAGTATGTAGAGGAGTATGGCTTCTAGTGATAGATAGGTTTATGTGTATCGGCATCGGACTATTTCTATAAGTATTAATATCGGTATCAGATTATTTCTATGAGTATCGGTATCGGGCTATTCCTATGAGTATCAGAATCGGTATCAGTATCGGACTATCGGTATCGGTATCAGACTATCGGTATCTGTATCGGTATCGGTATCTGTATCAGAATCGATATCGGTATAGGTATCTGTATCAGAATCGGTATCGGTATTAGTAGCGGATCCACCTCCTCGACCGTATGTACTTAGTATCGATTGTAGTGGATTCACCTCCTCATTCTCTAGTATTGCGTCCGGACGATCGACCTAAATACCTGAGGAGAACAAACTGACGGGTACGAAGTGGGGGAAGGCTCTAGTATATATTGGTCTGGGCTAGGCTTTGGTTGGCTGAGAGTGAGGTGCGAGAAGAAGGGAAGTAGGGAGGAGCAGATGGGTCCAAAAAATATTATTGATGTTTACGAGAGTGATTAGCCAGTTACAGGAGATTTAACTGGCCAATCACTCTCATAAATATCAATATTTAGGAGATTGTTTACTCTCTCGTGACTCACTTGCAATGCTATTCTATGTTTACGAGAGTGATTGGCCAGTTACGAAAGTGATTGGAAGTAGTTTTGTACGTGATAGGTACAAATTTTGTGTTTATGGTCTGGATTAAGATTATTCTTGTGTTCTCGAATCTGAACTGTTTCTAAAGTGTGTTTTTATGGATAATTCAATACTCGAGACTGTGTAAAATTAAATCGTCAAAAGAAGCTGAGTTGAATTTTATATATACGTGCTCTCATTGATATTTAATGGTCTAACCAGATGGCACCCAAGACCCGAGGATCTCGCTTGAGAGAGGCACAGATGGCTACTGAGGAGGTAGTGGTACCTCCTGCTGCTGAGGAGATAGTGGGACCTCCTACTGCTGAGGAGATCAAGGAAGAATTTCCTCCTACTATTAAGGAGGAAGTGATTCCTAAAGCCGAGATAGCTGTGAAGGAGGAGGTGGCACCAGAGGGCAGTTGCACCGAGAGTTCCAGTCATCAATCTCCTCTAGATATTGAACTTGCTGGCGTGGATCCTACTTATGCGCGCTGGTTGAGGGAGTTCTATCTGCCCCATAGACGACAATATATATATATATATATGATATAATTTTTTGACTGGAATTGTTTCCAGTAGACTTATTAATTCTGACAACCGACTTGTATGGTTTTACAACTCTTCATGTTTCTTATTTTCTAAACATAGTTTTATCTAGATTTCGATATTTTTAGATGCTATTATCTAGACTTGGTAGATATATATATATATATGATATGATATGATTTTTATATTGGTGTGTGTTGTATGTTGGTTTGTGTGATGTATTTGTGATGGATATTTATTTTTTGGTGTGTGACGTATATTGGTTTTTGTGATGTGTGATGCATATTGTGATGTTCCGATGTTTCGGATGTTGTGTGAACAGGGAATGCTCTGTTTTATGGAAAAAAAATTCAAAAATTTTCCAGTTAGCGACGGACTAGCGACTAAAAAGCGACGGTTCGCGACAACCAAGCGACGGATTATCCGCCGCTAACTGGAGAATTTCAATTTAGCGACGGACGGCGACAACCAAGCGACGGATAATCCGTCGATTAGGTTCTGGAAATATAAAAGATTTCTAGAGCCTTAGCGACGGATAAGTCGTCGCCAATCCGTTGCTGGTTTACGACCGTCGTGCGACTACGCGCGACGGAATAGCGACGGAGGTTGCGTATCAGAAACTCTCTGATACGCGTTCACCGACAAGTTGCCGACGGATTGACCCCGTCGGTAAGACGGTGTATTACTAACTTTTTGATACTTGAATTGATGGAAACTCGTCGGCCAGTCGTCGCTAATTGTACGAATATGGTTGCCGAAAATTCGTCGCTCAGTCGTCGCTTGGCGACAACTTGGCGACAGATTGTTTTTAGCAACGAGTCATATCCCGACGGATGTATTTGACCCAAATCCGTCGGCAAACCGTCGGTAATCTGATTTACCGACGGGTTGGCGACGGATATGGCCGTCGCTAAAACGTTGAATTTTGGTAGTGATACTGATAAAATATTTCATAGAAGGATAATTATCTAAGGCCTGTAGGAGTAGAATAAAATACCTCCATTAGAAAGGCCTATTAAAACATATTGACATTTTTTTTAGTTTTAGTTTGGTAGGAAATTCCTTCTTATCGATGTATAGACCTTCCTTCCCTTGCTTAAATAGGTAGGGTGGATTAGAAGCTTTCCATATCCATAGAGAATTGATAGAAACATGTGATAGAATTTTTTTTGATAGCTAGGATATGAATTGGGAGATTATACAATTGAACGTTAGTATTAGTTACAGTCCCCTAAGAAAAAATATGACCATCTTTGTTGTAGACTTTATAAAGTATGACTTGATACTTTGTTATGAGTAGAAGGGTTTGGTAAGTCTTATAGGCTGGACCTAAGTTTTTGTAAAACCTTTACCGTGTATTAATTTTTTTTGAGTAGGAATTTATGCTTGATAGGACTAGGTAAATAGCTAAGGCGGGTAGAATTTTATATATATTCTCTAAGATAGTAATTTGAGTAGAGTACAATGTACGTAGGACTTGACCCTAAAGAGATCACTAGATAAAATATATGCTACCCTTTGCCTAAGATAGAACCTTGAATAAAAGTATTAGGGAGATTTTATCGAGTGATAATATCATAATGATAGGTGACCTAGAAGTATTAAATAGAGTATGAAGGTTTGAGTTAGGCTAGACAATTATCTCTATATATGTTAAGACTAGTCTTAAAATAATCTATAAAAGACTAGGACTAGAAGATTGACCAATAGGTGTGTGTAACTATACTGCTCAGCCTCGACTCGTGCCTAGCAGATAGTACAAAAATTTTAGGTATACTTGTAAGAATTGTATAGCTTGTTGATAAGGAATAGAGTATTATTTTTCTTTTATCTTGTTGAAGACCTGGCCTATATAGAAATAGTGTTGAATTAGTAATAATATTTTTTATATAGTCATTGACCAATAATACTATGATGGAACTTAGGACTCCTTAGAAAACCCTTGATTTTTAGTCCACAAATACCTAAGTTTTGTATTCCTTGTAAGGAGTTGTACCGTTCCTGACCTGGATTTTTGATGTTGTCATCACATAAGTTAGGGTGGATCTAGAACTACGGATACCTTATTTCCTGGTAGGTTAAGTGAAATTAGAATCCCATTAGTAGTAGAGTTCTCTAGAAATCATGTTCGACTAGTTTCTTTTATGTTGTATTTCATGTAATTTTGAGGACAACGTGAAAGATCGATCAGACGTCCAGGAGTACATTTTTAGCAGAGGTCATCCTGTACCAGACAAAGGAGCTTCCGACTTGTCACTTTTGCGGCTAGAAGGGACATGTTCAAAAGGATTGCAAGAAAAGTTAGGACCGTGCTATTGATTATTTATTATTATTATTAGTTGTTATATTATTGTATGTCTAATTTCGAGGACAAAATGTCCTTAGGTGGGTAGGTTGTAAGCCCCCTAAAATTTTTAGAATTTATTTTGATTTTTGTAATTTATTTCTTTAATAGATATTTTTTTACTATTATTTTTTATCATTAAATACTCTTTTTTGTAGCTTTGATTTTTAGAGCACAATAAATGACAATCTCTAGAAACGTCCTTCATGTGTTTTGACCTATACAAGTTTACTTTATTTTGATATATCATGTCACACTCAAACATGTTCTTTTGTATTCTATTTTTTTAGCATAACTTTTCGGTCAATTTTGGCCAACTTACTATCTACCGTAAAAATGGACCTACTTAAAAATTTTAGGATTTATTTTGATTTTTGTAATTTATTTCTTTAATAGATTTTTTTTACTATTATTTTTTAACATTAAATACTCTTTTTTGTAGCTTTGATTTTTAGAGCACAATAAATGCCAATCTCTAGAAACGTCCTTCATGTGTTTTGACCTTTACAAGTTTACTTTATTTTGATATATCATGTCGCACTCAAACATGTTCCTTTGTATTCTATTTTTTTAGCATAACTTTTCGGTCAATTTAGGCCAACTTACTATCTACCGTAAAAATGGACCTACTTTCCAATTTAATTTTGGGACTGAATATCGATCCAACCCATCCGACCCAATATACGATTTTGACCTATTTTGAGCCTAATACACATATACATGTCAATGGTGTCCCACTCAACTGAGTCCTATGTGCTACTTATTTTCAAATGGCACACAAGACCCATTTATTGTATTTTCGGAGTAGATTTCTATTCGATAAAGTGTTTGGACCCAACCCTAGCTCAACCAACTTAGTGGGGCCTACCCTAGGTTGCCAAAAGCAACTAGACATATATTTATTGTATTTTATTAATTAAATGGCAGCCGACATGCATAGATTCAATGCACTTTGACTCAATATTTCATATTTCCAAATTAGGAAACCTAGAGATACCCGTTACCATAACTATTGATTGTTGACCAAATCTCAACCAAATCAATCCAAACCAAAGCCAAACAAACCAAAACACATAATGCTTCCAAACCTTATATATTAGTCCCCATAAAATAGCCACCCCTTTCCCTCTCTCTCCAAAACTCGACCACAATAGCCCCTTTAGGCCGCGCACCCAAGAGCCAAGGCCGACAGCCCCACGCCCCCTCTTCTCAACTTTTCTATCTCCTTTTTTCGAGCCACCACCTCCACGATGAACCCAAGAGACCCCTCGTAAACGCTATCATGTCCCGGAGGAGTCTCGCCCACTTAATTGGTCGTTTGAAGGCCGAACTTGATGGTTATTTTCAGCCGTAATAAAAATTCCGAACCCAGATTTGTCATCTTTGCACATGGATTTCATCTACTTTTAATTATCCGCTAGCTGCAAAATAATTCTACCATGTACCCCTATGTGTCCTCTATAATCGTCAACTGCTACCTTACGTGGATCTTCGCCATTTGTCCGTGTCGTCCGTTGCACTAAAATTGGTCCAAGTTGAACCAATTTTGAAGTGTGAGAGGTTCCGACGACTTGCGAACACTTTTGACATCAAAAAACTCATTGGTAATGACCCTAACATCCTCCTTTATCATTTAAAAATATCAAATATTTAGATTTTTAATTTATTCATGCGTTTGTGCTATCGTTTCTATGATACTAGTTTTTTTGACACTGAGAGTTCACCGAAACTCGTCTATTTCATGTCTAAACTTCGTGAATTTTTTTCATGACTTTTGTCAAGCAAATTATGATGAAAAATCATTTTTTGATCAATTTTTTTTTCTAGAATATTAATTTTTGATATTTTTGTATCGTTTGATTCCAATTTGTTCAACTTGTGACATAAAGGTGTTGTTAGTCAACCACACTAATTAGAAGGTTATTTTTCCTCAAAATATATTTATATAAAATATGACCAGAAATTATTTTTTATTTTTCAGAAATATAGTGATATATTTTATGATATAAATATTATTTTTTAATATGGCAATGATACTATGTATAGTTGGTTACTTTATGGTTATGTTATAGTTAGCTAGTTTATGACTAGATTGAGGCTATATATAGTATGTATTTTGTTGTATAATTTGACACAAAATTCTATTATTTCTTAAATTAATTAGATTTATTTCAGAATTTAAAATTATTATTTTTATATTATAAAGTATTATTTTATGTTATCAATATACTATATGTGGAAGGTATAATATATGTAGTTGTATACGAGTAGGTTAGTATTTGTGATCGAGAGTCTTTCTCTCTCTCTCTCTCTCTCTCTTTATATATATATATATATATATATATATATATATATATATATATATATATATATATATATATATATATATATATTAGTTCTACTCTCAGCTATTCACCAAAGAAAGGGTCTACAGAGAACAACTTCCTGGCTGAGATCCCTCACCTCATTAACGACAACGATAACATCCAGCTGGACCTCCCTCCGTCCGAGCAGGAGGTGAAAGACGCGGTCTGGGCCCTTGATGCACACAGTGTGCCAGGACCAGACGAATTTTTGGAGGTTTTTTTCCGAGAGTGCTTGGATATGATCAAGAAAGACATCCATGAAGCGATAACTGCCTTCTTCCAGGGAGCTACTTACCCAGAGCCATCTCTTTCGCCAACCTGATCCTCATCCCGAAAAAAGATAACCCAGAGACTTTTCGTGACTTCTGTCCCATTAATCTGTGCACCTTCATCAACAAGATCATCTCCAAGATCATTGCCTCCCGTATGTCAGACCTGCTTCCCAAGATCATTTATGGGGAGCAAATTGGCTTCGTCTGAGGTAGAAACATCCAGGGTAACATTATGCTTGCTCAAGAGTTAATCGCCAGCATAAAACTTTTTGTAAGAGGTGGTAACATCGCGATCAAATTGGACATAGAGAAAGCTTATGACAGGCTGGATTGGCAATTCATGATCTGGGTTTTCAGGGCCTTTGGATTCTCAGAAACCAGGACCAATATCGTATGGAGATCGATCAGCAACTCATGGTTTTCTACGATGATCAACGGACAAGCCGACGGATTCTTCAAATCGAGTCGCGATGTCAGACAAGAAGATCCCTTATCGTCCACCATCTTCATCATTACGGCGAAAGCCTTGAGCAGAAATCTGAGCAATATGGTTCGTACCCCGAACTTCCAGCACTTTCATACTGCCAACGGATGCCCGATCATCACCCCTTAGCATATGCGGACGATTTCCTCATATTCACGTCCGGGGATGTCAGGTCGGTGGAGGTGGTCCATGACACCCTCCAGAGATACTTCTCTTGCTCAGGTCAGAAGGTCAATCCCGCTAAGAGCGTCATCTATGCCCACCACAACATCAAGAGAGAGAACGCGGCTAGCATCTCCAATATCACTTCTTTCTCCATTAAACACCCTCCGTTCCAATATCTCGGATGTCCCCTCGTGTACGGTAAATCTAACGTTAGCATTTTTGATGAGCTGATTAACAAAATCAGGAGAAAACTGGAGGGGTGGCACAACACAACCATATCCCCATGAGGCAAAATGATCCTCATCAAATATGTTCTCACATCCATACCCATATATACCCTGGCAGCATGCTCCCCTCCCAAGAAGGTACTATCTTTGGTTGAAAGCATCCTTAGCGACTTCTTTTAGGGGCACAGTGGAAGCCACGTCAAGCATCATTGGGCAAGTTGGGACACCATGGCTAGGCCCACTGAGAAAGGGGGCATGGGCTTCGCAAAACTTTCTCACATTGTAGATGCCTTCTCGATGAAGCTGTGGTGGAAGCTTCGAACAAATCAGAATTTATGGGCTAGATTCATGAAGGCCCACTACTAAAATAAGACAGATTAGCGACGTACTGATATGTCACGACCCGCACCCTAGAGTTAGGGCACGAGAACGTAACAACGCCTAGCCTACGCCGCAGTGTCGGTGGTAGAACGCTGTCCTAGGTCTCAATGCATCTAACAGTATAAGACTAAACAGTTTATACTCCCCGAATGGGGGTAACATAGCAGAATGTAAACTCAATCACATCTAAGGTAGAGCATAAAGGAAGATAGATAAAACATGAAATCGAAAAGAGATACAACAGATAGAAGTCTAAGTGTCTAAGATACAAACTCAGAATACATCTCAAAACACAAATACAATAATCCATAAATACAACTCAAGATGACTGAAAATAAACTATAAGCAAAAACCCTAGCTATCTATGCAACCTCTACTGTCTCCTCTAGGCTAGCAGGCAACCTCCAGGCTATCTGTAAAATTTATCAACAGGTCCAGTCAGGACAGGAGCGAGTACAGTACATCTCAACAGTTCACAGCAGGTTAGAAGATATAATCATACAGTAAAGTAAGATATAAGTACTGAAAGAAGTGAAGTATGTAAACAGAGAGAGAAAGCTGTAATAGAAATATCTACTATAAATAGAGAACTATCATGTGACTAGTGAGTCAGAGTACAACATAGACATGTAAATGGCATAGGAGATTCTGATGCTACACTATGGAAGAGATTCTGATACTACACTACTTGGATAGTATTCACATGTCTACTTCTACTCCCCCGTACCCCCAATCAGTACACAAGGATCCAACCAAGTTATGTTATGATTCCACGCAAAGCCCCCGAAGGGTGGTACATGGAAGTCCCAAAAATGGGAATTCTAGGAGATTCTAGGATACCCAGTGAATGGGATAAGAGATTCTAGGAGACTCTGTGATCATAAGTGTATATGTCACAAGTGATCGAAGAACCTGTGAAGCATAGTGATACGACATGTAAGTGAATCGCACAGAACATGTAGTACCCGATGCTCCCTAAGGATAACATCTCAAGAAGGGATCCGTATAGTACCAATCCGTGTGACCAACGTGACAGTACAAGTAAAGTAATCTACTGCAGGAAATAGTTCTAAACAGGATATGAAATAATCAGAGAATGTACTCGCCTGATATCTGAATGTCCAAGGTAAAGATACTGTCCGAGGAGAGGTGTCTGGCTCCTAATTAGAACAGCACAAGTCACAACATGTCCAAAAGGGTAATATAAAGCACTACAATGCATTCTACATGAATCTAGGTCAAACTAGGCCAAAGTCAACCCTTGGTCAACTCTGGTCAACTGTACTAGTCAAACTAGGTCATGTCCTAACCCAGCAAGTCTTACTAGGCCTAACCAAGACTATCCTAGCAAGCACACATCAATACAAGGCTATACAAGCCAACATACACCCAACTCTATATAGCATGCAATTATTCAATACTCAAATAGGCAAGAATTCACATTGGATATACACTAGGTAATCTATTACTTTAAGCTATATATGTCTACATATATATACACATGCATATATTGGTATTCAACATTAGGTCTATAATCATGGCATTTCAAATGGTTATATAAACTTATATATTACAACACAATATGCTAACATATATATAATATACATACATAGCTAAGTTAACTATATTCATAAATACTTATTTAAGGGGCTATGTGTGTGTATGTGAACATGGCAAAGGGGCAAGTGAGGGTTAAATGGGCATACATAGTGTATACATATCAAAGAGTGTCAAAGTGTAAGTGAACAATGTGTCAAGTGTGATAGTGTCAACATAGTGTAAGGGGGTACATGAGGTAATAAAGGATTTGTGTTAACATAGAACATTACATCTCATTAACTTGTATATTGCATACATTACATCTATTATTACATTACATTCATGCTTGCATTCATTCATCATTCATTTATTCTCTTGCACCACTATATGCACCATACATTACATACTATGGAAGCTACATATTCATTACAAGCCATACTTATACATGCTTACATTAGATAGGATACTTACGCCTCATACATCATTTATTTAACCATTTACTCATGCTTGTATTCTCTATTTAATTACATAATGTATATACATTAACATGGGTTAAAATCAAATAGAACATTATATTACACACAAGGGTGCACAAAATGCATATGCCGAATAGTAACTCCTACTAATAATCAATACTATACCATCTCAGCATGAATTAAAATCTAGGATTAAAGTATGTTATAGATCTATGTGTTAGCTTTCCGAAAATTCAAACGGATCACGTTTTCGTTTCCGGAAACTCCCGGAATCGCAAAAACACCGAGAACGCGTTTGTCTTTCGTACAGCTGACACTCAAATAATTCTCCAGAAAGTTACAGAAAGAATTAGGCCTATTAATACATGTTTTTGGAAAGCTAACTTCAATACGCTTATTTTAAAAAAACAGAAGATTAAACCGAGCTTTGAGCTAGAAGTTATGACATTTCTAAGTTAGGGCTGAAATTAAAAACGTGGATAAAAATCATGACGGATTTGGGTAGTTTGAGACAAAAGAACACAAGTATATAACATAATATATCAAGAACTCACTCTCTACACTAATATATATATATATATATATATATATATATATATATATATATATATATATATATATATATATATATGAGACACTATAGAACACATCTCTAATACAAAAATATGAGATTAAACTTGTAATAATTTATTCATACATAACAACAACACATAGTGTGTCCAAATTTGGAATTTTTCCACATGGACACAACCACAACACAAAGGACACTCCTATGACCTCCAAATGGACACGAAATGGACACAAATGGAGATACAACCATGGGAGTCATTCCTATGGGTTCAAAATAGACCTATATGCATGAGGAAATGAAAAGGAGAAAGGATTTATACCTCCCGGTAGATCGAATCGAAGAAAAGCCTTCCCGGAGCGACACCGACACGTAGAGATTCCAAAAGGACACGAACGAGCTCCGAATCCTCCCAAACTTGGGTAGCTTCCTCCTTGGCTAGAATAGAGAAGGAAAGAAGAAGATTTGGTGGCAAAATGGAAGGATTTGGTGGAGAAATTGCTAGGAATTGCTCTCTAAGAATTTGGGGAAGAACAAGAGAGAGAGTGTGGATGAGAATAATGAAATGAACTTGAGCCTATCCTCTCCCAAAGTGGCTGGCCATATGGGGCTATTTGTCCTATTATGGTAAGGTCCAAAATGCCCCCACTAACCTATTCTATGAGTATTAGGAAAGGGCTAATTGGTTGGGGCTAAATTAGTCATTCTAAAGTCTCTAATCACACTAACCTTATCCATAATAATTAGTCTAACCTCTAACTAAAATATTTCTATCATGTGGACTAAATTTAATATCATGTGGGCCATGCCTAACTAGTGTGTGGGTCCCACTAGAGTCAAACTACCCCCGGGTCCCCGTTTCAAGTCGAATTGAGTTGAAATTCGAACCCGACTCAAATAACCCCAAA
Organism: Iris pallida; assembly: GCA_029216955.1. Classification (NCBI taxonomy): domain Eukaryota; kingdom Viridiplantae; phylum Streptophyta; class Magnoliopsida; order Asparagales; family Iridaceae; genus Iris; species Iris pallida. The sequence continues at coordinate 6,522,499 of JANAVB010036820.1, read as the reverse complement.
ACAATATCATAAATAATAAAATAATATCAAAATAATTCAAAGAGGTCAAATGCAAAAATATCCTTAGGCCAAAAATGACATTAAAATATCATAATCACATGGTTAGGCTCTAGGTCAAATAGTCTCTAGGGTTTCACTAGCAAAACGTCAAAACCACAAGTCATTGATTTAAATAATTTTAAAATAATTTAAAATCACCAAAAATCATATCATGAATTAAATATCATTATTAAAATAATTATAAGCACGAAATTTCAAAATTTCTCTCATTTGGGAAACTGGGTGCTACAACTCTACCCACCTTAGAAAAATTTCGTCCTCGAAATTTAAGATCGATAGTACTCCTTCTAGAGCCTCTAACCTACCCAATATCTAAGGTAACACTTCCTAACACTGGAATAATAAACGGACATCTAAAAAGTGTCAATCTAGGAATACCTCCAATACTGCTCTACTGTACGACGGTAATGGAACTTCAATAAAATATGGACTGGAACCTATATCTAAGGGACTGGACCTATTTTAAAGTGGTCTTAACTAAGGATGAAAAGAAACTGATCATAGGCTATAGGTATGCTCAAACTATTATCTTCCTATTAACCATCTATTAATACATTCTATTACCATAGGAACGATGCATTACTAAGACATATAGGCCCCTATCTCTCATAACACATTTATACTCACCCAAAGACTAGTACATCCTATCAAGGCTGATACTATAATCTCTCATAAATCTCATAAGCTACATGTTTAGAGACACACATCCCCACATCAAGGACTAACCTATATATATATATATATTTACAACTGATACTAATGGGGGTGACGTCCCTATTTCCTAACAATCAAGGTCTAAAAATTTTTTTTATCAAAATCATGCAATTTGAAGGAATAGTATACAAGGTCAGGGCATACCGTAGCAGTTGAAAGTCTCACCTAGGTGCACTGGTCATTCTAGGTCAAAACAGTACTATGGTATCAACACACAAACAATCTAGGGTGTCCTAATTGGGAAGGTAAGGGAACAACAATCATCAAGGTTGTAGGGCTGTCTACCATCCTATATTAAAATTGGTCATTAACAAGCAACTAAGAAATTATTAAAAGGTTACTATTCCATAAAATGGCAAAAATTGAAAATTTAGGCACAACAAATCACAAATAGATTTTTGTCTTGATACGATCTAAGTTGATCAATTTCGGGATAAAACAAGATTTGGGCAAGAAGGGAAATCAATAAAATCAAAGTATGAGCACGAGCATCCAATGATGGAGGTTCAGGTCATGATTAAATTTAATTCGACTGAGTACGAATACGAGGTTCATAGGCGATGAAAAGATTTCAAGGAGAATTGTCAAGGCTGTCGCGAATGAGACTCTAGGGTCAAGTTTAACTATGTCCCCATTCTCGTATATTGATACATGAAAAGGCGAACCAAAGTGCAATAGGTTGATCAGACCATCATGTACCGGTTCTGATTAGACAATATGTTAGTGGGTGGCCACCCAATAAAATATGTCATGACCAAGCTCGAAAATAGATAAGCTTGCAAAACTAAGGCTAATTTAGCAGCACAAGATATAAGGGTGGTAATGATGAAAGGAATTACATAGTCCAAGTTTCTTAACCAACGGGTCAAGTAATCAGATAAGGTACAAGGTTAAGCATCTAAGGAAACAAGCAGAACACCATCACATGTCGGGTCGAAAGAATTGAGTCAAGGCTGGATTTCTAATTGAAATAAGAAAAAATTTAGTATAATGGTAGAGGTTATAGTTTAGCCAGTTGACCAGAAAATCATATCAAGAAAATAGAGTACAAGAAGACGGGTTTTAGTGGGACATGATATACCTACACGAAGGTGAGCTCGTCTAGGTCTTGCATATAAGATTTGTTGGAGGGTAACAGCTAGTATTACATTCCGAATATCAAAGTCACGATAAGGAACGTCAAGGATCTCAATTAGAAAGTGGAAGTTCAAGAGGTGGTAATTAATGCACAAAAATAATGAAGATCGAGTTAGTCATCTGCTTCTGATACTCTTAAGTTCATCTGGTCATAACTTGCCAATCATATCTTTACCTCACTAGTCTCCATATGAAAATTTAACCTTTACTTAAACCCTTACCATGACTACCGTAGGCAATTCCTAATTTCCAAACATCACTCTTGAAGCACAGCCCTCACATTTAGGAATCAACATTAATCATTTATTTAAATTTCCAAGTTCTTTCACCTTGTCTTAAATTTGACCCAAAACCTCTAAATCTCGTTTACGAATTCCTTGAACTTGTTCAAATTGTTCTCCTCGTATTATTTAATTTAAATCTCTAGGCCTTACAAAACTTATCTTTCATCATAAAATCAACTTCCGTATTTTTTTCGACATACACCCTTGAATATTATTCTCCTAAAAATATTTCACAACAATCTCTAAACTTCCATAACTTTGTGCTCTCTCTATCCCTAGTTATTTCCTCGCAACATCTTGTTTAATATCCTTATTAAACACAATTAACTTCTCTTTTCCATTACTAACCTTCTACATAGCCTCAGAGTAAAAGTTTTCCCCAGAATCAATAACCAAGATTTTCTAAGTTCTCAAAACTAGGTTGACCTCTGATATCCTCATTAGTTTTGAATACACCTATAAACTATCTCATAACCCCAAAATTTCTCTAAATGTAATTGTTTCCAGATTGGCAGTATACATCTTCTTATTCTATTCGAGACCTTTACCACATTTCTATCTCAAGTTTCCATATGGAACACTCCACATTTGATTTCCTTTAGATCATCATAAAATAACCAGTTACGTCTTCTCTAAGCTACATAATTTACGTCACTTCCTTAGCCTTCCCCATGCAAAAGATACGAAGATTCAAGGGTTTCGAAGTACATCTGGTAAGGACGACAAGATATGGGTAATTAATGTAATGAGACAGAGTTTAAGATAAGAGGTAAATAAGAATGCAAGGGAATAATGGCGAGAAAGAATAATGAAGATATGTTCCTTCTCATCGGTTCAAACGAGAGGAACCCATCAAGCTTAAATTCAATAGCAAGGAATGAGGGTGAATCCAAACAAGAGGAAAAGGAATTCCAATTGAAGTTCAAAATGAGTTTCTCAGGGGTCGTCCCAGAAATCTCTCAAAGAATCCTAAGTGTGATTGAGTACCTTGGATTTGAAAATATTAATCTAAATACAAAATTAAATCAACAACTACAAAATTTTATCAAAATTATCAACTAATACCAGGATTCAAAGTTCTACAATGAATCCACAAAATCAAATTCAAATCAAGAAAAAAGGTGAATCAAAACAAGGAAAAGGAGTTTAAATCGGAATTCAAAATGAGATTCTCAAGGGTCATCCCAGGAATCTCTCAAGGAATCCTAACAGTGATTGAGTATTCTCTCAACCTAACACCTTAATTTATATATCCTATAGCAGGCTCGTAGTAGTACAACTAAGTCGTTGCGCTACTACGAAATCGCACTAATACGAATCTCGACCTGCATGGACCACCACTAAAAACGTGTCACGACCCGCACCCTAGAGTTAGGGCACGAGAACGTAACAACGCCCAGCCTATGCCGTAGTGTCGGCAGTAGAACGTTGTCCTAGGTCTCAATGCATCTAACAGTATAAGACTAAACAGTTTATACTCCCCGAATGGGGGTGACATAGCAGAATGTAAACTCAATCACATCTAAGGTAGAGCATAAAGGAAGAAAGATAAAACATAAAATCGAAAAGAGATACAACAGATAGAAGTCTAAGTGTCTAAGATACAAACTCAGAATACATCTCAAAACCCAAATACAGTAATCCATAAATACAACTCAAGATGACTGAAAATAAACTATAAGCGAAAACCCTAGCTATCTATGCAACCTCTACTGTCTCCTCTAGGCTAGCAGGCAATCTCCAGGCTATCTGTAAAATTTATCAACAGGTCCAGTCAGGACAGGAGCGAGTACAGTACATCTCAACAGTTCATAGCAGGTTAGAAGATATAATCATGCAGTAAAGTAAGATACAAGTACTGAAAGAAGTACAGTATGTAAACATAGAGAGAAAGCTGTAATAGAAATATCTACTATAAATAGAGAACTATCATGTGACTAGTGAGTCAGAGTACAACATAGATATATAAATGGCATAGGAGATTCTGATGCTACACTATAGAAGAGATTCTGATACTACACTACTTGGATAGTATTCACATGTCTACTTCTACTCTCCCGTACCCCCAATCAGTACACAAGGATCCAACCAAGTTATGTTATGATTCCACGCAAAGCCCCCGAAGGGTGGTACATGGAAGTCCCAAAAATAGGGATTCTAGGAGATTCTAGGATACCCAGTGAATGGGATAAGAGATTCTAGGAGACTCTGTGATCATAAGAGTATATGTCACAAGTGATCGAAGAACCTGTGAAGCATAGTAATACGACATGTAAGTGAAACGCACAGAACATGTAGTACCCGATGCTCCCTAAGGATAACATCTCAAGAAAGGATCCGTATAGTACCAATCTGTGTGACCAACGTGACAGTACAAGTAAAGTAATCTACTACAGAAAATAGTTCTAAGCAGGATATGAAATGATCAGAGAATGTACTCGCCTGATATCTGAATGTCCAAGGTAAAGATACTGTCCGAGAAGAGGTGTCTGGCTCCTAATTAGAACAACACAAGTCACAACATGTCCAAAATGGTAATATAAAGCACTACAATGCATTCTACATGAATCTAGGTCAAACTAGGCCAAAGTCAACCCTTGGTCAACTCTGGTCAACTGTACTAGTCAAACTAGGTCATGTCCTAACCCAGCAAGTCTTACTAGGCCTAACCAAGACTATCCTAGCAAGCACACATCAATACAAGGCTATACAAGCCAACATACACCCAACTCTATATAGCATGCAATTATTCAATACTCAAATAGGCAAGAATTCACATTGGATATACACTAGGTAATCTATTACTTTAAGCTATATATGTCTACACATATATACACATGCATATATTGGTATTCAACATTAGGTCTATAATCATGGCATTTCAAATGGTTATATAAACTTATATATTACAACACAATATGCTAACATATATATAATATACATACATAGCTAAGTTAACTATATTCATAAATACTTATTTAAGGGGCTATGTGTGTGTATGTGAACATGGCAAAGGGGCAAGTGAGGGTTAAATGGGCATACATAGTGTATACATATCAAAGAGTGTCAAAGTGTAAGTGAACAATGTGTCAAGTGTGATAGTGTCAACATAGTGTAAGGGGGTACATGAGGTAATATAGGATTTGTGTTAACATAGAACATTACATCTCATTAACTTGTATATTGCATACATTACATCTATTATTACATTACATTCATGCTTGCATTCATTCATCATTCATTTATTCTCTTGCACCACTATATGCACCATACATTACATACTATGGAACCTACATATTTATTACAAGCCATACTTATACATGCTTACATTAGATAGGATACTTATGCCTCAAACATCATTTATTTAACCATTTACTCATGCTTGCATTCTCTATTTAATTACATAATGTATATACATTAACATGGGTTAAAATCAAATAGAACATTATATTACACACAAGGGTGCACAAAATGCATATGTCGAATAGTAACTCCTACTAATAATCAATACTATACCATCTCAGCATGAATTAAAATCTAGGATTAAAGTATGTTATAGATCTATGTGTTAGCTTTCCGAAAATTCAAACGGATCACGTTTTCGTTTCCGGAAACTCCCGGAATCGCGAAAACACCGAGAACGCGTTTGTCTTTTGTACAGCTGACACTCAAATAATTCTCCAGAAAGTTACAGAAAGAATTAGGCCTATTAATACATGTTTTTGGAAAGCTAACTTCAATACGCTTCTTTTAAAAAAACAGAAGATTAAACCGAGCTTTGAGCTAGAAGTTATGACATTTCTAAGTTAGGGCTGAAATTAAAAACGTGGATAAAAATCATGACGGATTTGGGTAGTTTGAGACAAAAGAACACAAGTATATAACATAATATATCAAGAACTCACTCTCTACACTAATATATATATATATGAGACACTATAGAACACATCTCCAATACAAAAATATGAGATTAAACTTGTAATAATTCATTCATACATAACAACAACACATAGTGGGTCCAAATTTGGAACTTTTCCACATGGACACAACCACAACACAAAGGACACTCCTATGACCTCCAAATGGACACGAAATGGACACAAATGGAGATACAACCATGGGGGTCATTCCTATGGGTTCAAAATAGACCTATATGCATGAGGAAATGAAAAGGAGAAGGGATTTATACCTCCCGGTAGATCGAATCGAAGAAAAGCCTTCCCGGAGCGACATCGACACGTAGAGATTCCAAAAGGACACGAACGAGCTCCGAATCCTCCCAAACTTGGGTAGCTTCCTCCTTGGCTAGAATGGAGAAGGAAAGAAGAAGATTTGGTGGCAAAATGGAAGGATTTGGTGGAGAAATTGCTAGGAATTGCTCTCTAGGAATTTGGGGAAGAACAAGAGAGAGAGTGTGGATGAGAATAATGAAATGAACTTGAGCCTATCCTCTCCCAAAGTGGCTGGCCATATGGGGCTATTTGTCCTATTAGGGTAAGGTCCAAAATGCCCCCACTAACCTATTCTATGAGTATTAGGAAAGGGCTAATTGGTTGGGGCTAAATTAGTCATTCTAAAGTCTCTAATCACACTAACCTTATCCATAATAATTAGTCTAACCTCTAACTAAAATATTTCTATCATGTGGACTAAATTTAATATCATGTGGACCATGCCTAACTAGTGTGTGGGTCCCACTAGAGTCAAACTACCCCCGGGTCCCCGTTTCAAGTCGGATTGAGTTGAAATTCGAACCCGACTCAAATAACCCCAAAACAATATCATAAATAATAAAATAATATCAAAATAATTCAAAGAGGTCAAATGCAAAAATATCCTTAGGCCAAAAATGACATTAAAATATCATAATCACATGGTTAGGCTCTAGGTCAAACAGTCTCTAGGGTTTCACTAGCAAAACGTCAAAACCACAAGTCATTGATTTAAATAATTTTAAAATGATTTTAAATCACCAAAAATCATATCATGAATTAAATATCATTATTAAAATAATTATAAATACGAAATTTCAAAATTACCCTCATTTGGGAAACTGGGTGCTACAAGATACGTCGCTAATTATGGAAAATACGTCGCTAATCGTAATTACCGACGACTTTAGTGTCAAAAAATGAAGGTCACTTTAAAGCTAGTCGCAGATGACAAATTCGTCGCTCTACGTCGCTATTTGCGACGTCACTGCCGTGTCGCTGGGTCGTCGCAAAGTTAGCGACGGAGAGCGACGACAACTTTACGTCGCAAAAATAGCGACGTAGTACGACTACTTGGCGACGTTTATTTCTATTTATGTGCTGACATGGCATGTCTGCCACGTCAGCAAGGTAGCGACGTACAGCGACGTACCGACGCAAATTAGCGACGTATTAGCGACGTCCACATACGTCGCTAAGACGTCGCTATCCGTTGCTATCCGTCGCAGAATCCTGAAAAAAATTAAAAATATATAATGTGTATTTTTGTTATGCTGTGTGTCTGTGTTTACAGTGTGTGTGAAGTGCAGTGTTCGAACCATCGATAGTTTAGCTTACTGTTCTATGTTTTATCTTGGATAGAAAGAGCAACAGTTCAGGGTGCACTTCTCAGAGCTTCCTCTTCACGTCCTTCTCGGGATCCTGTACGACGTCCCGAGAGAGTGAAGGATGTGAAAATGAAGCTCTCAGATGTATACCCTGAACATTTGCTATTTCTGTCCAAGATAAAACGTACAACAGTAATCAAAACTATCGATGGTTCCGAACACTGTATTTCACATATACTGTAAACACAGACACACATCATCACAAAAATACACATTATATTTTTTTAAAATTTTGGCAGCACCTCCTTTGTATATCAGATCATTGCTTATAACCCAGCGTAGGTATATTTGTCATCCCCGTCGCAGATATCATCATATATAATTAACAGTCTCCCATCATAACAGTCTACAACTAATAGATGAATAACAGTCTTCCATCATAATAGTCTACAACTAAATATCATACATGTACTCAATAAAAATACCAACAAATTAAATATTACAAACATACATGTCCAACAAACATACATGTCCAACAGAGTCAAATAATAATAAAAATCAGTGTACAGAACGGTCAATGGGCCCATAGGGCCAATACATACAAAGATGATAAAAAAATCTACTGGATCACTAAGGACCCCTACCGTGCATCTGGGATAGCATGTACTCATACTGCTCCTGTGTGAGCTACACCGTAGGGGGCAGTAGGAGGCAGTAAAATATCTGGAGTGACAATCATATGCCTGCACGAATACTGGGATCCCGAAAGACCAAAAAGAGTAAAACCGTCAGAAGAAAGCCCCAACCTAACATTATGCGGATCTGAAGCAAAATTAGGATACACTCGATCAAAGTGCTTTCACGCTTCTCCATCGGATGGGTGATCCAACACTCCTTCAATCTGTTCTCGCATATGCTAACTCATATTTTCGGCCATCTCTTTCACCATAAATAATCTTTGCAATCGCGACGTTAAAGGCAAGTAGTGCATTGAATCGGTCGGTCTTCTTGCATCGGTAGACCTTCCTGTACTAGTTGTCTTATAGCGATCAGCACCACAAAATTTGCACACATCTACGTCCTTGTCGTCTTTGTAGTATAGCATGCACCCTTTGCGACAAGAATCGATTTTCTCGTATCCCATCCAGAGCGATCTCACCATCCTCTTAGACCGATAGAAGTCTTTAGGTAACTTAGCACCCGCCGGCAAGATCTCTATAATCAATCCAACACTCGGTTGTAGCATTCTTGCGACATGTTAAAATCTGACTTAATGCTCAACAGTCATGTAACCACCTCCAACGGTGAATGATCCTCATAACCAGGATACAATGGAGTCCTTGCATTCTCCAGCAACTCCATGAACTTTACAGCATCGACATTCGGTGCCTCCTCAGCTACATCATGAACGAAACTAGGCCCCTCAGCGTCGAAAACCATGTTCACGCACCCGTCGTCGTATGCATGATTATCTGAAACAAAATTAGGTCTCGCATGCATATACGGCTCAACATAAGGCTCCGGCTCTGATGCTAAAGACACAAGTTCTCCGTGTGCGGTCCACTGATAGTAATTAGGCGTGAAACCCCTCGAGTACAAATGATATGTCACTTCCACTTCTGGATAATATTTCACGTAATGATATTTTACACACGGACACTTAATTTTGGTGCCATCCATGTACTGAGGGAACGCCTTAGCAAACTGCAGGAACTGCTCTACTCCCGCTATGTATTCATCCCGTACACCACACATATCATCAGGATGACGATTGTACACCATGAAAGATTCTGCAAGTAGTAATTCATATCCATTTGGAAATAATTCTGCAAAGATGGACACACATTATCCAATAGGCACAAATTCGAATATTATGTCTTATTATGGGATACACATTAGTAGTGGACAATTACTAATAACCATACTATATCGCACATAAGTTCTTGTGCATCCAACGTGTACACATACGCTATCGATTCTTACTGATGCCGATCTCATTCAGACACACTAGATTCGTTTCGATATCGCCAGGGTCAAGTTGAAAATTGTCTTAATATCAATTTTCAAGACTTGAAATAATGTCACCTACAACCGATATCTAAGATCCCATGACAAAGTCAAGTAGATCCCATGAATATAATGTCACCTACAACCAATATCTCATTCAGACACACTAGATTCGTTTCGATATCGCCAGACCATATATATAATGTCACCTACAACCGATATCTAAGACCCCATGAATATAATGTCCCCATATACATTTAGTATCACACACTAATCAATTACGCTCAACTCTACACACACACACACATATATGTGTAGCTATATTTACCTTATAACTTAGTATCTTGATATATCCAATCCTTACCTACACTTGGCTAGATATGTGTAGCTATCATGTACTTTAAAACATTATGCATAAGCCTACTCCAGTGCCTAATATCCTGAGGCTTAGCTAGATAGTCAAACCTTGGTAAACTAGTCAAATGGGTCCACTAGTCAACTTGATTTCATTACTCAATATCTAGGTCAACTGTAGCTAAACCATGCCGAACCTCACAACCAGAACATTAACCAAGCTAAAACTATCCAAAATCTCCTATCAACTATAAATCTTATACATATCTTCTAGTACACACTGATTTAGGATGACCCCTGCCTGCCTACTGGCTCTTGTACACACTCATCTCACTCTTCATAGCTGCTTTCTTTAGAAAACAGGGACAGACACTATTTTTTGTACACAACTATACACCCATACCAATTTAAGCTCTTTCTTCATACACACAGATAATTAACATACACACACACATATATACCTTACTCTCCTAACCTTACCACTAGTCCTTGCCTAAGAGCAGTGAGCATTGGCCTTCTCTTACCTGCAGGGCTTCCCTGGTATCCCCCAACCTGTTGCATTGCATAAAAAGGCATGGCAGACCCTACTACTACTGCTCTCTTCTATATTCTTATTACACTAGCACCATTCTCATATTCTAAACAAAGTGCACTAACCAAATCCCTTCATCCATTGCCTATCATGAACCATCCATTCCCATTCACTATACTCCACTATATAATATATATATATATATATATATATATATATATATTGGAAAGGCCAAGTTTATTGAATGGAGGAGCATTACAAGGATCGGGTCTACAGAACCCGGTTCAAAATTCAAAAGGAAAACAAAAAAGGGGGGAAACCCATGCGGCCCGAGGGAGACGCGGGGCCCGAAGGAGACGCGGGGCCGAGGGGGCCAAGCCCGAGGAGGCTCCTCGAGACTCCCGCACGCGAGCCAGCACGAGAAGGGGGGACACGACACCGCTGCGGCTGGGGAAGAGAGCACCACGGCAGCGCTGGGCCACGCCGGAGGGAAGAGCAACAGCAGTAGAGGGGGACTCGACACCGGCGGGCCACGGCGACCAGCACCACTACGACGGGGGGGACAAAGCTACTGTGGCGAGGGAGCACGCCGGAGCGGTTCCGGCGGAGCCAGATCAAGGGGAGGGGGCACGGCTGCGCCGGAGGAGAACGACTACGGGGCGCTAGGAGGGGAGATCGACCGCGGGGCGCCGGAGTATATATATATATATATATATATATATATATATATATATATATATATATATATATATATATATATATATTATATATATATATATATATATATGTATATAAAAAAATATATATATATATATATGTATATATACTTAGAACTTATATATCTATCCAATTTTATATGCACATCGTGCACCATGACACCCTTACTGATACCATCACTGTAGCTAACTGATACTAACACTACACTCTCTAATTTCGAGTACCCAAACTCTAAAATGGACAAATCCAGTACCCAAAGTCTAATTACGTTATAAACCTGGTACCCTTATACAAAATAACCCGTTTTATAATAGTATAGATAAAGTAGGATATAACTCAAATTTTTTCTTATAATTATCACTACATATGATTATATGAGATCTGCCAGTTATAATGACAGAGCCTACCATTCAATTCTCTATTACCATAAATTCTTCATCAAACATTGAATTCACATTTCTATATTCATCTTCTCTATTGTTTATTTTTAAATCTATTTTCAAATAAAACATCTTTCCCACGCATTTAACATCCTCCTTTTATTATAACTTTTATTGTTGATCACAAAAGACTCATTACGCAACGGATGGCCAATGGGTTGTACTTGAAAATATTTTAGTATAGTAGAAGGGAAAAAAATATTGTAGTAGTTCTAAAAAAAGGCGATTTGAAAATACCTCAATAAGTGAAGCTCGGATTGGGGGAGATAGCTAACTGATACTAACTGTGTGTGTCTCTGCGTGTGTGTATGTGTGTGTGGGAGAAAATGAGGAGGAGGCGTTAGGTTAGGGTTTACCGGAGAGGGTAGGGGTCGTCGGGGGGGTAGGGGTCGCCGGGGGGGTGGAAGGGAGTCGCCGGGGGGGAGGGAGTCGCCGGGGGGGAAGGGAGCCGCCGAGAGCTCGAGGGAAAATGGATTGGGGGAGGAGGTGCTCGACGGGAGGGGGGTAGGCGTCGCCGAGGGGGGAGGGAGTCGCCGGGGGAGGGAGGGAGTCGCCAGGGGGGAGGGAGTCGCCGAGAGCTCGAGGGAAATTTACAAAATTTTTGAGTTTTTGAGTGAGGGGAAAAAAATAGGACTGTGCCATAAGTAAAAAAGTTAGCTACGTCAACAGTCGACGTCGCTAACCGTCGCAACCATTTTAATATAGGCGACATATTTTAATAATATGTCGTTGAACGTCGCTATTCCGCGACGTAATGTATCTAGTGTCGCTGAACGTCGCTATTCAGCGACGTTTTACGATGTCAATAGAAAGGAGTCACAATATTATATATTTAGCGACGGTATTTTATTTCGTCGCTAAACAACATCGCTAATATAGCATATTTTAGTAGTGGCCAGATACTTCAAGCACATTCACCCATCACAGGCCATCCCCAACAGCAGATCCTTTACGGCGTGGCGACGTATCATCATCGGGCGCAATATTGCCGAGCTAGTGATCCGCCTTCATTTGGGCGATGGAGAATCCTCGACCTTCCTTGAACGTTGGGCTGGAGATTCCTTGCTCCCCAGCCTTCCGACGGCCCGGGGGAACAGCAGGATCAAGGAATTGTGGGACTATTCTGGAAACGACTGGAATTGGGGCAAGGTCCGTAATTGGGCCGGAGATGATGCTGAAGATTGCATCCAATGTCGAGGTCTGAAGATCGATAACGAAGCAGATGAGCTGAGGTGGTCAGCAGAACCTTCGGGATGCTTCTCAGTGCACTCGACCAGACAGGCGACCCGCGGTCATGGGATGCCAACTCCAATCATTGTAGCCTTCTGGCAGACTTGCATCCCCAAGAAGTGGTCCATCCTTCTTTGGAGGGCATTTCAGCAGAAGCTACCCACTGATGACAATCTTCTCACTATTGGGTTCAGCTTAGCGTCTGCATGCAATTGCTGCTCAGAGCGTCAGACAGAAACTGTCGACCACATCCTCTGTCTGTGGGAACTACCCATCAAGGTATGGCGAGTACTGTCCCAGCGATGCAGTCTGGCTCAGGGAGACGGTTGCCTCTACGATCTCTTGGCTGGCTGGGCCTCCGTATCCCACGGACACCAGATCGTAGCGGCATCTACCACATGGGTCTTATGAAAGAATCGTAACAAGGCGAGATACGAGGGCCACCAGTACAACGCTGACAAGATCATATGTGAGGTCCTCCGGCAGTGCCGTAAGATCAGGAACATTTGTTCGCATGGTCAGACAGACTTTTGGGTTTCTCTTCTCTCATAACCTCCTATTTTTAGGTTTTGTTGGTATACTTGTATAGGTGTCGACATTTTGTGCTTAGGGGTATACTTGTATAGGCTTCGGCATTTTGAGCCTTTATGCAATAATATGAGGGTGTTTCCAAATATATATATATATATATATATATATATATATATATATATATATATATATAAAGTATTGTATCAACCTTACCTTTTGAAAAACCTTTTTCAAGTAGAAAAGAGTTTAGACAGTCATACCAAGCACGAGGGGCTTGTTTCAGTCCGTATAATGCTTTCTTCAACTTAAAAATATATTCAAGATTTTTAAAATTAGTAAAACCAGGCGGTTGAGCAACATAAACTTCTTCTTTTATAAAATCATTTAAAAAAATACTTTTAACATCAATTTGAAATAATTTGAAATCATGAAAGTAGGCAAAAGCACATAACATGTGAATGGATTCTAAATGCGCAACTGGGACATATGCCTCATTATAGTCGATACCTACCTCTTGTTTGTATCCTTGAGCTACGAGTCGAGCCTTGTTACGTGTGATTAAACCATTCCCGTTAAGCTTATTTCGGAATATCCAATGGGTGCCAATTACCGGATGATCAATGGGCTTGGGAAAAAGTTTCAAACTTAATTCCGTTCAAATTTGTTCAATTTCTCTTGCATAGCATCTAACCAATAATATCATTACAAGCTTCTTCTATGTTCTTACGCTCTAACTGTAAAATAAATGCTACACTAGAAACTATATCTCTAGTTGAGGAACGAGTATTTACATCTTTTGTGATCTTACCTATTACCAAGTCCTTGGGTTGGTCAGCCATGAATTCTATTCTCTTTGGCAGACTCTCCAAGTAGTTGGTTTTGGGTTCCCCTTTAGTAGGTACTTTGCTTTGTGTACCGTGGTCTTCATCGTCATTGTCTTTTTTATTTGACTATTCCTCTCATCGAAGGTGACGTTGATTGATTCTTCAACTGACATTGATTTCTTGTTGAAGACTCGGTAACCTTTGCTCTTGGCCACATAACCTAGAAAAATATCTTCATCCACTTTCGATTCAAATTTGCCCAAATTATCTTTTGTATTCAAAATGAAACATTTGCAACCAAAAAAATCTTAAAATAAGAGACAGAGGGGGTCCTATTAAACCATAGTTCATAAGGAGTCTTCTTTAATTTAAGTCAAATCAGAACCTTGTTCAGAGCATAGCATGTCGTATTGACAGCTTCATCTCAATTTAGATAGGCTAAACTGGTTTAACATAACTCTAGCCATTTCGCTAAGATTTCTGTTCTTACGTTCCAAAATGCCATTTTTTTGCAGTCCTATGGCAAGAAAATTCATACAAATATCTGTGTGTGTCACAAAATTGCTCAAAGTCGGCATTCTTGAATTCGCCACCATAATCACTTCGAATGTGAGTGATCATGAAGCCTTTCTCATTTTTGTACCTTTTTATAAAATGTGACAAATTCTGAAAGTACGTCATTCTTATAAGCAAAAAAATATACCCACGTGTATCTGGAGTAATCATCTACAATTACAAAGACATATAGCTTACCGTTTAGACTAGTAACTCTGCTGGATACAAATAGATCCATATGTAATAATTGTAGAAGTTGAGTAGTACTTACAACGTTGATCGACTTAAAGGTTGATTTTGTAGCATTATTCTTTTTCAATCACTATATACCATATCTTTCTTAAAAATGATCTCTAGTAAACCTTGTACCAATTTCTTTGTGGATAATCTCGCAATTGTGACCAAGTTTGCATGATCTAGTCTCATGTGCCATAGTTAACTCTCATCATTTTTGGCGTATAGGCATCTACCTACAGTGTTAGTATTCTCCAAAAAGATAGAATACATAGATATTATCTTCCCTAATACCGTCAAAAATAGTACTACCAGTTGAGCTATCAAGTATAGTACATTTATCTTTAACAAAATTAATACCATAACCATGATTAGCTAAATGGCTTATGCTGAGTAGGTTATGTTTTAATTCTGTTAAAAGACATAATATTTAATAATGGGATAGGGAGCCTTACCAATGTTACCACTACCTATAATGTACCCTTCTTCGACAGTATTACAAACAAAGATGCATCGCCGGTCATGTGCCATGAGCAACCGCTCTCGAGGATCTACTTGCATCTAAAATGGGTTGGATGTTCCACCTGCAAAATAATTTGTAGATGAAACTCTTGGTACCCTTTTTCTTATAGGGTCCTGACATGTTAGCTTTTGGTACCTAAGTACAAATATTCAAATATAATAATCTTCTAACTCTACATGTAGAAGAAATATGACCAAGGGTGCCACAGTAGTGACATCTAGCATGTGCATGAATGTTAGATGAAGTGTTGGTATTGTGTACTTGTTTGGTAGTCCAATGGACTTTCGGAGGATACTTATAATAAAAAGTATGTCTAGGATTGTTATGCCTCTTGGGTTTGTTAGTCTTTGGTTGGTCAGTGTTCTTTTTGGGTAAGTGACACGTGTTAGGAGAGGAAGCAATCGATATCAGCTGTGTTCCTAGCCTAATTTCTAACTTTTTGGAGGTGTCAAACAATCTATTATAATTAGCTGTTAGGACGTCATTCCTAATCAGCGCATTGATACTCTTCTTCTTCTCGATTTGATAGCCTTCTTGCAGCTGAGCTATGGTCTTGTCCTTTTCTTCAAGAGTGCGTGATGCTTCGTGTAATTGTAGCCTGATAGAAGCTAACTCACCAGTCTCACTAGAGGGTTGATTCTTTCTAACATCTTCTTAGAAGTCTTGTATTTGCCAAGCAATTTTATATGGTCTTCTAGGAGGTACTAAAGGCATCATCTAGCTCATCAAAAGTAAAGTCTTCATATAAAGGTTAGTAGTTACCCGATCGAATGCCATTAGGCACACATTTACATCGTCCTGAGAGTTGTCGTCTTCTGAGTCGCTGGCTTCGCTTTCGTGCCATATACTTGTATTTGCATATTTTCTAGGTGTTGACTTCTTGGTGTAACTATTTTCATAACTGTTACCCTTCTTGGTCCATGATGCTGACGAATAGTCTTTCTTGGTTTTCATTTCTTTTTGCATCCGTAGCATATTTGCTCTTCTTCATCATCCTTGTTGTTGATGTTATTGTTTCGACGATTGAACTTCAGAAACTTTCTGAAATTTTTTACCATGAGAGCTTGCTCTTCTCCATCTGAGTCACTATCTTCAGACACCTCTTCAACTATTCTTTTGTGTTGCACCTTGAAAGTAATTGATTTCTCCTTGGGTGTTGATTCTTCAAAATCTTGCAGATCTAGCTCATGTGTCATCAACTTCTCCATGAGTGTTTCAAGTGACATTGTTGTGAGGTTGTTCCCTTCAACGATTGTTGTAGCCTTGGGGTTCTAGTTCTTTGTGAGACCCTTCAGTACTTTACGAATTTTCTTATGATTGGTGTACTCATTGTCGAGAGAAGACAACAGATTCACGATGTCAAGGAAACGGGTGAACATCGGAGTAATCATCTTATTTGGCTTCATCTTGAATGCCTCGTATTCCTGAGTCAATCTGCTGATCTTTGATTCTTTGACTTGAGTCGTGCCTTCATGAGTCACCTCTAGAAGCTTCCATACTTCATGTGATGTTGAACAAGTGGACACCCTATTAAATTCAGTCCTGTCTACTGCACACAACAATGCACTAATAGCACAAGCATCAAGACTAGTTTGTTTCTTTTCATTATCAGTGTACTTGTCATGTGGTTTATCAACAAGTTTATCATAAACAACTATACATGACGGCTTTTTGTAGCCATTAATAATGATTGACCAAAGGTCATAATCTAATGGACTTCAAGTAGAAGCTCATTCGTGTTTTCCAGTAAGTGTAGTTGGTTCCATCAAACAGTAGAGGTCTGCTGGTGGATTGTCCTTCATGTGCATTAGCCATGTGATAGTGTCTCTAGAGAGTATATGCAAGTAAATGACAGAAACGGGTAACTACTATGTAAATACTTGTCCATTAATAGGACCGATATACAACAATATATACTCTAGAGGAAGGGTGAATAGAGTGTGCAGCAGAATATTAACAATTTAAAAGTTAAGAACTACTATATCACTATCGTGTCACAGTGCCTATGTCACAAATATATATAAGCAGTAAATTAGAGGGATAGAGAGCAAACACAAACACAACAATATATCCTGGTTTTTCTCTTGTGAGAACTAGTCCAGGCCGGAGGACTCTTGCTCCGAGTGTGAAATCCACTATGGGAAACACAAGCTTTAAACCGAGCGCTTGCCGCTCTTACAACACCTACTTTTAAATCCGAAGTGCTCGACTGACTTCAATTGTGAAGTGTGAACTTCTGGATCAAGCCTTTGATTACAACTCTCTGGAACTTCTAGACCGTACCGTACTGGCAAGTAGACTAGAGGTGGTAAAATAGGCTTGGGATTTCAAAATGAGAGCTTTGAATAGCTTAGAAAGCTTTAGAGAAGAGAAGATAGAAAGTGAATGAGTGATTAGAATGGAAAACTCTTCTCTATTTATAGGATTGCTGAAAATCGAGTTAAGGCCGAATTCGGATGCCAAACGTTTAAAAATTTGACCGTTGCAGCCGAGTCTGTAAGGAGAACATGTTTATCGGGTTTACCAAATTAGGGTACCCGAGTTCAGGCCGAGTTCGGTCCGAACTCTAGTTCTCTAATTTAGGTCAGAATCCAGGATTTAAAACAAGTTTTGGGCTTCTGTTGGGCTTTTGGGACTGTTTTTCAAATACAGAGTTTAAAACAATGGGTTTATTAAAAACAAGTTGGTTTGTAAAACCTGGGTACTTTAAAAAATATTTTTGGGTTAAGCCTATTTGCCAGTACGACACGGTTTACATAATTTCCTAGACTCAATAAAATAGTAAAAAATATATTTGAGAAAAAAAAATAAAGACAGACGCGATGACTGTGCAAATCTCAAACTGTAATAGTACTGGTTGTCATAGCCCGTTGTGATAGCTCTTATATCGAGTCCGCGTTTAGACGATTATCAAAATCGGTTCGACCATGACCAATGGGCCAACATCATGCAGCTTTTGAGCAGGGGCCTAGATGAAATGATGCCCTGATCACTATACATTGCCTTGTCGATGGATGGAAAAGTATATTGTAGGTTTCAACATTAGAGACCTACACCATGAACTAGAAATGTTACTTGTCTATCTTCTATATTAAAACTTATCGCAGCTAGAAGCTATTATAGTAGCAGTAGATGATACAATTGATAAGAAGTATGAGCTCGAACCTGATTTCGTGGCTTAGACCAATGGAAGACCCTAAATAGCCTAGTCGATATCGAATGCAGCAAAGAATGCAACCCGAGAGCGGTTATCATTCGTGTTGAACCCTACTTGATCCATTCCCACTCAATCACGAGCAACGACCAACCTTGGTCTACGAGGAACCTTGTTCTGCTCGTCACAATTTGAGTAGAATCATCGCAAACATTGTTGGGGTTTCCATTCTACCATATGTTGCTGTCGGTGAAGGCATACATGTGCATCACGAAAACAAGCTTCGGGTTAAATGCACCTATGCTAAGGCTTATGTTAGCTACATAGTCTAAGACCATTTCGTAATGTTGTCCTGATAGTATGACAAGAACGTTCGGGTTCACCGTGTGCACAATCTCAGTACTTATTGGCACAGTTGCTTTTATTCCTCCAAAGCTGGAGCGTGTGGGGGCCGAGCGGACAGAGGCGGGGGAGTAGAGGCCTTGCGATGGGCCGGGGTAGGAGCAAGCAGAGGAACTACGGAGGAAGAGCGTTGGAGGCGTGGGCAGAAGAACAACGGAGGCAGAGGGTTTGGAGGTGCAGAGGAGTATCTTCCGGGATGGAGGAGGGGACCGTAGATTATTTTTTCTTCTCATTATTGGATTAAGATTTAATATAGATCGTTAATTAACGGCACCGTGGATGAGACTGTACGTTTTTTTTTTCTTATTCTTAAATTAAGATTTAAGCTACACCCTTAATTTAATTTAGCTACACCGTTAATTTAATTTAATCCAACTAACGAGATATGAATGATAATGGGGTGGACGGAATAGGAGGTGAATCTAGTCTCACCAATATATATATATATATATATATATATATATATATATATATATATATATATATATATATATATATACTGGAGCAGGGGGATTCGAAGTGTGCCTAGGCGGGTACGTGTGAGGATTGCTCGCAAGAGGAACGAGGAGGAAGACGCAAAGGAAGAGCTCTACTCTCTTGTCACAGTTGCTGAGATCCCTCCAGAAGGACTTGGTGGTTTGGGTACCAAAGTCATCGATGAAGCAGACTGAAAGTCCCCATCATGTCTAGTATGAAGTTTGTGGCTGATTTTGTAGGTTAGTTTTAGTGCAATTTTAATGTTTGGGCCAACCAAATCATCCTTTGAATTTGTTGTTATTGCACATCATGACGAGTTCGAAGATTTTAATGTTTGGTTTATTAAAATATATATATATATATATATATATATATATATATATATATATATATATATATAGTTTTAGTGCAATTTTAATGTTTGGGCCAACCAAATCATCCTTTGAATTTGTTGTTATTGCACATCATGACGAGTTCGAAGATTTTAATGTTTGGTTTATTAAAATATATATATATATATATATATATATATATATATATATATATATATATATATATATATATATATATATATATATTTTATATATATAGTGTGTGTGTGTTTTTTTTTTTTTATATTATATTATATATATATATATATATATATATATATATATATATATATATATATATATATATATATATATATGTAACACATAACACATAACACACACACATAAATATATATATATATTTATGTGTGTGTGTTATGTGTTATGTATATATATATATATATATATATATATATATATATATATATATATATATATATATATATATATATATATATATATTTTACGGTAAATATATATACAGCCCCCTTCTTATACGGTAAGTTTACGGGATAGACCAATTTCTTACGGAGAGAATAAAAACTCAAAAATATTCGGCAGAAATATATGTATGTTTCTCTTCTGAATTTTTTTCTCTTTAAAGATTTAAATCTCTCATTTTAAAAACAAACATATCTATATCTTAAAAAAAATAAGACTTATCTCTCTATTTATTTTTACATGAAGAGAGGTTAATTTACTTTTAAAAATAGAGATAGATAAATTATATCATTTTTTAAATAGAGATAGATTCTTTTTTAAAGCAATCTATCTTTAGAAATAGATATACCTTTAAAAATTATATTTTAAATATTAATTTTAATGTTAATCTTAATATTAATATTGATATTGATATTAATTTTAATTTAAAATTAATTTTAATTTTAATGTTAAAGTTAGTCTAGTGTTAATATTAATGTTAATGTTAATATTAATTTTAATTTAAATTTAAATTTACATCTTAATTTAAATTTTATTTTATTTTAATTTTAGTTTAGTTTTAATATAGGATTTTTGGTGTTAATGTTAATGTTAAAATTAACATTAATGTTAAAACTAAAATTATTATCAACAATAATATTAACACAAAAAAGTTAACATTTAAATAATAACATTAATATTAGGATTAGCATTTAAACTAATATTTTTAAGTATACTTTTTAAATGTATATTTATTTTTAAAGATATACTTTTAAAAAAAAATCCTCTATTTAAAAAAAAACTTATCTATGTCTATATTTTAACATAGATAAATAAATCTCTTACTATTTAAAAAATGAACAGACTTATCTTTAAGATAGATATAAGTTTGTCTTTCAAAGGAGAGACTTAATTTTTTTAAGTAAAAGAGATTTAGAAGAGAACCATATATATATATATATATATATATATATATATATATATATATATATATATATATATATATATATATATATATATATATATATATATATATTAATCCACGTTAACCGTGGTGGCTAATACCTTCATTGAAAACGAAAAAGCAAGAAATGGAATAGGGAGATAGCCCTGTCTCCTATATGAGAGGGGGAGGGGGAGGCCCTTGCTAAACCAGGTGAGGAGGAGAAACCCCAATACACAGGATTTGAAGGCAAGGCACTGTTTGCAAAGAACAAAAAATAAAATTCTTCTTTATTATAAACTTAGAAAAGGGTACAATTGATTTCTAGGGAAGTACAACTATAGGAATCTGATCAGAAGACGACCACTTTATTCCTTGGACGATGTGATATCGAAGACACGAGCCTGTGGAGGATGCAACAGCACTTTAGCAGGAGATTATGATCATTCTTTATGTTTTGAGATTGATTTGAAACTCTATTTATAGAGTTCTTGAAATAACTGTTTAGCGGTTATTCTGGGTTGCGCGCATTTCAGGTTGCGCGCCTCCTGTTCACTTGAGCGAATGGTTGCACTAACTGTTATGGACGCGTGGCATCGTGTGATTGAGATGCATGTAGTTAGTGTCTTGCGCGCCACGTTATTCTGTTCTCAACACTGTTTGATCACCTTGCGCGAGCTTCATCAGTTTGCACGTGGCGCAATGTAGCAAATTGCGCGAGCAGTTGCACCAACTGCTGTAGACGCGTGGCATCGTTTGATTGAGATACGCATGATCGTGGACAGTGTAGTGGGCACGCTCTGCAAAGTTGGTGGCTTGCGTGCCACGTTACCCTGTTTTAAAATAAAAAGTTGATCAAGTGGCGCCAACTAGCCAGGCTGTGCATGGGCGCAACTCAACAACTGGTGCCTTTGACTAGGTCTCATGTTCTATGCTGATTAATTCTCGTGCCACCCAATGACTTTTGCGAACCAGCTGTCAGCATTAATTACATGCTGACAAAATCTTATCGAGCGTCGCGTTGCGCGAGATTCGAATGGTTTTCCTTGATCTCCGTGCTGTCAGCTGTCAGAAAAATGATGATGCCGTTACAGCTTCTCGAGAAAGTATGCCACGTGTCGTTCGTACAACCTGACTCCTATGCAACCTGACTCCTACGTAACCTGACTCCTGCGCAACCAGATGTCGGCACAACCTGGTGGTTCGACGCAATGTAATGATTTGGTGCCATTTGATGATATAACACTTTAATAGGTGGCATAGCTTAATTTTTTAGCCTCTACAGGCACAAGAGAAGAAAAACCAATACAAGTCTACTTTCTACTGTCTGATCGCAGAGTGCATCCTTGGGGATTCGTATTGCGCGTTTTTTGAACAAAATTGACAAATACTTGATGCAGATTAGGAAGGGGTGCCAGAGCTGCGTCCATTTTCTTGACTCTCTCGTAGAAAGCCTGACGGTGTTTAAGATCAACTGCAAGAGTAGTTAAAATACTAATCTCTTTAAAGTCCTCACCGTCAGGGACAGAATCAACGATCTTGGCCAAAAAATCCTTAAGCTTCGCCTTGGTTTCCCTAACTGAGGCCTGAAGTTGCACCGCTCTCGATGCAGCAAAGGTGGTATCCATGTTACTAGTCTGTGCAGGAATGCCAATAATCCAATCGGATTTGGGGCCGTCAGGAGGTGACACAAGCTTCTCAACAACCGGCAAGTGAGATGCCAGACGTGGGTCGAACATCTGGATGGAGAAGGAACTGATAGTGGTCAGGTCTGCCAGAGTCGCACAATCCAGACGGACGTCATGGACTTCTGCTACTTCTACCGCCTCTTCGGCATCTTCTTCTTCTTCTTCTTCATATTCTTCTTCTTCTGCTATCTTCTCTCGAGCTTGGAGTGTGTTAGAAGCTATGCTCGGCTGTGGTTTCTAGGACATCTCCTCTCCATTGGTGACTGCTTCCTTCCATGTCTCCCTGCTGACCGCATAGGCCGCAGGAGAGGTACTAGCTTCGTGGGAGTCCTCATTGTGGTTTGACTCCAGGCTATCGTTGCTAATGGCCAGGATATCAAATAGGTCGGTGGTTTTGGAGGGAGCAATTGCAGCTCCCAGAGAAGCATTTTTTGGGGCTGGATTTGTCCACTGGATTTCTCCACACTGGCTTCAAACCAAATATGGGAGTTCGGTAAAGGGAGGAGCAGTAGTTTATTGCTTTGTCCAGAGGACGGTGTGGGGCCGGTCTTACGACTCACTAACTTCATCAGTTCTGGGTGGGCTCTAAAGCAGTGATCCGTCGAATGACCTCTCTTTTGGCAGTGGTTACAGTAGATAATATTGTTATCATAAGTTATTTGTTGAGTGTGCGTCTTGTTTCTAAGCGATATTTGGATGAAGTTGGGGAGATCCTTTAAAATATCTAGCTCCATACACACTTTGGCATAGTTAGCTTTAGACAAGTTTTGTGTATCCTCTGCCATCGCCACGAAGGTCCCAAAGAAATTTACGATCATTTTCATGGCTGTCGGAACAAAACAGATGAGTGGTGGGTTAGGGAGGGTAACACATGCAGATACTATAGGCGAGTCCTCCTTCGTGTTGAAATCCTGGGACCATTTGACAATTTTCATGACGTGGGAGTCGATCCTTCCAGTTCCACTGGACCGGACATTCTGAGAATAAATCGCCGAAGAGAGGTACAGGAGGATGTATTTAGGGTCCATCGGGGCTACCTTGTAATCGAAGAAGAGGCCCCAGCTGGCCACCACTTCTTGTACACGGGATAGCTTCGGGCATCTAGAAGAGAATTTAAGGACAAAAGTGAAGGAGAATAGCTCGAACAATGAGTCTAGCTCAACTGAAGAGAATGGTACCCTGATATCCTGTAAATCAGATGACGGTGAGTATTCAAACTAAGAGAGATCTACGTCCAAGATAATTTGGGATTTTTGCGCTGATCTAGTAGGCCGCACCAAGTCTACATACGAAGCAGCAGGGCGAGAGAGGGTGGCCATGGATTGCGCCGAGAGAGGCTTTCTCTCAAGGGCGATAGACGCTGACGTCTGAGGCGCAATAGATATGCGCACCAGAGGGGGGTAGGGGTCGATAGGGTTGAGAGAGTGCGCACACGCAGGAAGCACCTGGGCATGGAACTCTACGGGCTGGCTGGCGCCAGAAATGGGATACGCATGTTCTAATACGGCCGCGGTCTGAGTCGTACTGGGCGATCGGCGCACATCTGGCATGCCACCTGTACGGGAGTTGGCGGGTGACAAGCAACACACGTGGTGTGCGCAGAAAAGGAAAAAGGCGCCTAGCCAGGTGGCACGAGGCTAGACGCGCCAAAGGTATGCAGCGAATGGGTGGGCTCCAGGGAGCCAGCGCCATCCATAGATGGCGCAAGGGCAGGCGACTGCGGATTTGAATTCGAACTAGGAGAAAGTGCACAGGAGAGAGCCCGCTTCCCAAAGGTAGAGCTCCTGTCACCTCGGACCGCAAAGCGATGGAAGAATACCGTACTCCGACAGCAGTAAGCGTCGCAGATAACCAGGCCAACTCTGCCGGTGAAGAGCTCGAGTAGGAGGTCAAGGATGTCCTGGAGAGGGCGGCAACCGTCTGACCGTTCAAGCCTAGGAATGCAAGTTGGTCGGCGGTCCAGGGAACAGCCCCGAGGGACGACAGGGGGGCCCGGCCACGGGCGGCAGCATCCCTGCCCCGCAAGGGAGGCCTGGCATGGCCGAGGCCGCTAGGGAGACGAAGGGACCACCTCCGGAAGGGGCGAGGAGCCCGCAGCTACTAACCTGAACACTGGGGAGACCACCCGCTGGAGGGGGCGGTCGGAGGCCGCCAGCCGGAGCTCCACGGGAGGGGGACATACGAAGAGCTTCTCTCTCCTCCAAATTATATATATATATATATATATATATATATATATATATATATAGGCTTCAAAAATGGCTCAAAGGTGAGCCGTCTAAGCCGTATAAATATCATCAACCATTTAATAAAATTTAATAAGTAATAATAAATAACTAAATAACTACCTAAATACTCCACTAATTATTTTAAAACAATAAACTAAGTATTTAACTATCTCATAAGATACATTTACAACTAAATTGTCTCATTCAAGTGGCTAAGGTATGAGGTATTTTCTTGGTTGCTTGAGTTCTTTAGATCAATGTTATTAAAATCGGACCGGATCAGCGGTTCGACCGGGTCCAACAAGAATAGTGAATGTTTTCGGTTCAGTTCAAATTGAACCGTCATTTTTTAAGAACTGGCGGTTTTTAGAAAGAAAAAAAACCGGGTCCAACCATCAAAATCGTATGAACCGGTAGGTGTGAACCGAACCGGTTCAACTCATTAATTCAAATTAATCCATGCAGTTATGGTCCATTGACAAACAAACCAACTATATCTAATAAATGTAATAAATATTTAATAATGTGTTTTTATGGAAAACTCAAAGGTCACAATAAAAGAGCATGTTCATTACTTGTTCCCAATTTACAGCCATAGTAAAGATTTGATGGAGGGATTCAAATAAAGAAGTATTAAACATTTAATTTCCTAGGAGAATGTAGTAAATAATATTTATAGGCAGCCGTGCATGTCCTTTTACATGTCAACTTTGGACAAGTAAATGTGTTTATAGTTGGATACTTTACATTTCAAAAAGAGCTAAGTATATTTTTTATACTAATAAAAAAATATTACAAAAATTGGTTTAACGGTTCGACCAAGGTCCGACCACGGTCCAACCTGATCGTTAAAATTTTGGTTCGATCATCGGTCCAATTTTTAAAACATTGCTTCAAATTCTAAGTTTGATAATTTTTTATAATAAAATTTATATTTAATTTTTTTTAACATTTGCACATGCACAATATATATAGAGGTCATATATATATATATATATATATATATATATATATATATATATATATATATATATATATATATATATATAGAGAGAGAGAGAGAGAGAGAGAGAATATATATATATATATATATATATATATGGTAGGCGGCTAGGGTTTTTCTTCGCTCGGGACTCCTCCTGCCGGAGAGCGCATAGGGGAGTGCTCCCAACCGGGAACCAAATCGACGGCATCCAGCGAGGAAGGGAAGGACAAGGATGAAGAGGAGGACGTGCGAGAAATGGAGTTGGCGGGTGGATGGACAACGGTAGAGAGACGGCGGAGGCCAAAGGCATCGCCGCCGTGTGACAAAGAAGTACGAAATCAGTGGTGGGGTAACCGTTGACCGACGAGGACTAACTCGAGGACTAACGGCCAAGCACGACCGACGATGGCCGCTAGAAGAGAGGCTCCTCTCTCAGGGGGACGACGGGAGTCAGGCGAGATGAATACCGACAGAGGGAAGGGGAAGGAAGTCGACCAGGCAATGAGGCATACGCACAGGGGGCCACTGCAACGGGATAGGAGTGCCACAACAACTGGAGCATGGGCAAAACCAGTTTCCTGGGCAGAGATTTGCAGACCGGCGCCGGTTCAAGAGGAAGTGGATCTGCAATATGTAGAGCCGAGCGTCATAAACGGAGTAAGGGTGGTAGAAATCACTGCAAACGATATCCAAGAAACGACAGACTATTGGAGGAATACCATGGTGCTATATGTGATGGGTAATAGGCCGTTCTACGATCAAATTCGGGCGTATGCGAACAGAGTTTGGAAGCCTAAGGGAGAGATCGAGATTTTCTCACGCGAGAATGGGTTCTATTTTATCAAATTCTCTCTACTTGAAGACTTGGAACGCATTCTCGAAGGTGGTCCGTGGACTTTCAATGGCAGATTGGTGGTCCTGAAAAGGTGGTACCCTGAGTTGAACTTTGAGAATGACAGATTAACGAAGGTTCCAATATGGATCAGACTGCCATGGCTTTCGCCGCAGCTATGGAGCGTGCCTTCTATTATGAAATTGGCTAGCATGGTTGGGGTCCCTATACGTACTGACATCCCGACAGCAAGAAGGCAGAGTTTATCATATGCCAGAATCTTCGTTGAAATCTCGGCGTCAGACGTCCTCCCTAGAAAATTTAATCTTGTTCTGCCTAACGGAGACTGGCTCTCCCAGGATGTGGAGTACGAGTGGGTTCCCCCGTCGTGCTCACTGTGTAAGTGCTTCAGACATACCAAGGTATAATGTAGGGACCCTCAAGTGGAGGAGGAAAAGGGCGAAGCCCAATATGAATAGCAAGCACCCTTAAATCAACAAGAGCAGCAAGTACCCTTAAACCAACAGAGTGGCCATCATCAGCTGTCACGCCCCGATTCGTAGAGTCATTTATTATCATAATTTGTCTCTTAGAATCGATCGTCCTCGCTTGGGCGTGATGCCGTACAAGTCTAGTATTGCACTTGTACAAGGCAAAGATGGTGCAAAATTGATAATTCTTCAAATAGGAACATATTGCAGCGGCAGAAGCAGACAAATTGAAGTTAGTGAGGACAATCCTTCATATTGAATAGAAGTAGATCACTTCTTTATAGCAGCAGAGATAAAAAGAGAACTTGAAGTCACACAGAGACATATAGAACTTTATTCTCTTTATTGATAATCGAAGAAAAGTACAAGATTTGTATTGAAGCACAATATTTACAACACATCTCACTTTACATTGAAAGCCAACTGAACAATGCTATACAGCTTACACTTGATACTTGGATACATTGGATTACAACTCGATACACTGACTTGGCTTACAATCTCACTGGTACAACTGATTACAATGTTCCATACATTATGCCCTTTATA
The DNA here is from genome assembly GCA_029216955.1 of Iris pallida. NCBI lineage: Eukaryota > Viridiplantae > Streptophyta > Magnoliopsida > Asparagales > Iridaceae > Iris > Iris pallida. The sequence continues at coordinate 6,494,278 of JANAVB010036820.1, read as the reverse complement.
AACAGAAGACCTCATCTTGTGCAAGGAGAGCTTCTGTATGCCCAACAAATCTTCGATGCCGCGGGACCAATCAAGCCAATTTTCGTGTGTAGAATATTCCAAGCACGAGCACCTGCCCACAAAAATGTGGGTCAGCACATCATCTATGTACTGGCGAGCAGAATCCAACCCACTCGCATAAACCAACATATAAAATGATCATTAAAGCAAGCATTTATTAGAATAATCTTTCTACTTAGGGCCTAGCATCAGTTTACAGTTCATGGGCAATTATCAGAGTGAAGCATGTAAACATATTCTTAGTAGCATTCATGTGGACATATCATTTAGCCTTCTTGTTGTTATCATGCAAGCATCATTGAGGCATTGTTAACATTAACATCTTAGACATGTTATGACAGTTCTCACTTCAAGCATTACTTAGCATGCATGTTATGGTTGAGCAACATTTCATAGCAAGGCATCTTTCTTAGCATACTGAACTTAACATGTTAAGCAGAATCTCACATTTAAAAGGCTACAACACAGCATCATTTATTTGGCATGTTAAGCATGTAAGTTAAACCAATACATATATTGAGTATATCACATTTAAATGATTTCTTACCGATAGCCACTCCCTCTTACCTGCATCAAATACAGGTTAACTGTCACACTTACTCTGCCTGCACAAAATATTCATTAGCGTGCATCCTTACAACATGATCATTGGTGTTAGTGCACCATTTTCAGACGTTGCCATATAGGACTTCGAAAGGTAATCGGCGCGCCATTCCACCAGGTTGCGAGCCCGAATGGAATGTCCCGATACCACGTACCCTTAAAGTACGTTTACACTTTCCCCATGGTCGGACCGGTCCCCCTAACGTCCCGGGGTACCGTCCGAGGAAGCAGTCACCCCCTTGTATACAAGTTGTCGCTGACCATGCGAATGCGTGTCCGACTCGATCGTGATCATAAAGCAAATGGTGAAATATTGAAATAACTAAAGGCAACAGTGCATCATTCAACTCATCCATGTCGTTTTCAACGACTCATCATTTTCAATATTCTCATCATTCCACTTAGTGATCTCGACGATCCCAAGCCTCATCATTTCTCATTCATTGCTTCATTGCAACATTTCTCATATCATTCCCATCTGAAAGGAACCATAATATTTCATTCATCTCGATAGGACCTACAGCATTTCATTCATTTCATAGGGACAGTATTCTTTCTTTCATTGCTTATAAGGAAACAGGCAACATTATCAGTTATGCAGACTATATATGATCGATGTGTTTCTTTCAATTCTTTGTGTTAATAGTATAGCCAGTTCATTACTCATGTAGCATTCTCGTAGCATCTCATTACTCAAATGTTCATTCATATCATCAAGATTAAGCATAAGGGACATTATCGATTCATTCTCAGGCATCATGTTACATTAGCAGTTCGAAGTTCATGTGTTATTCATTCAATGATTTCTAGCATATGCATCTCTATCGATTTAGCAACTAAAGCATCACATCATAATTATTCAACATTCAAGGTAAGAGACTTTAGGGACATATTCATAGCATCACGTTATTCTGTTTATTAAGCATGCAGAAATAAGGAAGAAGGAGGACAGTTCCACTTGCCTGCATAAAAGGAACTTCTTATTCTGGTTACACACATTCTCCCTAAGCGTAGCTCCACCAGCGAGCCACATTCCAATACCCATTCCGTCTAGCCAGCTAAGAATGACTGCATAAGTCTCGATTCTCATGATCTCCAACATAAGCCACAGTCCAATATTCTGATCCCATCCAACAAGCCAACCAAATGCCTCGTGCGGAGCGGGGCATTACAACAGCCGCCCCCTAACCTGATGGTCTCTAATCAGGAGGAAGTGGAGGACCCAATGGCTATGGAGCTGAACACTACGGGGGGAGATGTGGATGATGGAGGAGTGGACGGCCATAGGGCATCTGTGCTCGGCAAGAGATAAGGGATAGACCTTCCTGCACACACGGTTGAGAGTAGCACGCTCGCTGTGGTGTTGGTAGGGGAAAACAGCACGAGGGTACCGACGGGAATAGCACGACCGGACTTGGATGGTGGAGTAACTACTAGAGCCGCTAAGCGAGCGTCCATCCACGGAGGGGCTACCGTTAGAGACGAGTTGGTGCCTAGTCGGAATGACAGGAGGGAAGAAGAACAAGAATTGACAAGGGAGAATCCGAGATGGACGCTGTTAGTGAGAGAAGCCTCTCTCAACCAAACTACAGTAACAGGTGAAGCAGTTGTACAAAGCAACAGCGTCGAGGTGAATGCGTCTCCAAGCCGTCTGATGGAGCGCATGAAGGTCCACAAGGACACCCCCCACTCAGAATTAATGTCTCTCATCACCTGGAACGTTCGGGGAGTGAACTTGATCGGTAGGTGGAGGGAGGTTCAGAATTTGATAAGCACCCACAAGTGTTCGATAGTAGCCGTACTGGAGAGTAAAATTAAAGCTATTGAGAAGATAAACAGAAGGACCCCGCCTTATTGGTCGTCCCTCCACAACAGGGAGTTATGTGATTCGTCCCGCATTTGGATCTTGTGGGATACGCGAACATGGTCATGCCAGGTACGTCTCGTTACCGAATAATTAATTCTCATGGATTTCACTAACAAAGGAGGATTCAAAATGCAATTCGGAGCTGTGTATGGCCATAATGACCGCAGACAGCGCTTCCAACTGTGGAAGGATATTATACAGATAGCCAGCCAGAACGGTGAACAGGTCCCATTGCTGCTCAGTGGGGACTTCAATGCAATGATGGCTGAAGAGGAGAAAAGAGGAGGTCGACCGGTCCCGGACTTTATACTAGCGGATTTCCATGATTGCCTCTTTGCTTCTGGCATCTCCTGTTTGGAAAGTACTGGCCAAGGTTGGACCCGAAGTAATAGCTCATCCCTCAATCGTGTCGTCTGCCTCCTTGACAGAGCCCTCTACAACAACAAATGGATGGAGTTGTCCCGAGCTAGCAAGGCGGAGGCGTTGCCTTGTGGTACTAGCGATCACTCACCAATTTTGATCCGTTTGGTCCCCGTAGCTACTTCCCGTCAACGGCCGTTTAGATTCAACAATGCATGGCCGCTCATCGGGGGCTATCAGGAGGTGTTAAAGAGCGTCCTCTTATCCGGAATTGAAGGAAACCCCCAGTTCAGACTTACACAGCGGCTGAAGCTTGTAAAAAATCTCTGAAGCTTTGGAACCGCTCTCGCCCGCGGGAAGACCTGCACGCCAAGGCCAGTGCACTTCAAGACTTGCAGAGAAGGGTCCAGAGGGATTCAAATAACACCGACCTGATTGAAGAAGAGCTCCAGTTGCAAGAGGAAGTTCGTCAACTCCGGTTCTGCGAGGAAGTATAGCTGCAACAAAGGGCCAAATGCAACTAGCTTAAAGACGGGGACCGCGGATCTAAGTTCTTTCATGCCATGGTTCGGTCACGCAACCACCGCAACAACTTTGGACCGATCATGGACGCTAATGGAAGGGTAATCACTGCTGATAGTGAGTTACAGGATGAAGCCATCACATATTACAATACGCTCTACAACCAATCTGGTTACCTGACTGAATTCCAGAACATTATCTGCAAAAGGATAGTTACCGAAGAAGGTAATAATCAGCTCAAAAAAGAAGTCTCTATGGAGGAGGTGGAACAAATAGTGAAGGATGCAAATCCCAATAAAGCACATGGGCCTGACGGGTTCAACTCAGTCTTCTTCAAATCTCATTGGGAACAACTGAAAGATCTCGTGTTTCAGGTCGTTCTGGATTTCTTCACCTCGGGCAAATTATTGAGAGAATTAAACCATACATTCCTCAACCTTATTCCGAAAAAGGAGGGGGCTTCATCGCTGAGTGATTTTCGTCCAATAGCCTGTTGCAACTTCATTTATAAAATTATCACTCACCTTATGTGTATCAGGATGCAGGACATTATGAGGGGGCTGATCTCTACCAATCAGTCGGCGTTCATCAAAGGCGGATCTATTACTGAAAATTGCCTTCTGGCTCACGAATTAGTACGGGACTTCAACAAAGCTGTAGGGCGGAAAGGGTGCGTAAAGCTGGATCTCCGGAAAGCGTACGACATGGTCAACCGTGACTTTGTCTGCGAGCTCCTTCGGAGTATGGGGTTTGAGGACTGGTGGGTGGATCGGATTCGTGAGTGCATCACCACCCCCACGTTCTTTTTTCTTATCCAAGGGCAGCCGTATGGGTACTTTGGAAGTAATAGGGGTCTGAGGCATGGGGACCCACTCTCCCCTACTTATTCACCATTATGATGGAGTACTACACATGTATGATGGACATAGCAGTGGACAGGAAATAGCTTATACCTCTATTCCGCCAGGTCGAACCTATTGTTTCTCACCTTATATATGCTGATAATTTATTAGTATTTCTTGAGCCGTCAAGAGGGAGTATCGATGCACTCAACAAGACTTTGGAGGAGTTTGGTCTGCTATCAGGTCTCCAACTCAATCGGGACAAGAGCCAGGTCTACTTTAATAAGGATTGCCAGGGGAAAGATACTTGGTCAAATTTGCTTAGCATTGAGCAGGGTCAGCTTCCAGTCAGGTATCTCGGTCTCCCTCTTTTGGTCAACTACTCTAGGGACACAGATTGTGAAGGATTGGTACAGTATGTACAAACAAGACTCGAAGGGTGGCAAGCCCAATTATTATCCTTCGGGGGACGAATTGAACTTGTGCGTTCTGTTATTTTTGCTATTGTCGCTTATTGGTTGCAGGCGATCCACATTCCAGACAAGACGGTCCTGAAAATAGAACGCCTCTGCGCCAATTTCGTGTGGCGGGGAGGATACCACTCGATTGCATGGGAAGAATTGTGTCGGCCAAAGGAGGAGGGGGGCATAGGCCTTCGCTCCTTGAGAGTTCTCCGAGAGGTATCTTTGCAGAAGCTGGTATGGAAGTTCCTCGAGGGGGAGTCACTATGGTCGCGATGGACGCAAAGTAGATATGTTCGATTAGGCAACTTCTGGACCCTCAATATAGACAACAACTCATCGGTGACGTTCAAAAACATGTTGCGTATTCGGCAATCACTGAAGACTAAAATCACTAGGGTCATCCATAATGGGCGATCGACCAACCTATGGTTCGACCCTTGGTTACACCATCAGAGCCTCGTCGACAGGTTCGGCTGGCCCTTGTTCGAATTATACGGGAGGTCGGAAGCAGTGGCCGAGTTGATCCAAGAGGGGGCGTGGCAGCTTCACGCCCGGCCTTTTGGCCACTGGTTGGAAGAAGAAATAGCAAACGTACCTATAGTACGTGCTGAAGGTCCAGATCATTGGGCCTGGGATGGTTCCCCGGATGGGAAATTCTCGGCTAAACTGGCATACGAGAACACGCGTCCACACGGTCAGGTATTGGAGTGGACGAACATTGTCTGGACCAAGGGCGCGGCGGTGAAGTGGCAATTATGTGCATACAAGGCGGCTCGGGACCGGCTATTGACCAAGGAGAGACTTCACAAGTTTGGTATCCCTATCACACGACATGAATGTGTACTTTGTGGTGGAGGCCGAGAGACCAGAGACCATCTCTTTTTTAGTTGTAGTTGGTCAGGGGTTATCTGGCAGAATTGTCAGATCCGTGCTGGCTTGCCATCATCCCATGTAAATGGGTTTCAAGACGTTCTAATGGAGATAGCGGCGTTGAAGACTCGTGGGATCAGTATATACAATAAAGCAAGAATAAGACTTCTCTCGGCAGTCTGGCATGTCTGGAGGGAACGCAACAGAAGAGTCTTTGAGGACGTGCAGTCATCTATGCACTCTGTACTGAATAATGTAGAAAGAGATACTCAGATTTTGTAATTGCTGCCGAGGTCCTTCCTCGAGTAGTTGATTGTAAGTTTATTATTACCAATAAAGTACCCATACTTCAAAATATATATATATATATATATATATATATATATATATATATATATATATATATATATATATATTTTTATTTTATTTTTTTTTTTTTTTTTTTTTTTTTTTTATATATATATATATATAGAGAGAGAGAGAGAGAGAGAGAGAGAGAGAGAGTTGCGGGCAACTTTGCTTTTGCTTAGCCTAATATCACATGTCGATATACTAAAATGTTGGATATATGTTCCTTTGCTACTAGGTAGTTCTCGTACCGTTCCCTCTGAATGCTTTGATATGTTCCTTTATTTGCTTAGTCTTCTTCTTCCATGTGCCGCTTCTTCAATATATTGGGATATATTCCGTCCTGAAGTTAGTATGATTATGATTCCTTCGTGCAAAAAAATAATAATAATAATAGTCCACGTTCGGCCTTTAGCTACTTCTCTAACATCACATCTCTATATAAGAAATGTGTTCACAGGAATGATTTGAACCGGGACTGAATTGATCTCTCTTGTGCATTTGAGTAAATTAAGTGTTAATGGAGCACTCTAGTAAAGCGTCTCTCTTCCTCTTGGTGTTGCTTCTCTTGTCATATGGTGGTTCTCTCCACCAAACTCTTTTTTTTTTTTTACCTGCATGATCAACACCTATTACATATGTCCTAGCTAATTAATTTTTTCTGCTCGATCTGTTATAGAAATGGGAGTGATCGCAGTGGATACGGACAAGTGCAAAATTAGTAGCAAGCGGAGCATTTCAAGGTGTATGCTTCAACTTCATCCATGATTCTATTTGTCAGGAAACGTGTGTTCAGGAAGGGCATAAATTGGGTGGTGGTTGCATGTATCTCCTTTGCATTTGTGTGAAAAAGTGCAAGGTTTGAATGCGAGGATCTTGAACAATCATGTCGCCAAGCCGTAGATTTCTAGCACGCGCTGCTTCTTGAACTGTGCAGTGCTCCTTAACCTTATTGAGTGGTCCTCTTCTAGTCTTCTTCCATGCACGTCTTGCTATCGTTTTTGTTTTAAGTACGACCCCAGCCTAGGGTGGGACTAGGTCATGGGAGTTTCTGTTTTTGTGAAAGATTTATGGAACTTATATTATGTTCTGTATGATTGTGTGGTTTCATTTTGCTTGTAAACCTTTGTTCTTTCAATAAGATTGTTTTGGGCCAAGTTTGGACAAAAGAAAGTACGTCTAGCATCAGAAGATTGAACTGAACAAGATATGATCCAAGGACAATCTTGTCGATTTGTATACAAAATTCTTGCGACTTCAAAAGCTTGTTCGAGAATTAGTTTCCGCAAATTATCTAATTTGTTAGTTTTCGCAAATTGTCTGATTTGCCATACCAGTAGTTTATTTGGAATAAAATATCAAAATCAGTAGAAGTATCCCTAAGTATACTCATTTGACCTTAATGCACTTTTTTTCTCAACTTAATTAGGACAATTTTTTTTATTTGAACTTTTTGGATTTCTAATAACATTTTAACAAGGCATCCACACTAGGATGGTCATACCTCTAGATATTTTTATGTCATAAAGGTGTATCAACTTTCATTCTTTTTTTTTCCTTCAATTGTTATTTTTCTCACTGAATTTTTCGAATCAAGGTTTTGGTGAATCACGTTTCCGTTGTACATTCCTATAAATTTGTCTTCTCAACAATTCCCTAAAGACTAATGCGAATCATTTCTTGACTAATGCACACTCAAGGGGGGAGTGTTGCAAATAGCCTCATCTGATAGTTGATTGTGCAAACTAATAGATAGGATAATAGTTGTATCATGTCCTTGTCCTATTATAATGTTGTAAGATCTTACTGTAATCTTGTTAAGAGCCTATGGCTGTTAGAAATAAATACTAGTTCCATATAGAGAACATACCACATATTATTTCTCTCATAATTCTTAGTCAATCTTTATACTACAAAATCTCCTGTAAATATTTGACTACAGTTTTATGTGGTTGATACTTAGTTTTGGGTCAAGTCTGGATTTGGTTAAGCATATTTATGGGGCCCAAATCTGAATCAAATATTAGTTTTGATTAGATTTTGATGTCCATGATTAATGTTGGACTATTTAGGGTTTTCTATTTCTTAAAATAGGGTGTATTATTTTAGTAATAAAGTTTCCAATTTTAGGAATTCTTGTGACCTAAAATATAGTTTCTCAAACTGTGTGTGTGTGTGTGTCACGCCCAATTCCAAAGTACATAGGAACTTAAGACATGAGCATGCCAGCTGTACGAATTAGAATAAGATATCCAATTTAATGAACTTACTCCAGTCATAGTACAATGTACCTAAAGTACAAGTCATATAAAAATCTATAATCTATATAATACTATAATCTCATCCACAGAATCAAGCGACAACAACATAGACAGAAATATGATGAATGAACTTATATGAAATATAACAATAACTGAATATCCAATACAAAAAAAAAATTGGAAGTTTTTCAAAAAAATAGAAGAACACAAAATAGAATACAAAAAACATCAGTAGAACACAATTGGAAGATTTTCAAATTCTACCCTAAATTTGAACACGAAAAGAGTTGACCAATTTCTTGAATAAATTCCAATCACGTTATCCAATCCAACACTTATCTATATCAAGTTTTTAAATTATCTCACCTAACACCAAATAAAAATATACACATTCATAATAAGTTCAGGAAAGCATATTCAAATGAACAAGTTATGTTGACACAAAATTCATACATGTATCTTGTCAACAAGGAAACCTAATTGAAAATTGTCTTTTTAGGTGAACATTCCTAGCTTGATGTTTCATAGCATATCAAAATAGGTTATTGGGTATTAGCAGCTTATACATGTTCATGAAAATAGTGTTGCAGTTTTGGTTCTCACATTTAGTTATAATTTGTATATTGTATTAAGATACGCCAAATATCTGTATAATTCGCATTTAGATACGCCTATACATCGAGCTTTTTTTTTTGAAATCCCACGCACACATACAATTGGGGGACTCGAACCTTGCCGGTCCCTCCGGGTGTCCGCTCTAATACCACTAGGCTAGAGAGCTCGGATGCCATACATCGAGCTAATGGTTGGGTATGCCTCTTGATTGTATATTTCAATAGCTAAGGAAGTACATGATTTTACTAGAAGCATGATTATAATTGAATTTTACAGCACAGGTTAGAAGCATGATTGTATATTTCAAGAGCTATAGTTTACTGTTGGATGAGAAGGATGATTATAATTGAATTTTACAGTACATGATTTTACTAGAAGCTAAACATCATCTAAAAAATGCATTATAACCTGACCGGAACCAATCCAAATTACACCTAAACATCATCCAGCCCAATCCAAACCCTAAACTTGAAACCAAATCCCGATCCAACCAAAACTTGATATGAATGTGATCATACCAAAATTCGATCTGCCTCAACTACACAAAAATTTCACACAGATCTTTCGAGATCCAACTCGATTAGACTATTTTAATAAAAATTTGTTAGACATGAAATGAATGAAATTATACTCACATATGTTATATTCCTGGAAAAAATGAGAAACTTGAAAAAAAAATACACAAGATTTATAGTTGTTCTACAAACAAAATGAGAAATTGGAGAAAAAAGGAAACTTAGGAAGTTTATCAAACAAAAATGGAAAATCTTTAAAGTTATTCAAAAATATCAGTAGAACACGAAATCAGTATTCAAATACCCTAAAAATTGATAAAGAAATATTGGAAGTTTTCAAAAAAATTCAGCAGAACACGAAATAGCTCAATCAAAAAAATCGTTAGAACACACAACTTTGGAAGATCTTCAAATTATACCCTAACATTGACCATGTCTGCATGTCGAGGAAGTGTCGTGTTTGGGAAGACCATGTCTTCATGTCGAGGAAGTGTCGTGTTTGGGAAGACCATGTCTGCATGTCGAGGAAGTGTCGTGTTTGGGAAGACCATGTCTGCATGTCGAGGAACTATCATGTTGGACATGCAGACATGGTCCTGTAGTGTTCTGTGGATAATTATCTGTGCAGCCTAGGGATTCAACAATTGACAACTATAAACTACATAGCCAAATCAAACGTTGAAGTAATACCACTTCGGGAAGAAAAAGTTGGATTTCTAGGTGTTTGAACGCTGGGAATTTCAGAAAGTATTAAACTGATGGCTAAATACTTTTTATTCATTTTTTTTGCAAACTGAATACAAAGTATATCGCGACACGCCAACGTTGATGCAGTCTCCATGTCGACATATGTATCTTATCGTACCGCGTTCGTGGTTGCGCAACATAGCCACTCCACAACAGCTGGAAGCTCCGTTATCAATTAAGCTTTAATGCAAGCCGATCAAGAAAGGATCTTCGAAGTATTCAAAATTGTTATTTACAGATGGAAAAAAATAAACAATGCGCCCAAAAATCACAATTTTCACACCGTGTAACAAAAAAATTGCATTTTTTGTGCATATGTGCACATAACTTGTAAAAAAAGACAATTTTACCAACTTTATCAGATCTAAACAAACAAAACACTCGTCAATTTTCAGAATCAGCACCCATAATCTCATAATAACAAAATAATTTAACATATATCACTCAAATAAAAAAATCTAACAAAAACAACATGGATCCAACGACTTATGAACGAATCCCTAAATAACATCCTTCGATTCCATACCATCGATGAACTGAATAGATCTACAAACTACTGAAATTAGTAAAACTTAACGCTAATCAAGCGTCTGATAAAATTAGTAAAATTTAGCTTAATCATAAGGAAAAGGTTACGAAAATACCGATCAACCCCCTTTCGGGAGAGAGCCGCCGAACAAACCCCTTTCGAGAGAGAGCCATCGATCAAACCCCTTTCAAGTGAGAGAGAGAGAGAGAGAAAGAAAGAGCGAGGGAGAATGAAAAGTGGCGTCGAAGAGAGAGAGAATGAATGGATTGTTTTAACTTAACCTAATAATTGAACAGTCTATATCAAACAAATGAACGGTTCAGATCTGTTTGATAAGCTATTATTAAAAAATTAGTAAAAAAAATAGGACATCACCTTTGCCCGCCAATGTTTTTATTCCCGCCAATAGTTTTTGGGACAGAAAAATATTTTATTGATACAGAACAAACTTTCAGTTCAAAATAAGTTATATTATTAGGTTCCATATACAAATCTGTCAATAATATTATTCTCTTTTATTACCAAATTCTAAATCGTCTCAAATATTAATCTTTTAGAACCCTTAAAATAGTGTATCAAATAGTTTCGTCCCAAACACCACCTTTTTTTGTAGTGTCATCATTATTGTTATTATTGTCGAATGACTGTATGGACTTGACATTGCTAGACTTTAGACATGGGCTTGGGGAGAACTTGACTATAGGATCAGATCTATTGTAGTGTGGCATATTATTTATACCCTTTAGCTTTATAGCAAAGTAGAGGTTATCATTGTTGACATTGATTGTCCTTGGTCCCAAGATACGATACTGGGGACAATATTCTGCTGAGGAGCTTGTGAGACTCAGTGGAGAGGTTTGATATTCTAGAAAAGATTCTCACTTGCATAGCACATAGACCAGATACATAGATTATCTTAGATCATATGTTCCATATCTATATCATGGCATGTATGTTATATACATTGCTAGTCCCTTGAGGACCTGGCTATTTTCCAGGCTTAAACGAAGCTGAAGACTACCCTGAGATTTACGGTTCGGCAGCTGAGACCAAAGCGTACTGGCACATGAGGATGAGATAGTGCAAGAGGATTTATCGTGATCATGTCATTTGCTTATTTAGACTTACTACCTTATTTTCTTTCATTTCAATAGACTTGTAGTTGACTATCACTTTATTTCTCTTTGTTGTAGTTTCAGGATATCTTTTTCCCCGTACAGTTATATTTCCTTTATGGTTGGACATTTGCTACATTTATCACATTGGACTTGATTACTTCTGGACTTGATTACTTCTTGGACTATTATTCTGTATGGATGTGACTAGTTATATATACCTGTGGACTGTGTTATGTTTCTGGGTTGATTATCATGATTTACAGCATAAGCATTTTGCTAATGGGTTTGTTATGAGGTTAGTCCATTGGTGATGTGTTGCTGGCATGTATGCGTATACCTGGACCTATGTATTTTGGGGCAGGGGTATTACATATTTTTGTGCTGGCCCATGCTGGTCTATGTTAAATTACTTCGGTTACGTTACTATACCGACGTGAGCCTGTAATTAGAATAGGAAAGACCCATAGGATCTCATCCACATACTTGATACCTTCCTTGACTTCGTTTCAAACTCTCACTTGACTGTTTGATTTGTATCCAGTTTAATTATGTTCTACCGTAATCCTTATTTATTCCTGCTAATAAGATGAATCTTCATAGTAGATGTATCTTCCCCTTACTATCATATAAGAAAAGTGGGGGCACAGATACTAGATGCCATAAGTGTAGGTGTAGTTGTAACGTCCAGTCCCAAAATACTTAGGACTAAGTACGTAGACATGCAAGCTGTATACATACGAAGTATACTCCAATGTATAGAACCCCCGTATGTATAAATAAGCTGTAAAATACAGTAAAACCATGATAACTAAATCTCATCCACAAAATCAGAAGAAGAATAATATAAATCAACTCAAAAATTTGTCACTTATACATGTAGTTGGGCGGAGACAAATCCACTACCAACTATTTATACAAAGAAATGATAGATAAAAATGACAAGACGAACCAAGGACAATTATCTTCGATGGACTGGAGAAGATCACGGCCTTGGCTAGAACACCTGCAAAAAGTCACAAAGCACACACCTGGAGAGATAACCAGGTCCTCAGAGGGACATAACAAGATACATAAAGAAAATGCCACATAACTGAATATATATAACGTGTCATAAATCACAAATAAAGTAAACAGTTCCAATCGTAACAAGACACTACAACAAATAGGGCATATAATAGTAGTCTATCTATAGCGTTCAAGCCTCCCTGCTATAGAATGTCATCATCAATAGCGTTCCTTCCGCAGTGCTATTAAAATAGAATACAATAGCAGTTTATCTATAGCGTTCGAGCCTCCCTGCTATTATAATATAATTATCCATAGTGTTCATATTGAAGTGCTATTAAACGTTCATACAATAGCAGTTTATCTATAGCGTTGAAGTCTCACTGCTATTAGAATGTCATTATCAATAGCGTTCATTATGTAGTACTGTTAACATAACTTTATATAGCGTGTTATGAACGCTGTTAAAAGTATAGTTTTTTTTCTGTACGTTGCTATGTCCGTATGTCTAGGGTGAGCATTATTCAATTTTTGGACCGAAATCCGAACCAAACCTAACCGAATAAGAGATTCGGTTCGGTTTGAAAAAAATTCGGTTCGGTTTCGGTTTTGAAAATACTAAAATTTCTTTTTCGGTTTCGATTTAATCCCACTAACCTTTCAGAAATTTTATCTAAAATTTCTCTCCCTGGTAAACCGAATAAGAAAATTTAGTAATATATATACGAAATATATCTTTGTATATTTAGTTACTATATATATTGACCAAAAAAAATATAAATAAACTAAAATATTGGTTAAACCAAATAAACTAAAAATCGAACAGATTTATTCCGTTCGGTTTGGTTCGGTACGGGATATTTCGGTTGGTTTCAATTTTTGTTATTCGATTTTCAGTCGAATTCGGTATTTGGTAATTCGGTTCGGTTAACCGAGTTAATCGAATGCTCACAATTGAACTATCTACTGTTCCAATCATGGGAGAAGCAACACAGTTTTCTATTTTATATTAAAAAATAAGTTATAGGAGCGATTCAGTTTTGTTGTATAATTTATAGCGTTTTCGATAGTGGGCGATCCCGTCCGTTGGATTTTTAGAAATTAAATCGGTACCGTCCATAGCAAAATGCTATGTCTTATGATTGAAAAAACCTTAATGTATTCTTCCCCAACCCTTCAACTCCTCATAATCCGTGCGCCAAACTGAAAACCTCTCCCCCTCCTCGCTGTCACGAAAACCCCTCCCCCTTCCGGAAACCCTCCCCTCCTTCCCTCTGTCACGAAACCCTCCCTCTTCCTTAGGTAACGCTCCCCTCATGAAACCCTCCCTCTTCCTCATCTTCTTCTATCAATCTCTCTCTCCCCTCACGAAAACCCTAAAGACCGATCGACTGACTGATAGATTATTTGGGGTTTTCGTGAGGAATTATTTGGGTTTTTCGTGAGGGACACTACACCAAAACATGGTTTTCCTAATACATTATTTTTTTCAATTCCTAACGGTATTTTATCATTATAATTTACTAACAGTAATAAACTGTTGGAAACTAACAAAAGCGTTAGTATAAATACGAAAAAAACCTTTTTTAAATATATATTTTTTGCCAATGGTTATAAGTGTTACAAACCTTACTTACCCTAATTTCTATTCGAAATCTTGACCCTTGGATCAAAAAATCCAAAGGACACTATCCTCTCCTATTAACAAAGAGAAAGAGAGGAGAGAGAATCTCTAATCTATTTCGGCTGCTGCTCCATTTCTTTCTCGAGCCCTAGATTTCTCTCCTCCCTCTCTGTTTTTCCTCTTCTTCCCTAAAATACTTTATCAAACCCTAACCCTATATACGGCAGCCTTTGTCCCTCATGACCCTCTGGCCACCATGAGACATCAAATTTCATGTGAGCCCTAGATCCACTCGATGTTGCGCTCGACGCCCTAGCCTGACGATCCCTAGATTTCTCACCGCCATCATTTGACGCTTCCTGACGACTCCAGAGCCCGACGCCGACCATATCCTGATGCCCGATGCCGACCGTATCTTCTCTTCCTTCTTCCAAATTCGTCTAAGGTATTATTTTGCATTTCATATAAACTACTAAATTTGAGTTTTAATTTTCTGATAAACTTATTTTTTTATTTCCTTTTTGTAGCCTATTATTTTACATTTGTGCATCCCATCAACAAGATAAACATGCAGGATTTTGGCTCTTTGAAGATCCGGGTGTTGGATGTGATGACTTGGATTCATGAACCTTAATGTTTCGTCCTTCATGTTCCAATTGGGCCATGCTACTAACTATCATGTTCTTGCTTTTTTGTTGTATCTATGTTTGCTTTTCTTTGGTACCATATGAGTTGTCTATGTAGTTTAGGAGTATATCTGTTATAGAATGAATCACACAACTTGTGGAATTATCAGTATCCTCTCATAAGTTGAGGAAACTAGTTACCTCTTCAAAGAAACAAAGGTAAGAGTTGCTAAGACTCAATTTTAATTTTTTTGGCTATGTTACAGTATTATAGATTGATCCCCCCCATCAGTTCAGTTCCAGAATAATGACAGTTTTTGTTTGCTAGGATCATGCAGACTTGTCATCATTCACTCGGTCAGTCGACAAGTAAAGCACCCGCATCTGCTGAAGCTCCACCTGAACCCTTAACTTCTGGAACTATATATGTTACAATCCATAATTAGATTATCTATGATGTATCTAATCTCGAATGAAGCATCCAGGACATTGGAACATTTTATAAATTTTAGGCCATCTTTGTAATAGTATTCAATATCCAAGGTTGTTCATATATCATTTGCAATCACTTGCAGGATTAATGATATCAAGCAATTATAGACAGAATATTTTTGGTGTTGTTTGTGGTTGATTGTGATCTCTACCAGAAGTGTTGAAACTAGTTCAAAATCTCTTATCTATATCAATATCCATATTTGTGAATTATGGAATAAGAACTTCAGTCCTAAAGCAGTAACATCTTTCTTCATGGCCAGAACTCCATGTTTTAGTATATTGGTAGAACTCCGATGTCTTTTCAACTTTATACAGAGAAAGATTAATCAGGCCATGTAACTCTAATGGCTTTCTAATGACTTTTCAAATTTATCCATGACAGGTCTCTTCATGGCTTCACAATCCAATAACACGGCACACAGGACTCGAATGCTGCTCTTGTCAATGGTATTGAGGTTCATTTTAGGACCATCTATAATGGTGATCCATCATATTCTTTTGGACCGAGGGACATAAAATGTCAAGTGTCCCAATCGTTCAGGTACATTGTTTCCCTCCAAAGATGTAACTAACTTACATCCTGTAGGAACGTAAAAAGTGCTTTGTGGACTAAGTCAAATGAATTGAGGACTTTACGCAAGCAACTCTCTATGTGAGCTATTTTATGCCAGGACTATTTGCATTGGACATTACGCGAGCTACTTTACGCCAAGGCAGTTTATTGAATTTTACGCCTGGACAAACTGTCAGGCCACATTTAATGCAGAAGATTTGATTTGACAGAATGATTTTGCTGACAACATACAAACACAGAAGTCGAAAAGATCGAATTTTCACCAAACCCGATACTTGTCGTATGGTGTGCAGAGAAGGCTATTTTACGTTCAATAAAATTACTTCTTTTTACGCACTATAGTTATTCGAGCTTTTACGCTCAAAGCTATTGTGAGCGTAAAGTCTATTTGGGCTAAGTTTTACGCTCAAGGCTATTTTAGCCACTTTACGCTGGGAAGTTTATTTTGAGTTGTTTTTACGCCAATTTGCCACTTTACGCTCAGGGCATATTTTGGGTCATTTTTACGCCCGATCCTTCCTGACTACTCTAAAACGTGGTTTGTCTACGTGGCTATCATGCCACACTTATTGAAGAACGTGTGTATGTGATCCCTATTTTTGTTGAAATAATGGGACACGTGTCAATATACACAGAGGGTGACTTCTATCGTGGGTGACAGTTGCTAGCGTAAAGACTGGATTATGCTGCTTTTTACGCACAAAGGTATAAGTATATAAATAGACTTATTTTTCACATAGACAGCACCAAGAGAATATACAGAGATCAGAGCCCAAAGACTTTGATTTTCCAGAGCATTCTTCTTCAACTTTTCTTCCAGAACAGAGTAAAGCAAAGCAGGAAAGCATTCGACCTCGCCATCAGTGCCCAAGTACGTCGATACCTTTCCGGTGACTTAGTTCTTCCGGCTGTTCATCTTCTAGCAGTACTCTTCATCATCATCGTATGGTCCAAGGAACAAAGTGATCGCCTTCAGATCAGACTTCCATAGCAATACTTCCCAGAACAATTTATACTTTTTGTACTTTTCTAGTTTTCTTTCAAAAGCCAATTTTTAGGCATTTTGTTAAGTGAAACAAAATGGCGACTCTGCTGGGGACAACCTTCTCCTCTGACGAGAAGGCAATTGCTCAATATGATGATGCGTTGGTCGGTTCGACCAAGAAGACTCTGGTTGTACACTTCGACCAGACTGCCTACGAAGAAATGCTCAGGACTGGGGGTAGTGCTCACTGCTCCAATGTTCAGAAATCGTGAAAGGTGCGAAAAGTTTGGATTCCTAAGTCCAAACCATCCTCGGATCTCCCTGTTGTCTCTGAAGGCAAAGGCATCCTTCCTACTCCTGTTGTGGTGACTCCCATCAGTGATGAGGCAGTCTCTACTTCAGCGATGCGCCGCGGGCATAAAAACCAGGCTCCCGTTTGTAACGAGGCAGCCTCAGTGTTGCGCCCCGAGTGTAAAAACCTATCTCCCATCGGTGACGAGGAAAATTTCCAAGTTTTACGCCCAGCACGTAAAAATAAGGTATTACGCCCAGCGCGTAAAAACCAAAATTTACGCACTGTGCATAAGAACAAGTCTCCCGTCTGTGACGTGGTAGACTCCAATGCTTTACGTTCTGAGCGTAAAAATAAGTCTCCCGTCTGTGACGCGGTAGACATACAAAATTTACGCTCCACGCGTAAAGGAAAATCTCCCGTCTGTGACGTGGCTGATACTCATGTTTTACGCTCTACGCGTAAAGGTAAATCTTCTGTCTGTGACAGTGTAGATAACATTCATAATGATGTCTTTACATCTAAAGTTAATGTACCTGCACGCAACCAGCGTAAAAATATTGTTGGTAAAACTTTGATTTTTCACCAACAGCCTTCTTACACTGCTTTACGCAAGGTACCAAACCTATAAATTACGCGTAATGCTGATGGAGTTCTTTTTGCTAAAAAATCTCAGGATTTACGCACGCAACTCCAAGCGCATAAAAATGTACAGCTTGGTTCTGCTAATGCAGCAAGTAATCTTCTTTATACAGAAGGGACTAAACGACTTTCTGTCCCAAACATAATAAAGAAGACTGCTTCCTCTACTCCTTCTGATATACGCGAGTTATTAGTACAAAAGCGTAAAGACAGAAAGTTTCCTGTGACACTCCCAAAAGAAGATCACCATTGTGAGTGTCACCAGATTATAATTAAGTGTTGCTGTTCGATGTCTAAACGGTCAATTTTTGATCGGTTAGGCTACAATGATCAGCAATCAGTTGAAGATCAAGAACAGGAGTTGTTATATGCCTCGGTTAATATGGCATCTCATACCAACAGAGGACGACGTCCAAGACGCAACTCGTCACAAACTCCTGGTCAATAACAGTTTAATCGACTTCTTGATAACTTTGAAGGAGTATATCAGAATACTCGATTGAGAAGTCAGAGACCGTTACAGACTTCTGACTCAGAAGCTGGGGGTACCCAGTCCTTAGAGTCCGAAACCGATAGCATTGATTCTTACTTCTACACCAATCCCTCTATATCTTCAAGGGAGGTTGAATCTTATGCTATTGGAGACGAACCAGAGACGTTATCTGCTAATACAGAACAACGTCTATCTGCAGTTGAGCAGTCGCTGAAGGATATGCTTACTATGATGCAAAGTATGCATCAAATAATAATGACTCAGCAAGTCGCTCAACCAGCAGTGGTAACTCCGGTGCAAATAGCAGCACAAACTCTAGATAGTCAAGGGGATGATATACCCTTGAATAATCAAAGTCAGGAGCCTGCTACCAATCAAAATTCTGTATCTCCAGATCCTATCATTCCAGAAGATGTACCACCTCCGGTGGGGGTTACGGTACATCCGACAAAAAATTAATCAAATGTGCTTCCTCAAACCAGTGAAGCTATTCAAGCAGTGCGAGAATTAAAAGCACAGTTTGAAGTTCTGAAGCACAAAGATCAACTCCAGAGGTTAGGGATTAAGCAACCTTATCCTCCTCACTGGAATGATGTGCCTTTTCCTCAAAAGTTTAAACCACAATCTATGGTATTATTTGATGGAAAGGCATCTTCCAGTCAATATACTAATTATTTTGATATTATGACTGTACACTTGCAGAAGAATAATGCTCTTCTTACCCGAGTTTTCATCGGGTGTCTAACGGGTTCAGCCTACGACTGGTATCGTAGTTTACCCGACAATCGTATTTCGTCTTTTGACGAATTCAAAGCAATGTTTCTCTCCCGCTTCTATGAAGGAGGCATGGACATGAACATGTCTTCCTTAATAGAAATCAAACAAAAGGAGAAGGAAGATACTCGAACGTTCATTGAACGTTTCCGACAGACAACTCTGAAGATGCCTCCAGGCATGCCAGATTCAGTACTGATTGATATGTGCAAGATGAATCTGCGACCATCTATTGCTGTCTTTACGGGTTCCCAATTCAAAACAGATTGGGCCTCGTTTATCATAGCGGCAGTTTCAGCCGAGACTAATGGTAGATTGGCTCGGGAACACGGGATGATTTTCGCTTCAGAAGACAAAGGAAAGAAAGCCTCTTCTGGTAATAATTTCGGTAATCGTAATAGGAAAGGAAAGGATACCCTTATGGTTAATCTTTCCAAAAACAAAATGACACCAAATAATCAGGAGTCTTCTAAGCCAAAAGAAGAATATTCTTTTGACGAGAGCGATATCCCAGGGATATTCTAATGTCTGGTCAAGAGTGGTAAACTCCAGATTCCGGAGCCAAAAAGGCCTAATGAGATGAATCTGACTGACAATCCCAAATATTGTATCTATCACAGATACATCAATCATCCTACCAAGGCTTGTTATGTTCTGAAGAAAAAAATTCAGGAACTGATAAATGCCAATGCCATCGCTTTAACTAATGATGAGCATACGGTCACAACCAATATGGTTTCTCTTCAATTTAGAGGCTTTCCTCTACAGCAAGTCCCAGATGGGATTGTCCCAGTTCCGAAGGCGACGATAAAGATTGTGAATATCCTGCCTGCTAGAGAGGAAAATGAAGGATTGTTGCCTCTCACACTAAAGAATGGTAAAATCATGTGGGTACATCCTGACTTAGTACCTGAAAAGGAGGATGAAGATAAAACTTCAAAATCTAAGAAAGGTAGAAAAGTTAAAACCTGCAACATGATTTCTCATGTTATTCCAGATCCTGATGATTTGGATCATCTTTGGGATGACATTCCTTTGGAGGATAGGCTGAAAGGTTTGAACATATGTCCTCCAAGTCTAGCTCCTCCTACCAAGCTCAAGCTTACTCATCAGCAGTGGTTAGCTATGAATAGTGTTCCCCTATATAGGGAACAACAAGTCTTCGCTGCTTATGAGAAAGCTCCTACAGGGATCTTTCCTCGTATCCCGAGTATTCCTCCTTCTTCTACGGCTACAGAGATTCCTATTCCTCCTTTTTCGGAAGTCTCTATGCCTTCTTTTTCTCCTGTAGTTACAGAGATCTCTGCTTTTTCTTCTTCTGTGCAACCATTCATTGAAAGTCCGTTGCCTATTCACTTGTACAGTCAATAATCAGTCCATCTCATGAAGGAGATGGGTTATGACTTTCAAAAGGCAGAGAGTTTGAACTATGATAAAGGAATACGACTTCCTTTACAGATTCAAAGTTAAAAATCTACTGTTTGGTTGGGTTCTGAACTTTCTATTAAAAAATCTCGTAAGAAGAAAGCTAAGGGAAAGAAGACTAAATCCTGCAATATGGTACTTCCTTCTCATGATTCGGAAGAAGAAAGCTTTGCTGGTACGAGATCTGGGAAAGAATACCACAAAGATTATGAGGGATCTTCCAAAGAAGCAGAGGATGTTATAGAAACGATCCCAGTTCAACCATCTCTTGTTCCTGCTAAACCCTCGGTGGTTGAGAAAGGGAAATAGAAAGTAGTACGCTTTGACGTTCCCTTGAAATCTACTTCAAATCAGGGGGTGGTGATGAATCCCTACAAATTCGATATTCTAGCCCAGTTAGCCAATACTCCGGCTAGACTCTCTATATTCGAGCTACTGCATCTTTCTAAAGAAAGAAGAGAGGCTTTGAGCGAAGCCTTGCTGCAAGCAGACTCATGCTTGGCTCAACTCAAGAGTCCTGATAATACACCAGTGTCGTGTCCACAATATTATAGTGTGATGGAGGCAATTCCTAATATTGCCTTCACACAAGAAGATATGCTGTTGAAGCATAACAAGCACGACAGGCCTTTGTGTTATACTGTATATATTGAATCCACTGAAATTGACAGGATTTATATTGATCCTGGGTCTTCTATTAGCATTATTCTTCAGAGTATGCTAAGACCTTTGAGGATTCCTACTAGTGATTTGATCTACACTATTACCACGATAGTTGGTTTCAACTCTGGAAAGAGTAAACCACTGGGGAAGATTCGGCTAAAGATTCAGATTGGTGATCTTCGAACTATGGCTACTTTTTATGTTATTAACTCAGACGTATCCTACAACATCCTTCTTGGAAGACCGTGGATATATGAGCATAATATTGTGCCTTCAACTCTCCACCAATGCTTCAAGTATGTGGATTCACAGGGGGTTATGAAGAATGAATTTGCTGATATCAATCCTTTCAAGGGTGTTGAAGCCTATTTTTCTGACTCAAAACTCTACAAACAAGAGCATGTGAAAGAGATATCAGATATGGCTGAAGATCAATCACTTGCTGAAGATCAGTCTGTCAATGAAGATCCTTCGGAAGAGCAACCTTTGAAGATCAAGGTCAAAGGTCGAATCCAACCTCAACCTGTCAATGATCAACCTCTGATGATCAAAGTCAAAGGAAGAACTCGGGCTTCATCTGAGAAATCAGTGAATATTTCTGCCAAGAGTCAAGATGCACCTCTTATGATCAAAGTCAAGAGAAGTATTTCTCGTACGAATGATCCAGAATCACCATTGATCGTCAACCTTGGCAAGTCTACGCAGAAGACGGATGACGGTTCATTAATGATAAATCCTAAGCGTAGTACTCAACCTGTAAATGATGTAAATATTGATCATTCTGTACTTTCTAATATTAATGAAGATTTTCTTTTGGAGTATATGGCTGTCAAATTTGTTGAAAGAATGTCTTTATCTTTTGATGATCAAAGTCATCAATATAAAGACGACATAAATACAGATGAAACTTTATACATTGACCATAAGGAAAATTCTTTTCCTCTGCATGTTGATGTAGGCCCTTATGCTCAAAAGTTTCTAAAATCTTCTCCTTATCTTCTTTCTGTAGCTGCTTCGTCACAAGCTTGTGTAACTTTTAGACGTCATAAAGAATCTTACTTCGTGATTCCGTCTGATAAGAAAAACAAGCACCAAATTGTGTTTGGCCTGGCTAGAAACATCTCTGTTGTTCAAACAGATGATTTTCGAGATAAAGATAAAGGAAGGATCCGAATTGACAAATATAGTCAACAATCTCTCAAGATTATCCAGAAAATGGGATATGATTTGAAGACTATGCAAGGTCTCAATCAAGGCAAAGGTAGGCGATTACCATTATGCGGTGATATGTTCTACCAGAAAACTCGTCATGGGTTGGGATATGATCCGTCCCACATATTTAATGACGACATACAAGAAGAATTTTTTTCTAGTTCTTCACAATCCTCAGATTCGGAAAAAATCTATTTTATCGAATCTGATACATACCACTCCTCATATGCTGGAGGAGACTATTACGATGAATCTGAGTGTGTATTTTCAGTTAACATGGTTCAAACTGAAGGTGAATTTGAGCCATTTGAAAATGACCCTTGGGTCCAACAGATGGACACTCAGTGGGAGCTTCGTTTCGAACAACGACAACCATCTACAGAGGATGAGGTTGTTCAAATTGACGTTGGAGACGGAACTACGTCCAAGCCAATATTCATCAGTAAGAACCTTTTTGAAGATGAAAAGAAAGAGTTAATACAACTGATTAAAAATTATATCGATATTTTTGCATGGAGTTATGAGGATATGCCTGGTCTAGATCCTAAAGTTGCTACTCATAAACTCAATATTTTTTCTAATGTCAAGCCTGTGAAACAACAGCAACGGCATTTTCGACCAGACATGATGGATGCAATCGAAGCAGAAGTCAAAAAGCGGATTACATGGGGCTTTGTTCGTGAAGAACAACACCCAGACTGGGTTGCCAATATTGTTCCTGTTATGAAGAAGAACGGAAAAGTCCGAGTTTGCATAGATTTTTGAGATCTTAATGCAGCTTGTCCAAAGGACGAATTTCCACTTCCCATTACTGATGTCATGATAGACAATACATGCGGTTTTGAACGCATGTCTTTCATGGACGGGTTCTCAGGATACAATCAGATTAAGATGCATCCAGAAGATGAAAAGCATACTGCTTTTCGTACACCCTTTGGAGTCTACTGTTATACGGTTATGCCGTTTGGTCTTAAAAATGCCGGTGCTACGTATCAACGGGCCATGAGCAACATCTTTCAAGAACATCTACGAAAGACAGTTAAATGTTACGTAGATGACATTGCTGTCAAAAGTCGATCAAAAGATGATCACATTCAAGACTTGAAGACAGTATTTGAATTGATGCGTCAGCATCAATTGAAAATGAACCCTACTAAGTCTTTCTTAGGGGTTTCCAGTGGCAAGTTTTTGGGATTTGTCATCAGTTCTCAGGATATCCATGTTCATCCTGATAAAATCAAAGCAATTCTTGAAATGCGTCCTCCACGCAATCTAAAAGAACTCCGAGACTTTCAAGGTCGCATCACTTATATCAGGAGATTTATATCCAATCTCTCTGGAAGATGTCAACCTTTCTTCCGTCTATTAAAGAAAGGTGTATCATTTATTTGGGATGAAGCATGTCAGAAAGCTTTCAATGACATCAAGCAATACCTTACAAATTTACCTGTTCTGGTACCACCAGTGGTAGGAAGACCATTTTTGCTATATGTTCGAGCATTGGATCATTCACTAAGTGCTCTTCTTGCACAGAAAAGTGATATGGGTCACGAACAAGCAATTTATTATCTTAGTCGAATGATGGTTGGAGCTGAACACAGGTATACTCCTGTAGAAAAAGATTGTCTGGCTTTGGTATTTGCTGTTCAAAAGACACGACATTATGTGACAGGACAGACTATTCATGTCATCTCCAGAATAAATCCTATTCGGGTATTGATGAGAAAACCCAGCATTCTTAATTCTAGGTTAGCCACCTGGGCGATGTTGCTCACTCCTTATGATATGGTCTATGTACCTCAAAAATCAGTGAAGGGTCAAGCATTAGCTGATTTCTTAGCAGCTCACCCTATACCTGAAATATCGAAGCTATATGAGGACATTCCAGATGAAGTTGCGGATTGCAACATGACTTTAAAGGATGACATTTGGCAATTTTACTTTGATGGAGCATCACGAGTTGGACCTAAAGGCAATATCGTCTCTGGGGTAGGAATCGTCTTGGTTTCTCCTGACAAAATGGTCATATACCGTGCTTATTCTCTCAATAAGCCATGCTCCAATAATGTGGCAGAATATAATGCTCTGCTCATTGGTCTCCAAGTAGCAAAACAATTGGACATCGAGTTCCTGGAAGCTTATAGAGATTCTCAACTGATTGTTAATCAAGTTAGAGGGACATATGAAGTCAGAAATCCTGACCTCATCCCTTATCATCAAGTGGTAATCGAATTAGTCCTCTTATTTAAAGGATTTTTCATTGAATTCGTACCACGTTCTCAGAATTTGGAAGCTGATACTCTTGCTAGTTTGGCTGCAGATTTGGCTGTTCCAATTCGAAGACAAAATACCATTACTTTGTTGGACCGAGACTTATTCTGTGTCAAGAATAATCTGTATATTGAACAGAGTTATACTACAAAATCAAGCTCCCAACAGAGGGATTAGAGAAGTACATTCATTGATTATGCGGTTCATGGGATTTTACTTGAAGATCCAAAAGAAGCTGCATCAATCAAGAGACGATCATTTCGATTTTATTATGATTCGTCCCTACATATGTTATATCGTCGTTCATATGATGGACTTTTGCTGCATTGTCTTTCTGAGAATGAAGCTAAGCAAATGCTTCGTGAAGCTCATGATGGTGTTTGTGGTGCCCATCAACCTGGTCCAAAATTACAAGACCGCATTCGAAGAATGGGATATTATTGGCCTTCTATGATAGCAGATGCTGTGGATTATGCCAGAAGGTATAAAGCATGTCAAATTCACGCTGATTTTATTCATCAACCATCGGAGTTTTTACATCCTACAGCAGCTTCTTGGCCCTTCGAAGCTTGGGGCATGGACATTATTGGTCCAATTAATCCTCCTTCCGTTAAGGGACATCGGTTCATACTGGCTATAACCGATTACTTTTCTAAATGGGCAGAAGCAGTTCCTCTTGCTGAAGTAAAAACATCTAATGTGATTAGCTTCATTAAACATTATGTCATTTATCGTTTTGGGATTCCCCGATGGATAATTCATGATAATGGACCCCAGTTTGCTAGTCAGGCATTTTATCGGTTCTGTGATAAGAATCGAATCCAAAACTTGGCGTCTACGGCTTATAATCTAGCTGCTAATGGTTTAGCCGAAGCTTTCAACAAGACGATCATCAAACTTCTCAAAAAGTTTGTTTCTTCCAATAAACGTGATTGGAACAAGAAACTTGGAGAATGTTTATGGGCTTATCGAACAACAGTCCGAACTCCTACTGGTTTTATACCATTTTCACTAGTTTACGGATGTGAGGCTGTCCTTCCACTGGAAATCCAGATTCCATCTCTTCGAATAGCTATTGCTAATGAGCTAACCACAGAAAACAATGATCGCTTACGACTCCAAGAACTTGAAGGATTGGATGAGAAACGTCTTCAAGCACAACAACATATTGAGCTATATCAAGCCCGTATATCTCGAACTTTCAATCGTAAAGTTAAAGAGAGGGTATTCAAAGTCGGTGAACTAGTATTAGCTGTTCGAAGACCGATGGTGATGACTCATAAGAGTAAAGGAAAATTCCAAGCAAAATAGAAAGCCCTTATGTCTTCGAAACAATTTTCTCCAATGGTGCCTATAGGTTGTCTAAACCTAATGGAGATTTGCTCATGATGTCGATCAATGGCAAATTTCTAAAGAAATATTATGTTTGAATTTCTTCCTTATTCCCCAGCTACCAATGTTTGGTTAAGCTTGGAGAAAAATTTTAATTTTTTATCTTACCAGTTGATTAAAAATTTGGATTTATTATTTATCATGTTCTCAGGACCTCTGAATAAATATTAAGTCTGCTTGTTTTTCCTATCTATCATGTACATTTGGCCTCTGAATAGATATTAATCTATTTTTATTCGAGTTATTACGATCTGTCACGTCCATATCACCTCTGATAGTATTGTATACTCTAAACTGAAAATGAGATTTCATTATCTATCATGTCCATATTACCTCTGGATAGATACAATTTATTGAGTTTAAAAGACTTATCACGTCCATATTACCTCTGATAAGTGTTTTCTATCTCATACCTATTATTTAATTTCAAAATAAATGATAGGATCACAAAACAAATATTTTATTCATTTTCTTAAATAAGATAAAAGATTACAAAAGCTCCTTATTTGCCTAAGGAGGAGCAGATATATCTTTTAGCAATTTTTGGAGCTCTGCTAAACGTTGCTCACGAGAGCCCATTACATTTTCAATAGCTACCTTTCTTCGGGCCTCTGGAGTGCAAATGGGAGAAAACTTAGCGAAAGTAGCTATCAGATTATCCCTGGCATCATCAAGGAACTTGATAGTAGATTCAGCTCCAAAAACTTGTTCCTCCAGAATTGAGCTCTGTGTCAAATGTTTGTCACGAGCTGCTATTAATTGCTCCTTCTCAGCTTTCAGACGAACTAGTTCGGCCTCCACTTCACGAATTTTATCATTTTGTTCCTGAATTTTCGTATTCGAAGTGTCATAGGCTTCTCTATAACTCTCCAACTTAGGCTTTGCGTCAGCCAAAAAAGCTTTCTCTTTGTTGACTTTGCTACTGTGCTCTCTGAGAGAATCGTTGAAAATAGTCTCTCGAGCAGTGTATTCAGCCGATAAAGCATCATACTCAGCTTGAATAAGAATTTCAGTAGTTTTACTTGTCAACCTCAGATATTCTTTAATAGGTTGCTCAAGTTCTTCTACCACCTTTTCCAATGTAGTTGCTCTTAATATCATTAAACATGGCGACGTTCCTGATAGTGGAAACAATCGCGCCTTTTAAGCTTTCATAACTGAGGCCTCTATGCAAGACCATGTGTCACGACCCGATCCCAAATAATTGGGTCGAACCGGATCATGCCCAGCCTGCACCGTTGTTGAGACGGCGGCAGTAAGCTGTTCCATTAGCAGGTAACCACAACAACATCTATATTTGTCACAACTCAAAATTCGAAAATTTAAAACTTTATTAAACTTTTACAATGAAATGAAAGATACAACTTAAACCATTTCTACATACATCAAGAAGAAAAGAAAACTCTAGGCAAACAGCTCATCAGTCTCGAAATCCTCGTCTTCTAGTTGGGACCTTGGAAATATCGCGGAACAAAGCCTCAACAGTGATACCTAATAATGTTGGGTCTCCAGTCAGGAGGGAGCAAAGTACAATTCATGCTAATTTGATAATTAAAATAATAATAGAATCATGCACTTTTAAACAGTTTTAAAATCTACAATAAAGCAGTTACTGTTTTAAAACAGTTACAGTTCTGTGATGTGAATAGGCAATAAAATATGACCGGCTTGGGTTTGTTACAGTAAGATACGGCTTATCCCCGTGTGTATGAGGGATAAGCTAATATAGTTACAGTAGTTACAGTAGTTTGGATGTGGTCATACTCATTACACTACTCCCCCAGTCCCCAATAGTTACAGTAGTTACAGTCAGTGCTCTCAGAGAGAGTTTCGTGTTGCATCGTGGTTTAAACTTGCATTAAAACGATTACTAAATAATTGTAAACTAACACAAAATATACTTGTCTCAAAATGAACTGGACTGGAAAGTTGAAGACTTCAAGATGGAAATTAGGATCGTCCTCGAATTCCTACATTCGAGAAATTGACTCAGAAACCAGGGTTACCAATCTAGTTACGCTAGTTGAAATCTCTAATTGTGTCCTAATCCATTTTAATTCTTTTAATTAACCAAACACAAAAAAATATTATTATTGTGCGTTGATTTAATACGAGGGAAAAAGATCACTTTAACTTTGAATTCGGAAAAACATCGTCGCTGCCAGATTATTTATGAAAACTTGGTAATTTTTATAAATATAAATATAAAGCTATTTTTCTTATTTTAGTGAGAAATACGTGATTTTTAATTATTAATAAACTTGCCAATTTTTAGGTGAGAAAATATTAATTAATTTTATACGAAAATACTTTTTAGTCATTTTAATCGTTAAATAATAAAAACTCGCAAAACCAAAAAATAACAGAAAAATTCTAAGCTATTACAGTTATAGACCACAGCCAGCTGGGCTTATGCCCATTACAATTTATTTACATAAATTGAAATAAGATAAGACTGACGTTAGTCCTAAACTGAAAATATTAAATAAATATAAACAGAAATTAAATATAAAAATAAAGTAAATCATAAGTCTCAGATATGGTCCGATCCTCATTTTGGCTAATTGGCTCAACGTCCGGGCGGGGCCGGTTTCGTTTGCACTTAGCTGGGTCCATTGACCGATACGGTCGTCACCCAAAAATAAAATTCCGAAAATCGTTTTAAATTCATTTTAAAAATAATTCAGGATTTACGGAAAAATCGGGCAGCATCTCCTCTGTTTTTGGTCAACCCAAAAACTGGGAATTGGCCCCGATAATTTCCTGCAAGTCCCAAACCAGGGAAAACCCGAATATATATTTATATAAAAGTCTACAACCAATCCACAAAATAATCGGGACGACCCGAAATAATTTTGGAAGTCCGATTCCAATCCCACAAATCACAGAACGTTCCCGAAAAAATCCGAAAAGCTAAAACATACCAAAAATCCATTCCCGAAATATTCCGAAAATTCAAAATAATTCACAGGACCTTTCCGAAAGTCCCGAAAAATTACGACGTCGCTAAAACCGAGTTCCCAAAGGGAATCGGGGACCATTTCATCATCGACTAAAATAATAAAATGAGCGGGACAGGGGGTTATACCTCGGATTGCTCGGCTAGAGCTCTCAGATGAATAATAGAAAGAAAATGAGCTCCGAACAGCGAACGTATTCCCGAAAACAGCGCTGAAATCAGCAGCGTCGTCGAAAACGCTGAAAACTCAGAAGCTAGGGCACGGCGGGAAACAGCAGGGGAAAGCTCGGCCAAAGGGAACTGACCAGGGGTGCTGGCCAAAGAGCAGTGGCCACAGGAGGGTGGCCGGACTCAGCGCAAAGGGAACGGCCAGAGAGGGATCGGCCAAAGGGCGCCGAAGGGGTTCTGACCAGGAGGGGCCGCGCGGCTTCTGACGCGGTCGGCGGCGACGAGAAGGAGGCGGATCCGCGGGGAGCGGGCAGCGACAGGGGCTGGACAGCCGTGCTAGGGGGCGTGCTGTCGGGTTCGCCGGAGGGGTGCGAAGGGGGGCGCGCGAACTCGGCCGCGAGGGGGCGGCGCTGTCGGCGGGACAGCGGGTCGGCGGTCCAGGGGCGCGGGTGGCCGTGCCAAGGGGAGCGGCTCCGCTGGATGGGCGGCCGGAGAAGAGGGTCGGCCAGGGCTAGCATCGGGTCGGAGTCGCCGAAGCTCGGGCGCGGGCGAAGCTCGGGGTGAGGGCGTGGGTGATGGGTTTGAGTAGAGGGAAAGAGGAGAGAAGAGTTTGGGGTGAGAGTGTTTTCTCTTCTGTGAATGAGAGAAAGGAGTTGGGTTATGGGTTATGAAGGAGCAGGAGAAGAAGTGGTCTCCTCTATAACGTGGGAAGAGACAAGAGAATGAGTGGTGAGTAGTTAGCAAGGGTGAGGAAAAAGTGGGTTGGCAAGTTCGTGGGTGTGTGAGTTGCTGGTCCTACGGGACCAGCTAAATAATTATTATATTTTTTTTAATAACTAAACCAAGTCAATTCAGAATTTAGAAAGAGAGGAATGGGATTGGGTTTGGCTCAGGCCTGGGTCTGGGTTCGGACTCGGGTCTGGATCTAAATTAAAAGTCCATGTTATTATTATTTCGAAATAATTTTAACACACAAAAAATAATATAATAATAATAATTTAAAAATACTAAAAACATTAATATTAAATATTCACAGAACTATGGGTTTCACACCATGTCAATCAAAGCTGCCAATGTCTTATAAAAAGTTTCAGTATGAATCTCAACTAAGAGATTCATTTCTGCATTTGAGCTCGGAGTTGCAGCAATCTCTACCAAGTCTCTTTTTCGAATACTAGGGGTAGATATGGTGGCTCCAGTAGCAGATTGAGATAAAGATGATATTGTCGTTACTACTATAGCCAACTGATCCCTGGAAACTTCAGGGATTAAGGCTTCAGTACTAGCAGATATGGTGGCTCCAGTAGCAGACTGAGGTAAAGATGATGTTGTCGTCACTACCACATCTAATTGATCCCTGGGAGCTTCAGAGATCACATCTTCAGTACTTGTTACTCCAGCCATTTCTGGAGTTCTGGTGGCGGTAATAGTGGTGGATGGAAAGATAGTAGTTGTAGTTGATTCGGGTTCAGGCATCGTCTCCTCATGACCTTCCTCTGGATTAGTAGTAATAGCAGAGGGTGCTATCATAACATCCCCAATTTCAGTTGATGATTTGATTACGACATCATCACCTTCTTGAGCTTCTGGCTGTTCAGACTCTAGAAATACTTCAATTTCGTCATTGAGATCAGTTCCTTCTTCAGCAGTCGTTTCTTGATCTACAGCTTGTTCTTCTTCTCAGTTGTCAATATAAGAAGATGATCCAGGTTGAACCTCTATTTCAGGTTCTTGTTGTAGTTCCTCTTCTGGTTGTATTTCCTCTACTCCATCGAAAGAAGAACTCTTTTCCTCAGATTTTGGGTTCTCCTCATAAATATTTTCTTGAGGAGGAGGAGGAGGAGCCATAGGCTTTGGTGCAATAATGACATCTGCAAAATGAATAAAATAAATTAAAATACAAAATTATAATGCATAATCTTGTATAGATTTTGTATATATATACCTGGTGTGGGACGTGCCAAATATGCATCATAATCCCTATTCCAATCTTCATCATCAAAATTGAGAGCTGGTTCATCCAATGGAATAGATTCTGAAGCGACGCCTTCAACTATTTGTGCCTTTTGTGGTAAGGTTAAATGAAGTGAAGTACTAAGGCGTCCTGGAGATAGGATCCCTACAGCTTCAGTCGATGTGGCTGCTTGGGAGGCTGAGGATCCTTCTTCAAGATGAGTTGAAGAGGATGCGACATGTGGCGGTTCGTCGACAGGAATGTCATCCTCTAGAGTAGCAGCTCTTGGTTTGGAAGGCATTTTGACGGTGACTTTCTTCTTCTTTTCGGGAGACTTCACTGGAAGAGTAGTAGCTATACGCTGCTTCCTTTTACGAGTTTTCCCAATAACTATTGGTCCCGCTGCTATTTTTCCAGCTCCTGTAGAGATTACTGCCAGAAATTCATCTGTAATAGTGGTGTTGTCGGGTATATCAGGAGTTATTCTGATTGGCTCCTCGATGTTCCCCTTCTTGGGCCATCGAAGACTGCCTTGCATACTATAACCATCTGCGAAAGAACGGATAGAAACGTAAAAACGAGCATACGAGTGAAGTATACGTAGCTCGGTTGTACTGGTGGCAGTAGATATATTGAATTTAGCACCAGTACATGCGGCGCTGAAATATCTCCATGCTCTCGTGCCGTCAATCAACTTTCCATAGTGATAAAAGCTGGTCGAAGGATTGCCAACGTGAAGCTGGTCATATCCAAACTGGCGGGCGAACCTACTTGGTAGATAAGGCTCAAACGCACAGTTATCTTCGTTCATGTACATCAGATGGGATGGTCTGATGTATGTTAGCCATTGGAAGACAGGTTTTGGCAATGAAGTTATCCTCTCTCCTCTGTCTTTAAATTGCACGCCAAGGCAGTCGGCTGGAACTGGCAGCCTTGTGCAGAAGAAATTCCAGCCATGAGAGTAATTCAACGCTGCTCGGGTGTCTGCCACTGTCGTGGCAGTCCATGTGGCCTTGCTGAATTTTTAGAGAAAGATCGCCGCTTTATCTTCAGGGCCTGGTGGCAGTAAATTACAGTGATGGTGTAATAACCATCCCATCAAATAAGTATACGGCAGCTCCACCCTTAGAAAATTGTCTCGGTGAGGAGCATTATTAATCAATTCTTCACCAAAAGTCCGTAGACCTGCATTTATTCGGCATACCATTGCCGACAGTAGATTGATTTTGGCTTTGAACACTAAACGTACTGCTAGCCATAATACGTTTCGGTTGATCCTGTCTATGGTACTAATCCCCGGTATGACCCATCTTCGTAGCCATAGGGATAGGAAACCTGCCAGCAAAGCCTTCATTGACATCTTCTGACTACCATGCCTCAGGTAGCTTAAAGTCTCTGTCCCCGTAGGGATATCTCCAGTCTTGGTGGATAGATATTGGTCTCGAGCTTTCTGTGAGACCATCAATTCCTGGATTACATCTGCTGGAATTATAGAGCAAGGGTTGATGGTTTGAGTCTTGTTTTCTCGAAACCTACCCTTATCAGTCTTGGATACCCTATTTTCATGGTAAAATAAATATGTAGTCCATTTAGTTACATATGCCAAATGTGACCCAGTTTCATACAAACTGGTACAAATCAGATAATGGCACATGAGTTCTTCATAGACCTGCACCAATTCAGGGTTCTTCTCTCTTATTTCTGCTAGTTTCCGATTGGAGGGAACATATTCTTCATAAGGGGCTTCGCCCATTGGCAACTTTGATATAAATTGCATCTCACGTAGAGCAAGACCCATTTTACCATGTGGAGTTGCAAAAGTTCTTGTTGAACTCATATACAATTCCAATAAAGCCAAGAACAAGTTGTTGTTCGGTGGTATGCCGTAACTTGTGACGCTATTGCTTCATATAGGCCGATAGCTTCCAGGTTTGTCTTAAAATGCTTCATGATCCAAGCACTGATTTGAATCCAGTTATTACTATAAGGAGTCAGCCACCCTGTCAACCTAGGGTTGGTCTGAGGATATAACACAGCAGCTCTCATGAACTTATTTATAAACATGGGTACTTGTACTGGCTAGATTAGTGATGAGTCTTCACTTGGTATGATCCTGGGCAATAGACCATAAAATGGGACAACACCACCACTGGGAGTACTAATGTGGTAGCCCATATCACTAGTTCTCTCTCTTTTGAAAATAATCCTGCCCGGCCTGCCATAGCTATTGGGAGCCAAATTCCATAACATCTGACGAGGGTGAGTGGCATGGACAAAGGCAGATAGAGGGTAATCCCTGTCCATGTCAGGAAGATACATCACCCTTTCTCCAGACTTAAACACCCAGGCTTCTTTCTTGGGGTGAGTTTGCGATTTGAAGTCTATCGCATCCCCAAATAGAAAAGCTGGCTTCAAGAATTGTTGGTCTTCTAGTGATACCAACACTTCTCCATTCATCATGGACAGCAGCATCATTTCCCCTTGAGCAGCTATCAGTTGAGCTCTCCCTTCAGGGTATTCATGGTTGGATTGAGGAAACTATACATGTGATAAGTTTTCCAGATAGTTTGAGCCCACCATACCAGCTGGCGAGCCAAATATTTCTGCGAGAGGGTGAATTTGCAAATCCACTGTCAAACAACAACAAAAAAAAGAAGAAAAGACAAGTTAGTGAAAATCTAATTTGAAGCATATGATTTGGTTTGACATTTACGCATAAAGACTCTGAGCATGCAAATTTTACGCTTATTAAAGTTGATAAAAAAAACTTCTTTAAGTATAAAATTGTTCTTTTTATGCAAAAGACTGTTACTAGTAAAATTTTATGCTAATACAACTGGAAGTGAGCGAATTTCCAATTTTATGCCAGTACACATTAAATGTGAGCGTATTTTGAATTTTATGCTGGCACGTACAGACGTGGGCGTATTTTCAATTTTACGCTGCCACCAATAGATGTGAGCGTAAAATGAGTTTTACGCTGACACATGTAGATGTGGGCATATTTTAAGTTTCACGCTGACACATATAAATGTGGGCGTATTTCAAGTTTTACTCTAACACATGTAGATGTGGGCGTATTTTAAATTTTACGCTAACACGATAAACGTGGGCGTATTTTCGTCTTTTTACGCTAGCACAAACAATGTGGGCGTAGACTTTCGGTTCGTTCTTCTTCTCCGACGAGTTTATGACCGAAGTTAAACATTTTACCCCTCATTGCCTGAGCCACGGCGGGGTGGCTTTGCTGCGATGCTGCCGAGGATCGGATAGGAGTTTGTGCGCGATCGGCCAATGAGGAATCAACGGCAGGTCTCTTGCCTTTGCTGCCGGCGGCGGACGACTTCTTGGGGGCCATCGAATCAAAGTAAGAGTAGAGAGAAGGAGAGTGGAGAAAGATTAAGATTTCGAAAGAACAAAATAAAGTTTTCTCTATCCCCGAAGAACCCTATTTATAGGGAATTTTGGAATCGATTCAAATTCCCTATTTTTACGCCGACCGTTGGATATCCCAACTTTTACGCGGACGACCGTTGAATATCCCAAACTTTACGCTGACTGGTCAAATCCTGAATTTTACGCTTCTGTTCAAAGTATTTCAAATTTTGAAAAAATATTTGAAAACTTGGAAAGGGGTTTTGTAGGAGCGTAAAAAGTGCTTTGTGGACTAAGTCAAAGGAATTGAGGACTTTACGCAAGCAACTCTCTATGTGTGCTATTTTACGCCAGGACTATTTGCATTGGACATTACACGAGCTACTTTACGCCAAGGCAGTTCATTGAATTTTACGCCTGGACAAACTGTCAGGCCGCATTTAATGCAGAAGATTTGATTTGACAGAATGATTTTGCTGACAACATGCAAACACAGAAGTCGAGAAGATCAGATTTTCACCAAACCCGATACTTGTCGTATGGTGTGCAGAGAAGGCTATTTTACGCTCAATAAAGTTACTTCTTTTTACGCACTATAGTTATTCGAGCTTTTACGCTCAAAGCTATTGTGAGCGTAAAGTCTATTTGGGCTAAGTTTTACGCTCAAGGCTATTTTAGCCACTTTACACTGGGAAGTTTATTTTGAGTTGTTTTTACACCAATTTGCCACTTTACGCTCAGGGCATATTTTGGATTATTTTTACGCCTGATCCTTCCTGACTACTCTAAAACGTGGTTTGTCTACGTGGCTATCATGCCACACTTATTGAAGAATGTGTGTACGTGATCCCTATTTTTGTTGAAATAATGGGACACGTGTCAACATGCACAGAGGGTGACTTCTATCGTGGGTGACAGTTGCTAGCGTAAAGACTGGATTATGCTGCTTTTTACGCACAAAGGTATAAGTCTATAAATAGACTTATTTTTCACATAGACAGCACCAGGAGAATATACAGAGATCAGAGCCCAGAGACTTTGATTTTCCAGAGCATTCTTCTTCAACTTTTCTTCCAGAACAGAGTGAAGCAAAGCAGAAAAGCATTCGACCTCGCCATCAGTGCCCAAGTGCGTCGATACCTTTCTGGTGACTTAGTTCTTCCGGCTGTTCATCTTCTAGCAGTACTCTTCATCATCATCGTATGGTCCAAGGAACAAAGTGATCACCTTCAGATCAGACTTCCATAGCAATACTTCCCAGAACAATTTGTACTTTTCTAGTTTTCTTTCAAAAGCCAATTTTTAGGCATTTTGTTAAGTGAAACACATCCTACAATATTAATGTGAGGCACGTTAATCAGGCCATATAACCCTTAAAAACTAAAATCAAGCACACTCACAGTCTATATTATCATAATATATGTGGGAAAGCTAAGTGTATAATGTTTTAATCTATGCAGCTCTTCCTCGAAGAATTGTACGATTTGTGTTTCTAAAGAATACAGTTTGCATCCAGATATCCTAGAGTATCAGGTATTTAAGGTCTCTATCTCATGTATTATCTTGCCAACTAAATGCTATTATAATAAGATGATTATGATATTTCTTTTCTTGTTTGTAGGATTATTATTGGCCTACTGGCCTTGAATTTCCTTCTTAGTATCAACTAACACTTTCAACATACATAGAGATCTATGTCGTCGTAAAAGAGTGACTAATAATATCATGCCCTCTAAACCTTCTGATACATAAGTGGCAACTAGAGAATTTGGCTACACATATTCCCTGCTTGATTATTTTAAGATGACTATCAAGTTATCAACTTAGCATTTTATAAAAAATTACTTTCTTGTTTGTCTGAAAGTTTTAATGTTAATATTTACATTCTATCAGGAGTAAGAGGTGCTTATTGTGAATAACAATATATGATTTAGTCATATAGACAATGCAATAATGTGCATCTTTGACAAGGACGGTGTGGATAAACCCTCTGATTCCAACTAAACAATAGCCAACTGATAATCTAATTCCAGTAATGTAACTACAAGCTAACTGACTCCACCAGATAGCAGCCCATTTATAATATTAATAAGCACCTCACAAACTAATTGATAAAGTAACTTTACATGACACAGTGAATGTGAAACTTTTATCTTAAAGAGTTTCATATATTACGTATAAATCTTATAATTTCAATTTTTAACATAGGCCTCCAGATCTTATTACTTGTACTCACATTCTTAAGTTGGAATACGCTCCAAATCTTGTCATTTGTAAGAATATAGGCTCTTGGGAGTCCTTATAAGAAAATATTTTTATGATATGAGGGAAGTACAAGTAAAACAATAATATTTAGGGGCCACGAATTTCTCATCGCTCTGTAAGTCATTCCTTTTCCGTTTATAATTTATTTTTATTTTTGGTTTGTTTCAGGAAGTGACAATTGTTGTTGTTTACTAATGCATGTACAAAGTCTAAATTATTTAATTTAAAACTCTTTAGGGCCTCGTACAAATTATTTTTGGTGTTATCAAGCTCGATATAAGCAAGTTCTGGGTGTCAACATGATGAATAAAGATTGGGTTCATCTTAACAAGTATTGAAATCCTTTTCACTATACTAATGTATTCACTTAATTAAATCCATCTGTATGTCTTATTTGTGTTATAATTCTTTTGTATTTTTTAGGAATACGATATTGTATAAGAAATATGTCCGTCAGTTTGTGGATTTTGCCAAGTCAAATGCAAAGAATCCAGACTTTATGTTATGTCTACATATTTTGCTATGTTTCAGGGAAGTTGTCATATAATTTGTAGTATTGGAAGCAACAAACTTAATAATATTAGGAGTGAGCAGATTTTGGTTTTTCCACCGAAACCGACCCGACCCGACTCGACCCGTTTAGAACTTTCGGGTCGGTTTTTTTGTAAACGGGTCGGGGCTCGGTTATTAGAAAGGCAATAAGCGGTTATCGGTTCGGGTTACGGGTTGGAAAAACGGTTTTCGACCCGAACCGAATACCGATTTATTTTTATTTCTTAATTAGTAAATTACTAAAATACCCCTACAAAAAACCCTAAATATAAAAGTCTCCCAGCCGCTTACTTTCTCTCTCCTGGTACTCATTCATTCACCACTCCACTCACCCGTCGCTTCTTTCCTTCGAGAACCCTCTCTTCACTCTGAGCCTCTCTCTCTCCTTCTCTCGTCGAGAAGAACCCTCTCTGAGTCTCTCTCTCTCCTGCTCTCGTCAAGACTTTCGTCACTCTCCAGTCTCCACCGCTGCCACTCTCTCTCTACTGCTCAACCACCAGTTTTCTAGACCCCATCGGCCACCCCTGCCTCTCTCGACTCCTGTAGGGTCGATCTCATCTATATCTGACCTAGATCTCTAAAGATCTGTAAAGATCGGAGTCATCTGACCTAGTTCTGTAAAGATCGGACCTAGATCTGTAAAGATCGGACCTAGATCTTTCAGATCTAACCTAGATCTCTCAAAAGGGACCGTTCGTCACTCATCTGTCCTAGATCTGGTAAGATATTAACTAAATGTTTACAGTAAATTATTTTGTTACAGTAAATTTTTACTTTCTCTCTCGTTTTTAATTTTTTACAGTAAATTATTGATTTAATTAAAATGTTCCCCTAATTTTTTCGTATTTTTCTTTCTGATTCATGGCTGGTTCAGGTCCCTTGCTCACTTGCTGTCTTGTTGTGCTGTCTGAAATATTGGTTATTTCTAACCAGTCTCTTGAACTCACTGTAAGTTATTTTTTTCCTAACCAGTCTTTCGAACTTGAATTCGAGTCTTTAATATGGAAAAGTTGCAGGGTTGCCTGCTATGTATGCTGCCAAAATTTGCCAATGCAAAAAAAAGAGGAAAAAATTCTCTGTTAGCTGCCAAAATTTGCTAATTCTATGTTTGCTGCCAAAATTTGCCAATACAAAAAATAAGGGAAAAAGAAAGCAATGTGCAATAAAATGCATCGTTAATTCAGGGTTGCAGTTTGCATAAAATTGTGTAAAAAAAATTGTTGGGTTATACTTGCAGTTTACAGTTTGCACAGTATACACATATAGAATAATATGTTGGGTTATAATTGCAGTTTACAGTTTGCAATTTTATAATATGTTGGGTTATAATGATGTCCATGAATCAGTGTTTACAGTTTACAGTTTGCAGTTTTATAATATGTTGGGTTATACTTGCATAATTGTATTGTTACTGGGTTTAGTGCACAGGGACATGTCAGTTTAGTTAATATATTGCTGGGTTTATACTTAGTTAATATGTTGCAGTTTGCATAGTATAACTTTAGCTTGCACTTGCAGTTTACAGTGTTTGTCTAGAAGTTGAAGTTTGCTGTTTGCAACTCTTCTTAAAATCACAACCGTTAGGGTTAGGTAAAGGTTAGACAGGTTATAATTTAATTATGTTATGTTTGTTAGGTAGCTTCCATCAATGGCAACAACTTTATATTCGTGCAATGTACGTATTTCTATATTTTTATGAAATTTCATATTTGTAGTTCGTATTTTGATAGCATAGTCTATTTTTTAGATGTCGCACGAAGGTGATCCACCTCAGCCACCAGTTAGTTCTCAGGCCACTAATGAGCCAATCTCTAATTCTAATCCGAGTCTTCGGGTTACTAGAAAATCTACCAAAAAATGGACAGCATTTTGGATAGATTTTAATAGTGTTAGCACCCTGAATTTCGGGTTGATTTTTTTTCATTTTATTTTATTTCCTGATTGATTGGTTTTGATAGATAATTTATTTTGTTATTTTTCCTTAAGTGTACTTTTCCGTGCCATTGATATTTGGAGTATCAGGGATGTTCAACTCTGGAAATCTTCTTCACGAGTTTTGGAGTGGACACGATTACCTTCATGACGGTATATAGTGTCCCATCCAAACTTGTTCTCTTGTACTCTTTCTGCTTCGCCGAACTTCGGGTCGGTTTAGACCATTTGATTGATATTTATTTTCCCACTCTTTTCTTCGATCATTTTCAGCACGTTACCATGACTTTTATTTTGGGAACGCAAGACCAGTCAGTTTCTTGAAACCAACTCCTCATTGATGATCTACTCGAGACGCTCGTCACCCATGACCTTCGTGTCCCACTCAGACACGTCATTTTGTGCTCCATTTGATTCGCACAACTTTCCGACGCGTGACCCGATTTTATTTCATTCCACGGCGTCACATTCATCTTCCAACTTGATTTGTTGGTCCCCTGTCGACCAAAACCTGTCAGCCCCAACTATAGACATGGCCCACTTTGAGCCCACTATCCGTCCGCCACTTGTGTCCCATTTATCGGAATCCCCATGTGCTACTTATTTCTCCATGATCATCGACGCCTATTTTTTAATTCAATTTTCGCACAATGTCCAATTTTGATCCAATTCGGCTCCACCGAGTCCAGTCCAGCTCCATGATTTTCTCCATCATGACACCCTCGTATTTTTTTTGCCCAAAAATGATAGTACTCTTCTACATATTTTTTCTATATTTTAATAGAAATTTCTATTGAATTAATCTCCATTGGAAAGACCTATTTTTTTGCTAATTTATTCCTAGCCTTTGGATTGTTCCATCTAATCATCACCATTCATTTCCTACACTCCCCTCACATTCACACAGCCAATGTTGGCCGGCCCTAATTTCTAGGGAGAGCCAACTCATCTCTCTCTCATTAATTGTTCTTCTCTCTCTTCTTCCTTTTCTTTCCAAAAATAACACCAACACCCATACCATGCACAGCAGCTCACCACTCCATCTCCTCCTCACCACCCGACCTCACCCCATGGCTGTCCCGACCACCATCCTCCTCCCTTGGCCGTCGGCCACCACCATGGTCAACCCCACCATTCTTCTCCTTCTTCCATCTCATTCCTCCTAAGCAAACACCACCACCACCACCACCATCATAAGCAACCACCACCACCACTGCAACCACAGCCCCATGGCCCGACCTCACTCTCCCCTGGCCGACACCAGCCCCTCCGGCCAGCTTTGCCGTCGGCAGCCACCTCAACACCACCCTCCTTCATTCTCCTCCCGACCTCTCCTTCCCGCACCACTTCAAACCAACCGGCCACCACCGGCCTCCACAGCCTCCCCTCGGCCACCGCCCCTTGGCGTGCGCAACCGCCGTGCTAGGTCGCACCCTCGTCGGTCGGGCTGGCCGTGCGTAGCCCCGCGCGCAGCCCACGCGACAGCGGCAGCAGCCACGCGCCAGGCGCGCGCGCGCGAACGGCGCTGGCGCCGTCGCCGGCCACCGTGCTCCGGCAACCCCCATCGTGGGTGGCCCCCCCTCGGGCGCACCCTATGCTGCCTTCCCCTGGTGGCCAACGTCCTCCGGGACGCGCCGTCGAGGCGATTCGTGCGTTTTGTACGACGTCCCGTCGTGACGCGCGCGAAATGAAGTTCGTTTTGGTGTCCCGTCGCAGCAACTTCGTGCGCATTTTCCTGGAGATCCGACCGTTGGATCGGCGATTTCTTTGCTCCGTCGCAATCTCGGTATATCCACCTTCGCTCATGTCAATTTTCGTCTGTTAATTTTATAGTTTGATACATCAAAATCGGCCACCAAGTTGACCGTTTAAATTGTATTAAATTTGGACAGTTTCGTGGGGCCAACTTCGTCAGCTTGTATCTCCTCCACCGCAGCTCCGTTTGGCATGCTACCAGTTCTGGTACGAAGCTGGTATAACCCTCTTGCTACCCCTTCAGTTTCGTTTCATTATGAGCTTGTTTGATTGGTTGAATTCGACGCCAAAGTTGGTCGTCCGAATTCGTAATTTCCAACTTGTAAAATTCTATTTTTGAACACGGGACTCCAGATTTCATTTCTGACACCACCATTAGACTTGTGGCGTCGTTCTGGCTTGTTTTCATATAAAATTTGTTAGATTTGGAGAACGTGGGCCCGGGCACGTTTTTCGGTGCAAAGCGGGTCCCACATTCTGGGTCAACGTGACTTTTTGACGCCGGCTCATCGGAATCCAATTCCGGATATACCGTTGAGTTCGTATCGTCATTCTGGACTCGTTGACATATAATTTGCTAGGTTTTGGTGGACATTGGGTCTGGCACGCATTTCGGTGCAAGTCGGATACCATTATCCGGGTCAACGGGTCATTTTGAGATCGGCTCATCGGAATCCAATTCCGGAGATACCGTTGAGTTCGTATCATCATTCTGGACTCGTTGACAGGTAGTTTGCTGAGTTTTGAGAACTTTGGCTCCGGCACGCATTTCCGTGCAAACCGAAATTCTAAGTTCTGGTCAACGGGCCAAATGAGATCGGGTCAACGGAATCCAATTCTGGAGATACCGTTGGATTCGTATCGACATTCTGGTTTCGTGAACATATAATTTGTTATATTTTGTAGACTTATTTTCTTGCACGTTTTTCGGTGCAAAACGGCTCCGACACGGACACCGTTTTGACCCGAAATTAACTTTTTGCCCTTGTGTCCAAATTGGACCGTTGGATAGGCTATCCTAGCTAATTTGACCATTCTGGACACGTTGGCGATGTTCATTTCATCGTCCGACAATGTTTGTTGATAATTTCTCTGAACTTAACCTTTTTATAATTAATTAATAATTAATTCATATAATGTTCGTATTTCGGGATTAGTACAACGAAACTGAGATCAGTCAATTCCAGTGATCTCACATCGCTGAAATTGACAAGTTGGATACGTGGATCACTATAATAAGATTATCAACCTTACCGATAATCTTCTTATCTCGATTTGCGTGTCGTAAGTTTCGACGTACGAATAACGAAGTACACTTTATTTTAGACTAGAATTGACCCTGATTGACCTAAGTTGACCAGTTAACCCAAAGTCAACTGTAAGTCAACACTTGACCTAGTTTGACTAGATTATTGACCGGAGTCGACCTAGAGTTGTTTTGACTTAGAAGAACCTAGAATAATATAGATTGCCTGTAGGGATTCATTTATTTTAACTTGAACACCTTGTAACCTGTGTTGCTTTAAATAGGACTCTGTGGCTTCAGTGGGACCTCCTATACTTATCAGCTGTTCAGGTTATCGAGGCGAGTACATTCTCTGATCATTTCATATCCTGCTTAGAATTATTTCTTGCAGTAGATTACTTTACTTGTACTATCACGTTGGTCACACGGATTGGTACTATATGGATCTCTACATGCGATGTTATCCCCCTCGGGAGCATCGGATACATTATGCTTGTGCGTTTCACTTACATCGTGTACTCCTGTGCTTTCATTTATATGTGCACTCCGGTGAACTTTGTACTCTCAGGTTCACGGAGCCCCCATGTATACTATCACGTGCACCCTATACGGGCCCCCATGTGATATTTTGTACAATAACATAACCTGTTTAGATCCTTGTGTATTGATTGGGGTACGGGGGAGTAGAATTGGGCATGTGAATAATACACCAGTAGTTTCTTATCAGAATCTCATCCTTAGTGTCTTATCAGAATCTCCTATGCCATTTACATATCCATATTGTACTCTGACTCACTAGTCACTGCTAGTTCTCTATGTATAGTAGATATTTATATTACAGTTCTCTTCTTGTTTATATACCGCATTTCCTTAGTACCTGTATCTTACTTTACTGCATGTTTTTACTTTCTAACCTGCTATGATCTGTTGAGATGTACTATACTCGCTCCAGTCCTGATTGGACCTGTTGATAAATTTTACAGATAGCCTGGAGGTGCCTGCTAGCCTAGAGGAGACACATTAGAGGTTGTTTATGTAGTTATTTCATTTTGTCTGGAGTTTTATTTACTTTATGGATTACTGTATCTTTATTTGAGTTTTGAGATGTACTTCTGGGTTCATGTATCTTAGACACTTAGACTTCTATCTCCTGTATTTATTTGGATTTCATGTTTTATCTATCCTTATCATGCTCTACCTTAGATGT
This sequence comes from Iris pallida, assembly GCA_029216955.1. Classification (NCBI taxonomy): domain Eukaryota; kingdom Viridiplantae; phylum Streptophyta; class Magnoliopsida; order Asparagales; family Iridaceae; genus Iris; species Iris pallida. The sequence continues at coordinate 6,450,671 of JANAVB010036820.1, read as the reverse complement.
GATTGAGTCTGTATCTGCTATATCACCTCCATTCGGGGAGTATAAACTGTTTAGTCTTATACTGTTAGATGCATTGAGACCTAGGACAGCGTTCTACCGCCGACACTGCGGCGTAGGCAGGGCGTTGTTACGTTCTCGTGCCCTAACTCTAGGGTGCGGGTCGTGACACATTTTTAGTGGTGGCCCATGCAGGTCGAGACTAAAGTGTAGTGGTATTCGAACTAGAGTACCACTACAGCCTGCAGTAGGATTAGGATATATTTTGAAGGTACTCAATCACAGATAGGAACCCTTGAGAGATTTTCGGGACGACCCTGGAGAATCTTATTTAACTTCGATTTGAAAACTCTCTTTTTCCTTGATTGATTCATTTTTACTTTTGTTGTTAAATTTGATTTTATGGATTATTGTTGAATTTGAGTTTGTATTTATTTTGATGGAAGATTTTCAAATTTTGAATTTTGATGATAGCTATTGCATTCGAGTTTGTATTTTGATGGATTTTGTTCATTTTGAATTTTGATGTTCGTTAATAAATTTGATTTGATTTTGAGTATTCATTATTGATTAATTTAATTTTTGGCAAGATGAAATTATATGGGCTAGGACATCTATGTTATGGAATCTAGTCTTCTATAGTCACATTAGCCAGCATGGTGAGGACATATAGTCTGACTCTGGATATATTTCTCGGGTGTGGGAATTTAAGATTTTTGCAGCCAAGCATGCGGCACCGCGAAAATGTTAAATACCATGATTCTAGAGATATGTGCATAAGTCAAGGGCTCTGTGATTATCGTAGCCTTGCTTACTAGTATGACAAGGATTTAGAGTACCATGATTTTGGATAGACGCATATGATTATCGGATTGCACCTTAAATATTTTTGACCATGTTTTCTCTACTTTTTCTCAGTCATTCAAAAAATTTTATTATTTGTTGTTTTGTCTAGTTTCCTATTATTTAACTCAGGAGTAAGTTTAGTTGGTTTTATAAACCTTATGAAATTTCTTGCTAGAAGTTTTCATAATACAATGAATCGATGATTTTGCTAGATTTTATCTTGGATTCGATAATTTGGCGCTGGGTTTCAAAATGGTTCTTCCTTAATCAGATAAGCAAAATAGATTTTATCGTTAATTCCTTCTTGCTATTAATCTTATATTAGATAATAATAAAATTGTCTTGATTTCGTCAATCACCTGCTTGCAATCTTGGTAGGAATCTAAATGTTAGTCTTAACGTAGAATTAATTTTTATTGGGACATGAGAATATGTATACGGATATATATAGCAGACACTTTGCCTAACACGTATGCATGCTACACTTGATTTTTCCACATATCTAGATACATATCGTTATGTTGTTGATGTCCAAATTTTTTTTATAACCAATATTTCTGGCTTTCTGCTTTTCCAGTTTAAATCCGTGATTTAGATATAAATTTCATGTTATTAGTTATGTTTACATCACTGCACATGTATGCTATACTTATAGTTTCAATTCAAAAAAAAATTGTTGAGTTTTGTGTTAATTTGTCAAACCTAAGACTGTGTACATATTAACCTTTAATGCTGAATTTCCAAATGTTAGTTCAAATTGCTGTTTTATTTTCTTAAATATAATATTGAGCTACCTTGTGGGAAGTAGGATATAAATTTAAGCTTCATATTCTTACATGCTAGTTTGTGATAAACATTGAGTTGGGTTTTAATGTTCAAGTTCTCCAAAACCCTGAAAACCAGTTACATGTTAACATTTTACATTGATTTCCATGTTTAGTTAAATTTCAGATTTAACATGTAATATCGAACTGTATGCGTGGATAAATGTATTGGTAATATGTTAGGGTTTCATTTCTATCATGCTAGGATGTATTGGGAGCATTGAAATTAGTTGTGATGTTTCGAACTCCTAAATTTTGAAATTGCATTATGTTAATATTATACTGGTTAAATGTTAGCTTATTTTCAGATTTTTTTTATGTAAATGCTGAACTAAAACCTGGTTTAACTTTTTAATACTAAGCTATAACCCTGTACAAGGACACACACACACACACACACTAACATAGTATATACTGTCATTTAACCTAATCTTCCTCTCTATGTTATGGTCATGTATCCATATAGATATATATAGCGTTTATACATCCATGTTATAATTTGTATAGATACATAACTAAGTCTCTACCTTTTTATATATATGGTTAGCCATGCATGTTATGAGTAAATAAGTTGCGTATTGTAGATTGTTTAACCAAAATTCCATGATTAGTGTAACTTGATAGCTGTTGTTTTGGAACCCAAATCCTCCTATACTCTTCATATATACTCACGTACACACACGCTTACTATCTAACAACATGAACATATCCCCATACACATGATGCTAGTTTTCCCTCTCTAATGCTCTCTATATTATATAATGCGATTGGATTTCAATGCAAGTGATTTTCAATTCCTTAGTTTTCAATTTGATTTTTTGTACCCTTTTAGATGATTGGTGGTTACCTTTCTTTATTTTTTTGATGAGTACCAGTTTTCATATGGGGTGGTAGACAACCTTATAGTTTTGATGGTTGTTGTTTCTGTATCTTTCTATTTTAGCACCCTGGATTGCTTGTGTGTTTGATACCCTATGACCGTTGGTTAGCATGACTAGTAAACCTAGATGAGACTTCACTGTCACCGTATGCCATGACCCTGGATATTGTCTTTTATTTGATGGTATGATTTGTCTAAGTTCTGGGACTTTGATTGTGGGGGTTTGACCTAGAGGGAGTAGGGACATTTTAATTTCGAGGACAAAATTTTTATAAGGTGGGTAGGATGTTAGCACCCTGAATTTTGGGTTGATTTTTTTTCATTTTATTTTATTTCCTGATTGATTGGTTTTGATAGATAATTTATTTTGTTATTTTTCCTTAAGTGTACTTTCCCGTGCCATTGATATTTGGAGTATCAGGGATGTTCAACTCTGGAAATCTTCTTCACGAGTTTTGGAGTGGACACGATTACCTTCATGACGGTATATAGTGTCCCATCCAAACTTGTTCCCTTGTACTCTTTCTGCTTCGCCGAACTTCGGGTCGGTTTAGACCATTTGATTGATATTTATTTTCCCACACTTTTCTTCGATCATTTTCAGCGCGTTACCATGACTTTTATTTTGGGAACGCAAGACCAGTCAGTTTCTTGAAACCAACTCCTCATTGATGATCTACTCGAGACGCTCGTCACCCATGACCTTCGTGTCCCACTCAGACACGTCATTTTGTGCTCCATTTGATTCGCACAACTTTCCGACGCGTGACCCGATTTTATTTCATTCTACGGCGTCACATTCATCTTCCAACTTGATTTGTGGGTCCCCTGTCGACCAAAACCTGTCAGCCCCAACTATGGACATGGCCCACTTTGAGCCCACTATCCGTCCGCCACTTGTGTCCCATTTATCAGAATCCCCATGTGCTACTTATTTCTCCATGATCATCGACGCCTATTTTTTAATTCAATTTTTGCACAATGTCCAGTTTTGATCCAATTCGGCTCCACCGAGTCCAGTCCAGCTCCATGATTTTCTCCATCATGACACCCTCGTATTTTTCTTGCCCAAAAATGATAGTACTCTTCTACATATTTTTTCTATATTTTAATAGAAATTTCTATTGAATTAATCTCCATTGGAAAGACCTATTTTTTGCTAATTTATTCCTAGCCTTTGGATTGTTCCATCTAATCATCACCATTCATTTCCTACACTCCCCTCACATTCACACAGCCAATGTTGGCCGGCCCTAATTTCTAGGAAGAGCCAACTCATCTCTCTCTCATTAATTGTTCTTCTCTCTCTCCTTCTTTTTCTTTCCAAAAATAACACCAACACCCATACCATGCACAGCAGCTCACCACTCCATCTCCTTCTCACCACCCGACCTTACCCCATGGCTGTCCCGACCACCATCCTCCTCCCTTGGCCGTCGGCCTCCACCATGGTCAACCCCACCATTCTCCTCCTTCTTCCATCTCCTTCCTCCTAAGCAAACACCACCACCACCATCATAAGCAACCACCACCACCACCATCATAAGCAACCACCACCACCACTGCAACCACAGCCCCCATGGCCCGACCTCACTCTCCCCTGGCCGACACCAGCCCCTCCGGCCAGCTTCGCCGTCGGCAGCCACCTCAACACCACCCTCCTTCATTCTCCTCCCGACCTCTCCTTCCCGCACCACTTCAAACCAACCGGCCACCACCGGCCTCCACAGCCTCCCCTCGGCCACGGCCCCTTGGCGTGTGCAACTGCCGCGCTAGGCCGTACCCTCACCGATCGGGCTGGCCGTGCGCAGCCCCGCATGCAGCCCGCGCGACAGCGGCAGCAGCCACGCGCCAGGCGCGCGTGCGCGCGAACGGCGCTGGCGCCGTCGCCGGCCACCGTGCTCCGGCGACCCCCATCGTGGGTGGCCCCCCCTCGGGCGCACCCTATGCTGCCTTTCCCTGGCGGCCAACGTCCTCCGGGACGCGCCGTCGAGGCGATTCGTGCGTTTTGCACGACGTCCCGTCGTGACGCGCACGAAATGAAGTTCGTTTTGGCGCCCCGTCGCAACAACTTCGCACACATTTTCCCGGAGATCCGACCGTTGGATCGGCGATTTCTTCGCTCCGTCGCAATCTCGGTATATCCACCTTCGCTCATGTCAATTTTCGTCCGTTAATTTTATCGTTTGATACATCAAAACCGGCCACCAAGTTGACCGTTTAAATTGTATTTAATTTGGACAGTTTCGCGGGGCCAACTTCGTCAGCTTGTATCTCCTCCACCGCAGCTCCATTTGGCGTGCTACTAGTTCTGGTGCGAAGCTGGTATAACCCTCTTGCTACCCCTTCAGTTTCGTTTCATTGTGAGCTTGTTTGATTGGTTGAATTCGACGCCAAAATTGGTCGTCCGAATTCGTAATTTCCAACTTGTAAAATTCCATTTTTGAACACGGGACTCCAGATTTCATTTCTGACACCACCATTAGACTTGTGGCATCGTTCTGGCTTGTTTTCATATAAAATTTGTTAGATTTGGAGAACGTGGGCACGGGCACGTTTTTCGGTGCAAAGCGGGTCCCACATTCTGGGTCAACAGGATTTTTTGATGCCGGCTCATCGGAATCCAATTCCGGATATACCGTTGAGTTCGTATCGTCATTCTGGACTCGTTGACATATAATTTGCTAGGTTTTGGTGGACATTGGGTCTGGCACGCATTTCGGTGCAAGTCGGATACCAATATCCGGGTCAATTGGTCATTTTGAGATCGGCTCATCGGAATCCAATTCCGGTGATACCGTTGAGTTCATATCATCATTCTGGACTCGTTGACAGGTAGTTTGCTGAGTTTTGAGAACTTTGGCTCCGGCACGTATTTCCGTGCAAATCGGAATTCCAAGTTCTGGTCAACGGGCCAAATGAGATCGGGTCAACGGAATCCAATTCTGGAGATACCGTTGGGTTCGTATCGACATTCTGGTTTCGTGGACATATAATTTGTTATATTTTGTAGACTTGTTTTCTTGTACGTTTTTCGGTGCAAAACGACTCCGACACGGATACCGTTTTGACCCGAAATTAACACTTTGCCCTTGTGTCCAAATTGGACCGTTGGGTAGGCTATCCTAGCTAATTTGACCATTCTGGACACGTTGGCGATGTTCATTTCATCGTCCGACAATGTTTGTTGATAATTTCTCTGAACTTAACCTTTTTATAATTAATTAATAATTAATTCATATAATGTTCGTATTTCGGGATTAGTACAACGAAACTGAGATCAGTCAATTCCAGTGATCTCACATCGCTGAAATTGATAAGTTGGATACATGGATCACTATAATAAGATTATCAACCTTACCGATAATCTTCTTATCTCGATTTGCGTGTCGTAAGTTTCGACGTACGAATAACGAAGTACACTTTATTTTAGACTAGAATTGACCCTGATTGACCTAAGTTGACCAGTTGACCCAAAGTCAACTGTAAGTCAACACTTGACCTAGTTTGACTAGATTATTGACCGGAGTCGACCTAGAGTTGTTTTGACTTAGAAGAACCTAGAATAATATAGATTGCCTGTAGGGATTCATTTATTTTAACTTGAACACCTTGTAACCTGTGTTGCTTTAAATAGGACTCTGTGGCTTCAGTGGGACCTCATATACTTATCAGCTGTTCAGGTTATCGAGGCGAGTACATTCTCTGATCATTTCATATCCTGCTTAGAATTATTTCCTGCAGTAGATTACTTTACTTGTACTATCACGTTGGTCACACGGATTGGTACTATATGGATCTCTACATGCGATGTTATCCCCCTCGGAAGCATCGGGTACATTGTGCTTGTGCGTTTCACTTACATCGTGTACTCCTGTGCTTTCATTTACATGTGCACTCCGGTGAACTTTGTACTCTCAGGTTCACGGAGCCCCCATGTATACTATCACGTGCACCCTATACGGGCCCCCATGTGATATCTTGTACAATAACATAACCTGTTTAGATCCTTGTGTATTGATTGGGGTACGGGGGAGTAGAATTGGGCATGTGAATAACACACCAGTAGTTTCTTATCAGAATCTCATCCTTAGTGTCTTATCAGAATCTCCTATGCCATTTACATGTCCATATTGTACTCTGACTCACTAGTCACTGCTAGTTCTCTATGTATAGTAGATATTTATATTACAGTTCTCTTTCTGTTTACATACCGCATTTTCTTAGTACCTGTATCTTACTTTACTGCATGTTTTTACTTTCTAACCTGCTATGATCTGGTGAGATGTACTGTACTCGCTCCAGTCCTGACTGGACCTGTTGATAAATTTTATAGATAGAGGTGCCTGCTAGCCTAGAGGAGACACATTAGAGGTTGTTTAGGTAGTTATTTCATTTTGTCTGGAGTTGTATTTACTTTATGGATTACTGTATCTTTATTTGAGTTTTGAGATGTACTTCTGGGTTCATGTATCTTAGACACTTATACTTCTATCTCCTGTATTTATTTGGATTTCATGTTTTATCTATCCTTATCATGCTCTACCTTAGATGTGATTGAGTCTGTATCTGCTATGTCACCCTCATTCGGGGAGTATAAACTGTTTAGTCTTATACTGTTAGATGCATTGAGACCTAGGACAGTGTTCTACCGCCGACACTATGGCGTAGGCTGGGCGTTGTTACGTTCTCGTGCCCTAACTCTAGGGTGTGGGTCGTGACAAATAGTTTTTTGGATGCGGAAGGTCGTCCAAAAGCTAGTTGCAAGCATTATAAGAAAGAATATCACTGTCATAGCAAATTAAACGGGACAACCACTGTAAAAAATCATTGGATTGTATGTCCTTTGAATCCAGGAAACCATGACTCTACTCAGTCAATACTAAACTTGCAACCAAATGCAAAGGGCACGGATAAGATACTAACTAGTTGGAAATTTAATCAAGATGAAGTAAGAAAAGCTTTGACACGTATGGTGATTATTGATGAGCTTCCATTTCGGATGGTTGAATGTGAAGGTTTTAGAAACTTTATGTGTGTTGCGTGTCCAATCTTTCGTATTCCATCGAGGTGGACCGTGGCACGAGATTGTTTCGATATTTACTCTATTGAAAAGAGTAAGTTCAAAACATTTTTGAGAGAGTCTAAACAAATGGTTTGTCTAACTACGGATTCATGGAAATCGTTACAGATGATAAATTACATGTGTCTTACAGTATATTATATAAATGATGACTAGGAATTAAAGAAAAAATTATAAATTTTTGTCCAATTTCCAGTCATAAAGGGGAGGCTATCGGGAAAGCGGTAGAGACATGTTTGCTTGATTGGGGTTTTGATAGGGTATTTACTATCACAGTTGATAATGCTAGTTCTAACGATGTTGCTATTTCTTATTTGAGCAAGAAAATACAAAATTGGTAAAATAGCATTCTTAATTGCAAGTATTTACATATGAGATGCATCGCTCATATTGTAAATCTCGTTGTGGTTGATGGTTTAAAGTTGATGTCTTCATCGGTTTCTCGTGTTAGAAATACAGTAAGATATGTGAGACACTCTTCTAGTAGATTCCAGAAATTTAAGGAATGTGTTGAAGCCGAAAAGATACAAAGCAAGAAGTTATTGTGTCTTGATGTGAGCACCCTTTGGAATTCTACATTTCTTATGTTAGACACGCTCAATGGTTTGAGAGTGCCTTTGAGAGATTTGCATCTATTGATCCATGGTTCAAAGTAGAGCTAGCGGAGCATGGTGGGTATCCTACTGATGAAGATTAGTCTAATGCAAGAAGATTATGCACTTTTCTTGAACACTTTTATGAACTCACAAAGCGTATCTCCGGTTCCTTGTATGTCACTTGCAATAACTTTTTTGATGAAATCACATAAATTGACAATCTATTGCGCACTTTAAAAGAGAGTAGTGACTTTGACTTAGCTACCATGGCCGATAAAATAAGGGAGAAGTATGATAAGTATTGGGGGATATCGAAAAGATAAATATGATTATATTTATTGCACCAATTCTTGATCCAATACATAAGTTGGAGTACGTGGAGTATGCTCTTGATCAACTATATGGTGTGAAAAAGAGCGATTCCATGAAAAAGAAAGTGAAAATCGTTGCGTACTCTATGTTTAATGAGTACAAAAACATTAGCACTTCTCAAGTTGGTGGCACTTCTAGTGATAGAGTTCAAACTCCTAGTGAAAATTACCCGGTGGCATCCTTGCAATTGAAAAAGTTCATGAAGGTCCAATTCAAGAAGCATAAGATGGAATTGGGAGGTGGTGATACTAAATCAGAGCTTGACCGTTATCTAGATGAGAGTACCGTGGATGATGATGATGATAAAAGTGATGATTTTAATCTTTTGGGATGGTGGAAGCTTAATTCTCCTCGTTTTTCGATCCTCTCAAAGATGGCTAGAGATGTCTTGGCCGTTCCCATATCTACCGTAGCTTCCGAGTCGGCTTTTAGTACGGGTGGTCGTGTCCTTGATGCTTATAGGAGCTCTTTGACTCCCAAAATTGCTCAAGCACTTATTTGTTGTCAAGATTGGTTTAGGAGGCCTTCGGATTGACCTGTTGTGTCTATTATTGAAGAGGATTTTGAGGACGTCTACAAACTTGAAATGGGTAATTTAATTTTTTTTAAATTGTATTACATTTTCTAATTTCGTAGTAGTTGTGTTTTAACTTGTTCATTTATTTGTTCTTATCATTAGATTTGGGTAGGTTAACTGTGGCGTCAACATCAACAAGCGAGGTTTGATTACTTGGGAACAAATATCAAATGTCTGTAATATTCTATTTGAACTCTGTAGGAATGTTATTTTGTCTGCTACGCTCTATGATGGATACTGATTACTCTGTCATTTTGGTAGGAAAACCTAATTATGCTCTTTAGTTTACTCTGTTAATTTTGGAGTCAAAGAACTGGTGTACTCTTTACTGCTGCTACTAGTAGTATGTAATTCCATTTACTATGCTCTTATGTTGTGTGCATGATATGCTCTTTATTTTACTGCTTCTACTCTGTTTGTAATATTCTATTTGTGCATGAACAGCAGCCATTTGTGCATGACTTGCTCTCTGTTTGCAGTGGCGTGGCATTTAATGCAGCTAGTGGCGAGGCAATTGTTGCAGCCATTTGTGCATGAACTGCAGCCATTTTGTGAATAGTTATTTATTGGTTTTCTTGAAAATTTTACTAACATATTAAACTAGAAAGTGGCAATGATGATTACGGCTTGAGAAAGTGTGTAATTGATACTACATGGCATCATACTATCAGTCTATGATGCATAAATAAGCCATCTGAGCCATATTATACTTTCTTTCCTTCTTGTCTTCTATTTTTGGTGCATGCAGGATGCAGCTCTGTCAGTGGAATTGAATCAATTGCATCCTTTTGGAACGTCGATGCCCAATGGTAAATTGTGTAAACCACCCTGCTGTAAATTTTCCCACAAAGACGGTATGAAATGACATTGAAGTTAGCTAATACGTATATAATACTATTGCAGGTCAGAAGAGTATTCAGCCAAGCGTTGAAAATGTAGTGCAGATAGAAATGAATCCAGCCCCAGGGTCAGAACTGGAAATGGAACAGGAACCTGCTGGAGCATCCCCCCTCTCAACTCTCAAGGATGTAATATCGATTCTTACCCGAATAATAATATGCCTCCTGGTGGTCATGATTTGTCAAACTTAATTTGTTACTGGAATTTGTCACCATTTTTGTGAAACTTAAAGTGTTGATGACACATTTTGTAGTTTTGCTACATTCATGACCAAGGAGGCTTGGATAAGAGAACTCTGTATTTTGCATTGTTCATTTAGACATTAGTAGTAGAACTGTAGAAGTTCCTCACTGAAAGACAAGTTCGACATCCAATACTGTGTTTCAAACTATATTTACCTTTCTGTTTTGAGTTGAGATGGATCTGGAAAAGTGGGCTATATAGAGATGTAGCTGATACTGCATTTCTTGTTGTTGCCTTTTTTTTCTTGTTGAAGCAGTTAGCAGCCTAGCCTTTGAATGTTAAATTGGATGATGGACTTTGAATAATATAGAGATGTAGCTGATACTATATTTACCTTTCTTTTTTTGGATGATGGACTTTGAATAATTTTAATGTTAAATTGTAATGGGCCGGCCCATTATATGAAAGCCCACGAACCGAATGAACCGATAAACCAAAACGATTTATTTCGGTTCGGTTCAAGTTCGGTTTTGAAGTTAATCGGTTCGGTGCGGTTTACAATTTGGCCGGTTCGGTTCATGTTCGGTTTTACTATTACCGGTTCGGTTTGAACCGAACCGAACCGATGCTCACCCCTAAATAATATGACTTCTTTTTAACTACCACTAAAGTCTGTTACCTTATTAGTATAGGAAGGAAAAGAATATAAAGAATATTACTTACAAAAATTGTAATCAAAGTTCAGACATTGGAGTCAATGCCCTCCATTGCCACAAGTTGTAGACTTGCTAAGTATATATGGATATGAATGGATCACTAATAAATTCAACTGACAATGGATTCCAGTTGTTTGGTTGATTATAACTCATAGAATTTTAGGCAATTTTCTATTGATAGCTAACTCATAAATTCAACTGCTTGTTTATTAACCAGGAACACTAATGTTTCCCCCTATATTTGTGTAGGTTGGATGAAGTAAGAGGATTTCTGAGGAGCTTTGGTTGTGGATAGGCTCGAAGGATTCGAGCTAAATTTTGGATATGCAACATTTTGGATATATGTATGGAAACAATTAAACGATGACTACGCTGTTAATGTTTAATTTTGGAGAAATTATGAAGGATTTTAAATGTTCTTGACAGTGAAATTAATGAATTTACTTATGTTCGGAATTCATTTTGTGATTGATTCGTCGAGAAGAATTTAAATTTTTGAATACCCGCATTCAATGTATATATGTAATAGATATCTGTGACATTCTGTATATCTGTAATGCTATTTTGATGTGCTGCAATACTATTCTGATGTGAATTGTTTCTTTACACTAATATATTCTGCAATAGCATTCTGGTATGCTATTGGTGCACATATAATAGCGCGAAAGAAACGTTGTAAAAACTAATTTGCATCGAAAAGCTATTAACAAACAATAACATACAGGAATGCAATTAAAATCAACAGCGTTCACGAACGCCATAAATAACTTATAGCGTTAACAAACGTTATTAAGAAACTATAGCGTTCGTAAATGCTATGTAAACTCTATAGCATTTGTCACTGCTATAACAAGTCTATAGCGTTCATGGACGCTATAGTAACTCAATATCGTTCATGAATGCTATTACTTTCCTATAGCGTTCTTAAATGCTATAACGCTGGTATAGCGTTCTTAAATGCTATAACCTGTCTATAGCGCCATGGAATGCTATAATCCATCAATAGCATTCATGAACGCTATAACTTTATAGCGTTCTTGTACATGGAGCAATTATAGCGGGGGCATTTATAGCGGACAGAATACGTTATAATAGCATTCTACAGCGTTCTGAGCACGCTATCGTATCACATATCTGTTGTAGTGATCCAATATCTCATCATCGAAATAGTGGACTACCCCTACCACCAAACAAGGATAAGGGGTAGCACACTATTCTGTGATACGATATTGTCCCAAGCTACTAATGGGGTGACATGACATTGACTAAGGTTGCCTAACCATTCTACTGTGTTCATGCAGTTAAGAACAAACCTTCAACGCATGGGCACTCTGGCTCAGGTGCAAGAACTCAGGTATGGTCCCATCAGATACCAGGGACCTCAAAGCATAACATTCATTGAATGTCAGAGGCCAGCAGGAAATCAGGTATCAGGATCCAGGACCGTATCTCCAGCGGAGATAACCGACAATAATAGGAAAGTGCATACGTGGCCCATACGTTAAGGAACTGGTCTTCCCACCCAATGCCTAGTAGAGTCATATCCATGACTCATATACCTCTACTAACTTCCAAGTCTCCTAACATGCCTCTATTAGCAGTTAGCCCTAACACATGCGCACAGGTGATCAACCATCACGCAAGTACCTCAACATGCTACTCATCTCACACATAACTCATGGTACAACTGTGTCAAGGTTTATGTTATACACTACAAATGGTAGTCCCTTAACTCTAGGTCCATATGCAATCAAAGGATAATAAGTATAGTAAAGCTAATATCACTGAGCAGGCAATAAATCAGGAACTGTAATAATGGTATAGCTACAAAAACTGAAAATAAGTAAACAGTGATATGTAATAACAAAAATGCAGACTAAATATAAGCAGTAAATGTGGCAAGGTATCTTGCCTGAGGTTGTGTGCAAAAGGGCGACGTCCAATAGCTCGAACCGTCAGAATAGTGAAACGATGAAAGACAAATCCCGTATACGTCCTCGGATGCTGAAATAAACACCACGAACGTGTTCGGAATATAAGATATGTCTAGAAAATGCCTGTCCAAAAGTCCAATTCTGGAACAGTGGCAAAATCATAATTTTGGGTCAAACTGATGTCCGCCGTTGGACCCATTTTGTACCGAAATGCGTGCTAGAACCTATGGTCTCTAAAGTCGTCAAACTATATGTCTACAGGTCTGGTTTGAGGAGACGAACCCAACCGTATGACCAAAGTTGGATTTCGGCGGGCCGTGCACAATTTCGCCCGTTGGATCGGATCGCGGGTCCGCCAAACAGGCGTTTCGATCGACCTTCTTAGAATCGGACCAAACTTGGCATACATGACCAGAAAAATGATTCGGTCCTGCTGGCACAAGTTTCGTCTCGATTTGACGAACGTACACAAAGTAATTGGAGAATTTACAAAGAAGTCGATATGGTGAATTTTGACGGATATACATCAAATTCGTCGCGCACACGTGACCAATTTGAATTCCGTCAAAGCCCACACGTCTACGAAGTCAATACGCACATTTTGATGCTTTCGGTTCGCGACCACGTCGCCCGGTTTGGCGTGATGTACATCGTATCGGAAAGATTTTTTAATTTTCAATTTACAAAAACTAAGTTTTTCTGGATTTTTGAAATAAAATAACTTTGTGTATAATTAATAAAATCAGGATCTATAAGATAGGTTTTAATCTAGTATATGTTGTCTATAACTTCCTTCAGATGGTTTTCTGAAATTCCTATTTTTTGTTTCGCAATCCGTCTTCCAAATCAAGATATTTGCCTAAGATTCTGTCTGTTTTCGAACAGCTTTTGCTTGACTTTGGGTCGATTTCTTGGACAGGTCGTGTGACTACATCAAAACCTAATTACTAGGGTTTAAAGTCGTATAGGTTGTCTATGCATAGGACCAATCAGATCAAAATTTGATCGTACATTTAAAATAAACTGTGATACATGGCATAACTTGTTAGAACTTACTGTTCAGTTATATTTCCTGCTGTGTATTATTTTTCTTACACGTTAAACCTAGATTTAAGGGACCACCTTGTGTGTTGCATTCATTGGCCTTGACACGTTGTACCACGAAGTTGTGTGTCGCATGTAGAACACGGACATGCGTGACTGGCTGGCCACCGGTGCGTATAAGCCGTGTGATAGTAATAACCGCTAATAGAGGTTGCATGCTTAGTTTGACTTAGTGGTTAATAGAGGTTTTGTGTTGTGGACACAACATAGTAGGCATTGGGCAGGGAGGACAATTCCTTAGCGTATGGGCTTTGATGCACTTTTCCTTTTGTAACCCGTGAGCTCCGCCGGAGACGCGGGTGAGATTACCCATGATTTACTGACGGCCATTGACGTTCTGCGGAACGTTATGCTCTTATTGATTGGGCCTCTGGTGCCCCAAGGGGGGACTATGCCGATCCTATTTAGCCAGGGCCCATGCGTAGGAAGGATTGTTCTTAACTACATTTTACTTAGAACGGTTAGGCTACCTTATCCGTTAGGTATGAGTACTTTTGGTTCGGGTACTTGTATCTGACCGTGGCTTAGAACAATAACTTATCGCGGATTAGTTCATCACATCTTGTCCTTGTTTGGTTGTAGGTGTGACTTACTAATTCGATGAGAAGGTATTGAACCTTGTTGGGGTCCGGATACCATATTGGATTCATAGCATGGAAAGATACGTCACCGTGAATTAGTTTACCATCTCCTATCCTTGTTTGGTTAGGGGGATGGTAAGCTAGTTCAATAGGTGTGTATTGGACCATGTTATAATTCAATTGACTTATTTATTTGAGCAATATTTATTCAGTTTATATGGCATGATATTATGTGTCTTGTTATGTCCCTCTAAGAACCTGGTTATCTCGCCAGGTGTGTGCTCTTGTCTTTCGCAGGTGTTCTAGCAGTAGCCATGATTATCACTATTTCTTCGAGGATGATTGTGCTTGGATCGTCTTCTCTTCGCTCGCCAAAATCATTTCTTTTCTCATGTATTTTTCCTTTACTTGTTGGTAGTGGATTTGTCTCCGTCTAATATATTGTATCAAAATAATTCATTATCATTATATGATATCTTTTATTCATTTATTTTGTGTGGATGAGATTAGTTATGGTTCTACTGCATTTTACAGCTTACGTATATTTATTATACGGCTGGCATGTCTACGTTTCTAGTCCTACGTATTTTGGGACTGGGGCGTTACACTTGCGGTATATGTAGATGATATGATTATCACAGGCGATGATGAGCAGGAGATCGCCCAACTCAAAGAAAAGCTTGGCAAGGAGTTCGAGGTGAAGGATCTTGGCCCTCTTCGATACTTCCTTGGGATTGAGATTGCTCGAGATAATGAAGGAATCATTCTTTCTCAAAGGAAGTACGCACTGGACCTGCTTACGGAAACGGGGATGATAGGATGCAAACCAGCTACAACACCGATAGACCAGAAGTTCAAACTGGATGCTGAAGCTGGAGAACCAGTTGACCGGGATAGATATCAGAGATTGGTGGGCAAGTTGATTTACTTGAGCCACACTCGACCTGATATCAGCTTTGCGGTCAGTGTAGTGAGCCGCTACATACATGACCCCCGGAAGGGTCATATGGACACAGTATACCAGATTCTGAGGTACTTAAAGGGAGCCCCCGGGAAGGGACTAATCTTCAGAAGAAATAATCATGTAAGAATCGAGGGCTATATTGTGATTTCGACTGGGCTAGCTGTGCTGACGACAGGAGATCCACATCGGGCTACTGTATATTTGTAGGAGGCAACTTGGTCTCTTGGAGGAGTAAGAAGAGTCAGTGGTGGAAAGATCAACAGCTGAAGCAGATTATAGAGCTATGGCCTTGGGAGTCACAGAACTATTATGGTTGAAGAATATGCTGACGGAACAAAAGCTGGACTAGGGAGCCAAGATGAATCTATGGTGTAACAACCAGTCAGCTATTAGTATTGCCAACAATCCAGTACTGCATGACAGGTCCAAGCATATCGAGATTGACAGATTTTTCATCAAAAAAAAGCTGGAGAAAGGAGTACTAGAGCTGGGCTACGTTCCAACCAAAGATCAGGTAGCAGACGGACTGACAAAGGGACTTTGTTCTATCAACATGATGAGAGGATGTGACAAGATGGGTTTAGTGAATATCTTTCGCCCATCTTGAAGGGGAGTGTTGATATGTGTTAATTGTTATTGGGCTTTAGTCCCACATTGCCTAAAATGATAGGAGAGGAGGCTAGCCTCTCCTATATATATGTAGTCTCTATTCCAATAATAATCACTTAAAATCTCAACAATTGGATTTTGATTTCACGATCCAAACAACAAGCTTCATGGCCGTCTTTTCTTACCTTCTCGAAACATAAAAGAAACAATGTGAAAAATGATAAATTATCAAAGAAGAATAAATCAGGCAAGCCAAAACATAGTAACCCTTGTAACCACAAAACATTTAATATATTTCCAACAGAACACATCTTAGAAAAGTATCAAAAACTATAGGCAACTCTCTTAACATGAACTTGCCTCGCTATAAGCATTAAGAAACTATTGGGTTTCAAAGAAATCCTTCTACATATATGGTAAAATGACTTCAGTAGACACTTTACTAATAACCTATGTCATGCATAAACAATCAGTTTAGTGGTTGCAGGAAGGTGTGGACTTCTTGTGATACGCATTGAGAGAGATAATAAGGTTGTGTTATATATTTATCCACACATTAATGAAACAAACATGTTACAAGACAGTTTCATATGTTTATCTAACAAAATAGTAGTGCTTATCTATGATACATATCCAGAAATCGTATTTTCCATTGGATTTAACAATGAGGTAAAGACCAGAATATCATAGTTTGGAATATCATGGATGTCGATAATATTAGCAACCTGAAGGATCAAATACACTTCTACGTGAGCATAAACATCATAGGGTAAATCTGGGACATACAAAAGCACCAGCACATGACAAAACTATGAAAGCTTCTCCTTTGTACCTTCTAGTCATGACTATGACTGAAATTGATAATAGTATAATACCTTGTCATTTTATGTCTAAAGAGGCAATAAAAAGTATGCATTGGAACTTACATCACGTGTTTAGTTTCACCATTAAAAAGATTGTCACTCTCTGCAGTTCTCTGCAAACATCAAATAAAAGAGCTTACATACAAGTGTAATAACATAAACTAGAATGATCCAGACTGAAAGCTTAAGAGAAGCAGTAAGTACCTGAACAATAATTGTTAGGGCATAAAAATAAAGCTTTTCCAGTAGGTGAGATGATAAGTGCTTGTTGTCAAGGTACTTGATTTTTTGACTCTAGATTGAAGAGTTTTTCTTCGATCCTGTCGCAAGTACAAAGAAGTGCTTAGCCTACTTGATGTTAGAATGTTGTACATAATATTTGCAAAACAAAAGTAAATATAAATAACAATGAATTCCTTAAAACAAAGAAAACCACCATTGCATAGAATCTTGAAGCTGATCAACTTTGCCTTCAACATCTCCAACTTTCTTCAAGAGTTCACCATTCTATCCATTGCTTCTTCATATGTTTTTTTGCTTCATCAGTTGATTGCCTCTCCAAGAGCACCAAAAACTGAAAATAATATAAGAATATATTTTGTCCCACATTGATATTACTTACATTTTTCAGAAAACTAATGCTCACCTCTTAATTGGCAATATAATATATGTATCAAAGTAAATATATTTTCTATCTTCAACTTAGAAGGTTACTTATATTTTTCCATGTAAATTTGAAAGTACATTTTAGTGTATTATATCTTCCAGTCATAACAAATGGTTAGAAACAATAATATGTATAAAAGGGATTATAGCTATGTACCAACTAATTTAACTTCATATTTTTCCATGATAAATTCCATAGAACATGTCAAGTGTATGCAATTGAGTATAAGAAAATGTGGGCACTTTTGTGCATGATCCAGTGTTCCCATGCTAATTTAATCTGTGGTCATGACACATTGTCTATTTACTACTATTTGTAATAGCTTGTTGCATAATTTAATAAGAATTATAAAAGTTCTTTAAATTGAAGAAACTTCCTCATAACGTGAAGCTTCCAGAGTGACAAGGTCAGCATGCCAAAATGGCTGGGTTTGATAGGTTATAAGACACATAGAACACATTGGAAGACATACATGACATGATAATTCTAGGAATATTTTGATATAATTAGTACCAACTCCTAATATATTTAAATAATAAGCTAGTATTCCATGAAAATACAATAATTGGGACTAGTATTTTTGATATGTAGGTCCATCACATTTTGTTGAAAATGTTTGGACGTGCAATGGATTGGAGACTGACTGGCCTCAACACACACACATTATAAAATGATAGGAGTTAAAAAAATGCTACTGAAAAAGAGAGTAGATAATTGAGATAAACCATTCTCTGATATAAAACTGAATAAAAGCAGTGTATAGGTGTGATTTACCAATTAAAATCATATCCCTTTGTCATACAGATCCAATAGGTGAAGTTTGGCCTACCTTTAAGTGCTCGACTTAGCAGTTAGTGAATCAACCTTTTCAGTGTCTCGTACTATGATAGGGGTTTCCTTATTCAGATGAGGGGTTTCTTCAATTGCTTTACAAGAAGCCTCTCTTTTCTTATTAAGCAGGGAATTTATGTCATTCACT
Organism: Iris pallida; assembly: GCA_029216955.1. Classification (NCBI taxonomy): domain Eukaryota; kingdom Viridiplantae; phylum Streptophyta; class Magnoliopsida; order Asparagales; family Iridaceae; genus Iris; species Iris pallida. The sequence continues at coordinate 6,431,996 of JANAVB010036820.1, read as the reverse complement.
TGTAGTTGTATCTCTTGCAAAGCGTCATGCAGCTTACCAATTTCTGTTGCTTTTGCCTCCTCCACATATGTTTGCATTAACAAACCATCTAAGGTTAACAAACAAACCTAGATACTCTGACTCCCCAGTATAGCTAGGTAAAAAGGTGAATGCTTACAATATATAAGATATATGTTATCTTTCTATTGCAACTTATGGAGCAAAAGGAATCAAGTTTAATAAAATTGTCACGACCCGGTCCCAAATTGTTGGGTCGAATCGGATCATTCCCAGCCTGCACCGTTGTGAGACGGCGGCAGTAAGCTGTATCCAAATGCAGGTAATCACAACAACACAATATATTTTGTCACAACATCTAAATTTCGAATATTAAAACTTGTCCAACAAAAAGTATTTAATACATCAGATAAAATAAAAATTGTCTTTTTATTCAAACATCAAAACTAAAAGGAAAATCATCATCTAGGAAGTTGGCTCGTCAGCCAGAGAATCATCGTCCTCCAAATGGGACTCTGGCAGAACAGCTGGATAAAGCACCGGGTCGTAGTAGCTATTTATCAATAGCTCAGCTTCATCAAAGGAACCTATTGGGGGTGGGGGATCCAGTCAGGAAAGGAGCAAAGTACAATTATGAAAATTTAAAAATTCAACTAATAATTAGAAATTTGCAATTTAAACAGTTTAAATACTTGAATAATATTATCCAGCAATTTTCCACAATTAAAAACAATGTGATTTGAGTATATAGTGCTTATGACCGGCTTGAGTATATAATTGCTGAATATTAAAAATAATATGATTTGAGTATATAAAAACAATGTGATTTGAGTATTAAAAACAATGTGATTTGAGTATATAATTGCTGAATAATATTATCCAGCAATTATCCAGCAATTCCAATCTATCCAACCCAAGAGTAGGTTTATATCAAAATCACAGAAAACTTTTCGAACTATAAAATTCGGAAAACTCGAAATATAACTCGAAAATCCGAAAAACCACAGAACCTCTCTAAGGAAAATGGTCACAGAGCCATTTCCGAAAAATTTGAACTTCTCTCGGAACTTCTGAAAAACCACAGAACCACAGAATCATAGAACAACAACAAATCTACATAATCATTTCGAAAGGGAGTTCAGAAAATCCAAATCCGCGAATCAATCCGATTCCCATAGCGGGGTCGAGGATCATGTCATCATCGACACTAAATGGGAGGGACAAAGGAACACTGAAGATACCTGGGGTGCTCGGCTAGAGCTCTCAGATGAAAAAGAGGAGAAAACAAAAAACTCGCGGATCTCAAAAAAATCCAAAACACGCGGACAGCGAAACGTGCCTCGGAAAACACAGATCTGGACAGCAAACCGGGGCACGAGAATGGCAGCACGCACAGGAAGATGTGCACGGGCAGCTTGCACAAGCGTCGGGGCTCGAACGGCGAGAGGCGGCCGGGTTCGCCGAGGGCCGGCGGGCAGCGGGGCGCGAAGGGGATCGGGCAGCCGGGTTCGCCGAGGGCCGGCGAGCAGCGGGTGCACGGCTCAGGCGGAGGGGTCGCCGGCGAAAAGGGCTCGGCTCGTCTCGGAAAGCTAGGGCACGGGAGTTTGGGAGAGTGGATGAGGAGAATGAAGAGAAGGGGGTTTATATAGGAAGAATTTTTTTTGGGGTTTCGGAACCCAAAGGCCATGGCTGTTCGGGGAGGTGAACGAAGCGGTTTGGGAGTCGAGGGGGTCGGCCGAGCGAACGTTTGAGAAGGAAAGGAAAGGTTTCCTTTCTCTCAGAATTAGAGAATTGAGAGAGAGAGAAAAAAAGTGAGTTAATGAGAGTTAAAAGAAAGTTACAGGAAATAAAAGAATTCTTTTGTTTTTAATAAAGAAATTGATATTTATTTATTTATAAATATATACTAAGGGACTTCCGAATTAACTTCGAAAACTGAACTTGGGTTCGAGATGGATTCGGGACGGTTTGGTCCAACACTAAAATCCTAGAATTATTAATTATTTCTAAAAATATAGTTTTCCTAAAAATGATAATAATTAATTTAGCAATATATTATACAATTAAATAAATAAAAAATTTACGAGTTCACCAAACACTAAAATATTCAGAAATATTAATTATAATAAATAAAAATAACATTGAATTAATTAATTAAAATTACGGGTTTCACAACCTTCCCTCCTTAGAAAATTTTGTCCTCGAAATTAAAGGATAGGGTTAGGAATTACCTTAGGTCTCAAATAGATACGGATACTGCTCCCGCATCTCATCTTCTCGCTCCTAGGTAGACTCGCCTGGAGAATTATGCCGCCACATCACTCTGACTATGGGTGTCACAGATTTCCTGGTTTTCTTCTAACCTCTGTCTAAAATTGCCACTGGCTTCTCTGGTACTGTGAGACTGGGTCCAATCTCCAGCTCTGAATGGTCCAAGATGTGGCTCGGATCCGGGATGTAGCGTCTGAGCTGTGAAATGTGGAAGACGTTGTGCACGCCTTCAAGATTAGCTGGTAGAGCTAATCGGTACGCTACTTCTCCAATTCGGCTCAAAACTTCGAATGGGCCGATGTACCTGGGGCTCAGCTTTCCTACTCTGCCAAATCTGATAGTTCCTCTGGTAGGGGAGATCTTGACGAAGACACTATCTTCTGCTTCGAACTCCAATGGTCGACGACTGCTATCAGCCCAATGTTTCTGCCTGTCCTGAGCTATCCTGAGCTTGTCTCTAATCACCTTTACCTTCTCTGCTGCATCGGTCACCATCTCAGGTCCAAGCAATACTCTTTCTCCTACGTCGTCCCAAGCAAGTGGAGTATGACAATGACGTCCATAAAGTGCCTCGAACGGAGTCATACCGATGCTAGCTTGGTAGTTGTTGTTGTAGAAAAACTCTACCAAGTACAAGTGGTCTTTCCAAGACCCTCCAAATTCTAAGACGCAAGATCTCAGCATGTCTTCTAGCGTCTGGATGGTTCTCTTCGATTGTCCGTCAGTTTGGGGATGGTAGGCGGTGCTGAACTTCAATTGTGTTCTCAAACTGTCATGCAAGCTCTTTCAAAAATGAGAGGTGAATCTGGTATCTCTGTCAGATACGATACTTATCGGAACTCCATGAATCTGGTAGATATGCTGCATGTACAGTTCTGCCAACTTCTCGGTGGATAGACCAACCTTGAAGGGGATAAAGTGAGCTGACTTCGTCAGTCGGTCCACAATAACCCAAATGGCATCCTTCCCTCCTTGGGATCGAGGCAATCCTGACACAAAGTCCATTATTATGTGTTCCTATTTCCACTTCGGGATGTCTAGCGGCTGCAATAATCCTGCTGGTCTCTGTCTGCTGGCTTTCACTTGTTGACAAATCAAGCATCTAGCCACAAACCTGGATATGTCCTTCTTCATTCCGTACCACCACACTACAGTACGCATATCCCGATACATTTTATTAGCTCCTGGATGTATGGAATACTGCGACTGGTGCGTTTCTTGCATCAGCTTGTTCCTCAGTTCGCCAGTTGGTACGCAAAGCCTCGTACCATGCCTCAATGCTCCGTCGCTGGCGATTGAGAATCCTTCAAGTGTTCCTGCCAACACTTGATCTCTGAGTTTGCAAAGCGTCTCGTCTTGAAATTGTGTCTCCTTGCACTACACCAAAAGAGGGATTTTCCAACACCTTTTTATTCAATTACTAACAGTTTTTTACCGTTACAAATTACCAACGGTATAAATCCGTTAGAAACTCAAAAAACCGTCAGGAAAAAAGTAAAAAAATAAATTTAATTTTTAGTAACGTATAGTATTTATTTCGTAACACTTAAAACCGTTAGAAAATTTTATAAAATTTAAAATATGTAATCACCTGCCTTTCACGTGATAGAAATGTGTTATTAGGGATTACACTTTTCCCACTCTTCATTTTTCATCCCGAGCCCTCCCCAAGTCCTCCCCGAGCCCTACGGAGCTCCAATCTTCTCTGCCTCTATGAAAAGTGGCGAAGTCGACCTCCGAAGCCAGGTAATCTCTCTCTCTCTCTCTCTCTCTATCTATCTCTCTCTCTCCTTTGTTCTCTAAAATTTTAGGGCTGTCACCGATCATCCCTAAAATTTTAAGATGTGTAGTTTCAATTTTGGTAGGGGTTACATCATCGGCTACGGTTGTTCTGTTGACGATCTAGTGGTAAATTCCTTCTCCTCCTTTTATAGGATTTTTTGGTTCATTTGTTTGCGTTACGGAATTTATATAATTTTTGGGAGATGATATTCCAAGGATCTAATAATTCTGGTAGAGTTTCGAGGGAAGTAGATCTGGCGGAGGAGATGAAGATCTGAGATCTAGATTTCTACCATTTCTTTTAGATTCTAGAATTGGTTAGGTTTATTTTGAACTTTAGATTATAAATTTGGTACTTTTTGCAAATTAGAGATGTACAACTTGTAGTTTAAATTTTTAGGTATACATTAACGATTTTCATTTCTGGGAAAATAGAGAGTAATTTATCCTGAATTAGTTTGTGTGACCTGGAATTTGGCACTTATTTGTTAAACATCACTAGACTTTCATATTACATTTGCAGTTCAAATATTAGTCCTTAGTTTAAATGCAACTTGTATTATTGTGTTTTCTTATCTTTAGGTAGGGGTTTTCTCTAATGAGAAATTGCTGGATCATTAGGAGATATCCATGTCTTCAGCAGAAATTGTGAAAAGATGGATTCTTGTGTTGATTTTGTGGCCCTAAAGTCTCAGTTAGCTGGTCTTATAATGGACATTATTGTTGGGTCAAACCAGTTGGTTGATTCTCAATCTTATGAACAAACTGATCCAATTTGGAGCCAAAACTTGCCCAAAACTTGCTCAGTTTGTGCCTGGTCGAGTTCAGGTTCAATGTCGTGAAAGGTAGTAGTAGTATATTTCTATCAGCGCAGAAGGTAACATAGTTGCTTTCTTTGGAAACATATTGATCCTTTGTTTACCTCCATTATATTTACCTAAATTTGGGATGAGGAAGTCCGTGAGAATGTCGGGGTCGCCACAATAGGCTATAGGAGAGGTTTAAACCATGGAAATGACTACAAAATATTTCTATTGTGATATATATGTACATATATTACAGTGTAACCCAACCTAGATATTTGGCATAAATAAACATGCCTAACATGATTACAAATAGATAAGAAATTAACATTTTATACACCTCCGATCGAATTTTAAACTTCCATTTGACACTTGGTATTTTATCTTATTATGCATGCATGCCTTAAAACATGGTACCACCAACTTTATAGTAGATATAGCTCTCAATTATATAGATAGGCTGGAGTTGAAGTCTTCTTGACATATAGTTTGACATATGAAACCTACTATTGTTGTATCAGACTTAAACTGACAGTTAGTTACAAGAAAGGTTCAAATGAAGGGAGAAGGATAAATTTTGTGAAATATCATAGGATATATTATGAGAGTTTGTTAGGATGTTTCATTCAAAAACATCATTCCTCACTTAACAACTCATCACTATAGATAGATTCCAAACCTCTCCATGAAATCATAATGCTGCATTCGAAAACCACATCCACTAGGTACCTATTTTTCTTCTTCTTGTTCTCAAGACAATATCCCCGTATCTACTTCAAAAAATTTAATGTGGCAATTGTGATGGCTTACCATAAGTTCCTAATTTCTTTTTCCCCGTGCTTCTGGCAGTGCAAGCATAGATATCTCTCCCAATATTCAACAGTCGATGAATGGTAGCAATTCCATCTATCACTCAAGGGCTGCTTGGTTGCAAGCATTTGATGCTGCAGTGTTCCTGTGCTAATGCAGCTGCAATGTAGTGTTCTTGGAAGGTATATATATTCCCGATCTACGGATTCATGTTGTTAACTTGGTCCACACAAACAAGTATTGGATTTTGACTGATAGTAACTTGTATATCCTAACAGTTTGAACTTTGTTCTTAGTAATGATGTGTTAAAAATACATAAGAAGTTTGGAATGTATATCTATGGTAATAGTAGCGTGCTTAGTGAGTATTCTTAAATTTACGCCATTTTATTGTTGTGACAATCTAGGTTATGAATCATCAATTTTCAAAATACACTTAAGTTTACCATTGTTGGGTATTTAAGGAGTGGATCCTATACATTTTGCAATATAACCCAAAAGGAGATACTCAAAGTTCAAAAACTCCATATCGGTTTTGGACCCTCCTTATGACAATTGATCTCTGCTTCTTCTTTAAGCTATAGTAGTATAATTGTTGTGTAAATAACATGCATTTCACTATTGATTTAATGACATTTTTGTTCATTTTTACAAAAATAAGCTATGGAACATTTTCTTTAAGCTATGCAATACTATACTAAAACAATATATTCGTAGAAAGTAGTAGTTTCATTTATTTTGGATCCTTTTCCTATTCTTTATTTTTACTTAATTGATTACTGATTTTAAATTTCTGGATATGGAAGGTGGACTTGACCGTATATGTCGAGAAGCATGAGTTTTTTTTAATGTTGTTCTGGACGAGTCCATCACTAACGACGAGGTAACATGATTCAAGGTTTATATAACCTCTTAATTTCTTGGATATTGTGATGCCACACCATTTGTGTCGAAAATAAATGTACTTGCTTGAACAGGTATACCGTGAGAATATAGAGCCTATTATACCTACTATATTCCAGTAAACAAAAGCGACATGTTTTTCTTATGGTCAGACAGGTGAGACATGGGCTTGGTCACATTTTTGTATTACAAATATACATGCAATTCTATAATATATGAATGTCTTTAATAACAGTCCAGTTTCATGGTTCATTATTTCAGTTGTTTGTTGATAGTGAGACGAGACTTGTACAATTTCTTGGATTCTCTTTCTCCTTTGCACATCTGGAATTCTTCTATTTGAATTTATAGATCTTTCATAGTATGATGTGTTGGTTTATTATTTGAATTGCTGGCTGGCACTAATTGCCTTGTTTGTCATCAACCTTCAAATCATTAAGGGTTCATGAAATATGGAAAGGGTCCCAAAATAGTAGACTGGTGTTCTACATTGTGAAGACAAGAGTATCATTTTTTTATGTTTTTAAAAATAAAAACTTTTAAGTTAATTTTTCAAGCTCTACATGGATCCTGTAATTTGTTCACACTTTCTTTTTACACCAATTTCACATTTCATAAGAAAGCAAGGACATTTATATTGTTTTAGATATGATTATGAGTTCAAGATAGATGGCCATTTCATTGATGTCTTGAAGACCTTTTATTAGTAGAATGTAATACATATCTGGGTTGGAAATGTGAATACCTCTTAATTAAAGCCTGAATTCCTTGATATTTCAGGGATTTTTGCAAGCATAAGTTACATGAACTTTAAAGGCTCATATTAAGAGATTAGGACAGGTTAAGCAGTCATTTGATATGTGGTTCAGTTTCTTTTGTTCTTTTTTGGATGTATCCTTATTGCATACTAGAGAGAGGACTGAAAATGTAGTCATCAAGGATGATTGTGTTTGAATTGATTCTACCCCTCTACGCGAATCTGGTGAAACATCATTAATTATTAATCTTTTGTGCATTTTGGCCAATTCATAGATTTCTGGTTGACGGTGACATTGGGGTATTAGTTCATAATTCCTAGTTTTCTATATGTCAAATTGGTGTTTGGTTGAGGAATTTAGGTTTCAGCCTATTTCTTCTAGGATTCCTTGATTCATAATCGTCCACATAAGTCATCGTTAATTAGTTGCACATCTTACGCCATAACATGAAGTGTAAATCTATTTTTTTATGCATCATTTTTTTTCCAAAATTTATTTTTCTGTTAGTTGTTAATCTGTAAAATTTAACTTGTAAAACATTGTCTTAGTTATTTAATCAATCTTCCTCAGGAAACTCTGCATGGGGAAGATAGAAGGCAACAAGTTTGTATCGATGGGTTTCAAGAACTTGAAGTTTCAGATAGTTAAAGAATAAATCAAGAAATGGAATTCTACACGAAGCACTGGTTTAATAGGTTGCAGTCTTCTGATTCAGAGACATGTTCCTCCAAGGACAGATCTTCTTGTACTGAATCATCTCAAACTCGGTTGGTTCAACAAAGCTCGGTTCTGTCGAAGGGGGCTTCTTTCATCAATGGAGGTGCAAGTCGATGAGGTGATTGCCCAGTTTCCCCTACTTGGTGTCAGAAGGTTATCGAGGTGGATGAAAAATAAAAAAACTCATGGGTCTGAGTTGAAGTACTGCAATACTGATAGCCAGTTAAGGGAGGAAGCTCACTTGTGAACAAAGTAACAGTTCGTGTAATTGTTTTGATTTGCTTTATTTTGATCCAGCATTATGTGGTGCCTTATGTATGGTGGACTATATAGATCATCATTTATAGTATTAATACTTAATTTGTTACACAAACTACATCTTTCTTTCTTTTTTTGTGCTTGCAATTGTTTTAGGAACATAATTTACTTGTGTATATTGTGGTGTTAATACTTCAGTTGTGTGCAACTCATGAATTTTTGTGTGCCACTCATGAATTGGTTGATAATTGAGAGCTAAAAGCTCAGGTTCAATAGAGCTACATTTAAAAAAAAAATTCTTATCCATTCCTAACGGCTTGTTACCGTTGGAAAAATTTGCTTTCATAACGGTTAAAAGCCATTGGAAAAACTTACTTTTCCAACGGTTTTTTTGTGTTAGAAAAATTTGTGTTCCTAACGGTAAAAAACTGTTGGAAAAATCAAACTTTCCAACGGTTTTTTACCGTTAGGAACACAAATTTTCTAACGGTAAAAAACCGTTAGGAAAATTCCCCACGCCCAACCACCAACGGTAAAAAAGTGTTAGGAAAATTTTTCCTAACGCTTATAGTCGTTAGGAAATGACTATTTTGGTGTAGTGCGATTGATTTTATCCATCAGACTTGAACGCACTTGCAACTGCATCATTGATGATTCAACTCCTGGTACAGTTTCTTCTCTTCCCAGCTTCTTCATTTTTTCTTCAGACAGTACAATTTTCAGTCCAAACTTCTCTATGTCTTCCAGCAAATACCGCTCCTTGGTCAAAAACATCGCCATCGGGTATCGACTAAGTGCATCTGCAACCACATTAGCCTTACCCGGATGGTACTGCAGGTCGATGTCAAAATCTTTCATCAGCTCTAGCCATCGTCTTTGTCGCATGTTCATCTCATTCTGAGTGAAAACATATTTAAGACTTTTGTGGTTTGTAAATATTTCCACTCTCTCTCCATAGAGGTAATGCTTCCACAGCTTCAGTGCAAATATAACTGCTGCAAGCTCCAAATCATGCGTGGGATAGTTTTTTTCATGAGTCCATAATTACCTAGATGCGTAAGCAATTACTTTCCCGTATTGTTGAAGAACACAACCCAATCCTTTACCAGAAGCATCACTGTAGATTGAGAAACCGCCTGTACATATGGGTAGCGCAAGTATCGGTGCCGTTGTAAGTCTCTTCTACAGTTCCTCAAATGCTGCCTGGCAACCTTCAGTCCACACAAATTCTTCATTCTTCCTTGTGAGCTTCATCATCGGCTCAGGAATTCTGGCGAAGTCCTTCATAAATTTCTGGTAGTAGCCAGCTAAGCCCAAGAAACTTCTGATTTCAGCAACTGAACTTAGTGTACTCCATTTCTCAATAGCAGCTATCTTCTTTGGATCCACCAAAATTCCTTCTCCTATGACAACATGGACCAAAAAATCTACCTTGTCTAAGAAAAATTCACATTTAGATAGCTTACCATAGAGCTTCTCCTTCCTCAAGGTTCCCAGAACTTTCCTTAGGTGCTCTTCATGCTCTTCTTCGGTCTTCGAGTAGATCAGGATGTCATCGATGAAGACAACAACAAATTGATCCAGATATTCATGGAAGACCTTGTTCATAAGGTTCATGAATACCGCAGGGGCATTCGTCAATCCAAACTGCATGACCAAAAATTCATACTGACCATATTTGGTGTTGAATGCCGTCTTTGGGATATCCTCCTTCCTGACCTTAATTTGGTGGTAGCCAGATCGAAGGTCTATCTTCGAGAACACCTTAGCCCCACTTAGTTGATCAAACAGGTCATCGATCCGGGGCAGAGGGTACTTATTCTTGATGGTGATATTGTTCAGCGCCCGGTAGTCGATGCACATCCGTACAGTCCCGTCCTTCTTGGGTACGAACAAGATAGGTGCTCCCCAGGGTGAGGCTCCATCTCTGATAAATCTAAGGGCCTTCAGCTCATTGATCTGGTCATTCATTTCCTTGGCCTTCTTAGGGTTGACTCTGTAGCATCCCCGAGAAATAGAGGCAGAGTCAGGAACTAGGTCGATGGTGAATTATACATCTCGATCTGGGGGTAATCTTGGAAGACTATCAGGGAAGACATCCATGAATTCTGCTATGATAGGGTGAGGAGGTCCAGATTCTTCGGTGATAGAGGAGTAAGTAATACCCTCCATATATATCTTTCGGAGCTCGAGAGATTTAAAACTCCGGCTCTCCAGGTGGGCTGAAGACTACACATCCTCTGTGACAATCTATTAGCATATGCTGCTTACTTAACCAGTCCATTCCTAGGACTACATCATAGTTAGGTAAGGGCATCACAAGTAAGGGTGCTAAGAAATTGTGTCCTGATATAGTTATAGGGCAGTTACAGGTCTCAGTGATGGGTATGGGTCTACCACCAGTCATAACTCTACATATCTTCTTGCTAAAACTCGTAACTAGGTGGTGTGCAGAGATGAATTTTGTTGCTATAATACTGTGTGAAGCACCCGAATCAAATAATGCTAAAGCAGGATGTGAATGCACATAAATAGAACCTGCGATGACATCAGCGGTAGGTTCCTGCTCTGGCTCTTGCTCATCTGCTGATAGGGCAAAAGCTCGCATAATCTTCTGTTGGTGTTGCCCAAACTGTTGTTGCTGAGTGGGTAGGGGAGCCTTCTACTGTGTTGTTCCAGTCCGATTGATTGCCGTAGGGCAGTCCCTCACTTGGTGGGTGGAAGACCCACAAACTAGGCAGTGCCCTAGTCTCTTCCTGCAGATGTTCGCCTGATGTCCTGGCCTCTTGCAGAAATCGCAGACAGGAATCTGCTTCTTGTGGTTGGGCCTCTTCTGGTTATTCTGGTAGTTGCTAGTTCCAGAATACTCCCTCTTTGAACGAGCAGGCTGACTCTTCTCTATATCCTGAGCTCGTATTCGGATCCTCTCGTACGTCTTGGCGCCGCCTGCGATCACAGGAGTGCGAATCTCTTCCCTCAGTCCATACCTGAATCTTTCAGCACGATCAGCGGGGTCAGCAACCAAGTTCTTTGCAAAGCGACTAAGTTGACCAAACTCTGCCGCATATTCACCAACCGTCATGTTCCCTTGCTTCAGATTCTGGAACTGTCTTTCCATCTCCCGCAACTCTGATGTTGGAAAGAACTTCTTGCGGAACAATCTCTTGAAGGTGTTCCAGTCAAGCAGTCTGTCCTGGAGTCGGGGTTCATTCCGATACCAGGTACTGGCTATATCTAACAATTGGAGTCCCACAGCTTCAACTTGGAGATCATCAGGAAGTCGAACAACGATGAGGAGACGCTCCATGCTGTCGAGCCATTCATCAGCATAGATAATTCCCTCGGTTCCTTTGAAAGGTCGAGGGCCCAGCTTATGAATTTCTCAATATCGCCGACTTTAGCAGGCCTTGGTTCAGATTGGGCTGCTTTTCCTCTTTCCAGTGTAGCCATAGCCACATTATGGGCATTCTCCATGCCTTCTCTCATAATCGCCATCTGTTTGCGATGAGCTTCAACTTGAGTTCTTTGTGCCTCAAGCACTCCTCGTAGCAGGCCTACGAGGTCGGTGGGGTTCACGGGCACTGGTGGGGCAGCTGGGTCGGGCACCACCGTAGAGACTTGTTGTTCAGCCTGGGAAGATGTAGGATCTAACACTTGAGTTGTAGTATAGAATCCACGGGGTGCTGGTACATTATGGGGACGATCGGTCAGCTGCCGGGGTGTAGGATCCGGACTCGATTAAGGAGGTAGGGTGTGATCGGGTGATGACAACCCATCGCCAGCAAGATTGGTCTTGTCTGTGGCCATACTCTGGAAGGTTTAGGATTGAAAAACATAAGCAAGGTAGCCTACCAGTTTATAACAAACAAAAATATTTATTTATAATATATTTCGGCCCTATGTTGTGACAAATTAATGTTCTAGTGTTCTAAATATTTCTAGATATGTTTACCTAAGTTGTTGATCAGACCTGCATGGACCACCACTAAAAAACATGTCACGACCCGGTCCCAAATTGTTGGGTCGAATCGGATCATGCCCAGCCTACACCGTTGTGAGACGGCGACAGTAAGCTGTATCCAAATACAGGTAATCACAACAACACAATATATTTTGTCACAACATCTAAATTTCGAATATTAAAACTTGTCCAACAAAAATTTCATTTAATACATCAGATAAAATAAAAATTGTCTCTTTATTCAAACATCAAAACTAAAAGAAAAATCATCATCTAGGAAGTTGGCTCGTCAGCCACAGAATCATCGTCCTCCAAATGGGACTCTGGCAGAACAGCTGGATAAAGCACCGGGTCGTAGTAGCTATTTATCAATAGCTCAGCTTCATCAAAGGAACCTATTGGGGGTGGGGGATCCAGTCAGGAAAGGAGCAAAGTACAATTATGAAAATTTAACAATTCAACTAATAATTATAAATTTGTAATTTAAACAGTTTAAATACTTGAACAATATTATCCAGCAATTTTCTACAATTAAAAATAATATAATTTGAGTATGTAATGCTTATGACCGGCTTGGGTTGTACAATAGTATCCTAGTGATACGATACGGCTTATCCCCGTGTGCAAGAGGGGTAAGCTCGCACAATCAATATGCAATATGAGGGGTATTGGTCATAATACACTACACTACTCCCCCAATCCCACAATCAATAACAATCAATACTCTAGTAGAGAGTTCCGTATGGCAATGTGGTTTAATCTTGCAATATTACAATTATTAACTAAATTGAAAAATAAACACAACCGTACTTGCCTTTGTTTATGACTGGGTTTGAATAGTCGGTTCCGGAAAGAAAATCAGACTCGTCCTCGAAATCCTACATTGAGAATCCCGACTTAGCATAAATGAGGAAACCATATCTAGGTGTGCTAGTTACAATCTCTAAAATTTGATCCTAGTCAAATTTTATGTTGTTATAAACAAAACACGTTTATCGATGCGATTCAAAGTTATTAATTTAACGAGGTAAAAGTCAAGTTAACATTTTTATTGGAAAACTTCGCATTTTTTTCAATTATTTGGCAAAAATTTGTATTTTGTAATATATACATATAAAAAATTAGTTATTTTTCTTTTAATGAGAAAACATAAAATTGTCTAAGTTACAAACTTGAAATCTTATTATTTTATTTAATGTGAGAAAACTTTTATTAATTTTTTATAAAAGATAAATATTCAGTTTACTATTTATGCGTTTACCTACAAAACAACAATCCAGAAAAGAAAAAGAAAAACTAAACTACTTATTACAGATCCACAGGAAAAATAGAAAAGAAAACTTGGACTTATGTCCTTACAAATTTTACATAAATTAATTTAATTTAAAGGCGAGCTCTGAATACCGCGAACGGTCCAACAGTAGGCCGAAGCCCTGCACCAAAATACTAACAGCAGTAACCCATTCTAAAAATAATAATAAATTAAAGATAATTATAAAATGCGTCTCAGACTTGGTCATTAAAAAACTCATGTTTTAACTAATGCCTCAACGTCCGGGTTGGCCGGTTTCGTTTGCATTTAGTTAGGGCCCATGGACCAATATGGTCGTCGCCCGAAAATCTATTTTAAAACCAACACTCCAAAATGTAGTTTGTTTTAAAAAGATCGGGATTTGAAAATAGTTTTAAAATATATTTTTGAAAATTTGGGCAGCACTTCCTCTATAATTGGGACAACCCAATCCTGGAAAAATACCAACACCCACAATACCATAAAACATTCCCAACCAGAAATTCCAATCTATCCAACCCAAGAGTAGGTTTATATCAAAATCACAAAAAACTTTCCGAACTATAAAATTCGAAAAACCCGAAATATAACTCGGAAAACCGAAAAACCACAGAACCTCTCTAAGGAAAATGGTCACATAGCCATTTCCGAAAAATCCGAACTTCTCTCGGAACTTCCGAAAAACTACAAAACCACAGAATCATAGAACAACAACAAATCTACATAATCATTCCGAAAGGGAGTTCGGAAAATCCGAATCCGCGAATCGATCTGATTCCCATAGCGGGATCGGGGACCATGTCATCATCGACACTAAATGGGAGGGATACATGAACACTGAAGATACCTGGGGTGCTCAGCTAGAGCTCTCAGATGAAAAAGAGGAGAAAACGAAGAACCCGCGGATCTCGGAAAAATCCAAAACACGCGGACAGCGGAACGTGCCTCGGAAAACACAGATCTGGACAGCAAACCGGGGCACGGGAATGGTAGCGTGCACAGGGAGATACGCACGGGCAGCGTGTACAAGTGTCGGGGCTCGGGCGGCGGGAGGCGGCAGGAGGCAGCCGGGTTCGTCGGGGGCCGGCGGGCAGCGGGGCGCGAAGGGATCGGGCGGCCGGGTTCGCCGAGGGCCGGCGAGCAGCGGGGGCGCGGCTCAGGCAGAGGGGTCGCCGGCGGGAAGGGCTCGGCTCGGCTCGGAAAGCTAGGGCACGGGAGTTTGGGAGAGTGGATGAGGAGAATGAAGAGAAGGGGGTTTATATAGGAAGAATTGTTTTGGGGTTTCGGAACCCAAAGGCCATGGCCGTTTGGGGAGGTGAACGGAGCGGTTTGGGAGCCGAGGGGGTCGGCCGAGCGAACGTTTGAGAAGGAAAGGAAAGGAAAGGTTTCCTTTCTCTCAGAATTAGAGAATTGAGAGAGAGAAAAAAAAAGTGAGTTAATGAGAGTTAAAAGAAAGTTAAAGGAAATAAAAGAATTCTTTTGTTTTTAATAAAGAAATTGATATTTATTTATTTATAAATATATACTAAGGGACTTCCGAATTAACTTCAGAAAACTGAACTTGGGTTCGAGATGGGTTCGGGACGGTTTGGTCCAACACTAAAATCCTAGAATTATTAATTATTTCTAAAAATATAGTTTTCCTAAAAATGATAATAATTAATTTAGCAACAAATTATACAATTAAATAAAAAGAAAATTTTACGAGTTTGACCAAACACTAAAATATTCAGAAATATTAATTATAATAAATAAAAATAACACTGAATTAATTAATTAAAATTACGCGTTTCACAAAAAATAAGTGATTACTCTTAATCGTTTCTCCAATTGTAAACGACCTGTCAGCGCCTCAATACATTTTTCCAGGTTATGTTTTGCTTCTTTAAAGGCACCCATTTCTCTTGCAGCCTGTAAATATTTTCATAAAAATATATCAGTTGTCAATAAGGCACATCAATAAATTATAAGCAATACCGTTAATTCAATAAGTAAAAGAACAAAAGAAAGAATCTGCAGATCATTATAGTCAAATAATCTCTATGACATATCTATTGATCCAGAGACCATGAAAGAGCACCAATTTTCAAATATATGTCCATAATAAACTGGGCAGGTACTTTAGAATATTTATAGTATACCAGATTATAACTAGAAGAAAGCAACCTAATAAGAATAAGGAAAAAGAAAAATGTTATCACACAAGGAAAAATTACCTCGACAGCAATAACTGATTCAGCCTGTTTTGTAAACCTAAATTGACAAATAAGTTTTAGACACCTTTTTCCTACTGCTAGTGGTACCAACTTTTTTACTTGATAATTCTCCCTTGTGAAGCAATCCCATAACTACAACAAGAATCAGAGGTTCCTGTAGCAAAGAACTAGCGGCTCATGAAGTAGAAGAATTTGTGTACAGAGCAATCCAATATTTTAATGCATAGAACATCCCGTGGCTTCAATTCTAGCCACATTTATGGGAAGAAATAAGTTGTAGAAACTAGAAAAATGAAAATGGTTCTAAATCTTTTGGCAGACAATTATAGACATTTGTATCAGAGAATATCTAATCCTTCCTAGCTGATATTTTCAAAGATCTCTAGTGTCCAGAATCCTACTATTCAAGATGAGGAGTTACCTTAGGCTTATGAGGTGCAAGTTCCAACATTCAGATTGAAAATTCTACCTGGCACGTCCTACTGGATAGAAGTTTTCAATTGGACTCCACACACACGACCCTAGTTGGAAAATATTGGCCCCTTTACTTTTCGGACCCATACACAAGCAACATAAGTCATATTGCTTACTTCTTGATTCCGACTATATAGTATAATTGTATGCTCGGATACAACTTGAAATGCAAAGATGGCTAAAGTAATTTGACTTAATTTGAGTGGCTATTGTTTACCATCTGATAGCCCGAATAAACTATGAAATTGCTCCTTCCGACTAATGTGGGCAACATAAGCACATGATACAACAGCTTAGTGATGCACCACAAATCTAAAAGATAGCAATGTACTTGTAACCAACCCCAAATTAGGGAAATAGATGTGGTTACAATTCACTATCAGAAGGTAGAATGATTTGGAGTGGTTTGGTTATAATCGGAATTGCCTTAAATGCATGTCTTCAACGCTATTTGGAATAATTTTCGTAACAAAGATATGATGGACAGTGTAATATATTTAAAATGTAATATATTAGACAATTTTGATGTTGTCATCCTTGGGTAGGCTTGCTGCATGCTAATCAGACATCAGTGTAAGGTCTTCGATAGACTTCTAAATTTTAGGTCCATGTGAATTGGAGTTGGAATTAAAAAACCAGCTAACATAATACCCAAGATGTTTCTAACTGAAACAGCTGGCTAGAGTTGGATCTTGCAGAAAACATCATGGTATACCAAATTTACTTCTTTTTTATCTAAGGGTTACGTTGGTAACAACCACGATCATGTTCCATAACAACAATGGAAATAGCCCCAATAGATCTGAATGGAAGAAAAGGATTATATAGAACACAATAAATGGTTGGTGTAAATCATTTTGTTAGTTATTGTTGCCATTGTGGTGTTGTAGTAGTAAAGGAATTAAAGGTAGCATAACCCTAGGTTTTCCAGACATCATATTGTCACTAGGAAATATATATCATCCAGCAATATAAACATACAGTCATCACTTGTCTCCTAGTTAATTTTAATCATTAATTGTAATAACTTTTAGGCAATATTCAGAGAGTAACTCTTTCTAAGCAGTAAGCAAACTAAGTTAAATAAGATTGGAAAAAATATTTCTGATGGACTTACCATTGGGATTTTCCTGATCAAAAGAAGTTCGGAAAAGAGCAACGTCCTCTGATGACACTAGTTCTCTAGTACATTTGTAGCTCTTTATCTGTAGTACCACATTACTGCTACAAATAGAGCAGTTTAAGTAATTAATAGGAAAATTAAAGCAATAGTTTCCAGTATAAGTCTTTTGGGTGAATGGATGACTTCAGTCATAGCAAATCATCATTACTCTCATAGAGGGTTATAGATAGTAATAAACTATTAATACAAACAATCGGAGGCAGCCAGCCTAAGTCAGTACTGAATCCAAGGGGAGACATTACAGTTTTTTTTTTCCGAATTACCAAGGAAAAGAAAACATTAATTATGCAAGAATGAAACGTTTATATTGAATTTAGGTTTATATGCACTAAAGCTCTTTCCAATGTCAACCTAGTCCCTTATAAAAAAATTCTAAACTCTCAAGTAAAACAAAGTTAAATAGAACACTAATGTTAACAACAGTTAGCGAACTACTTAATCAAGGGTCTAAGAAACAAATCCTCACCAGAATTATAAATAGAAGATAGTAAAACACACAAAATAAACTTTAATTGTTTTATAGGACATGGTGCTCAGTGTCGATAAAATCATTGCATAGATTAACATATCGATAATGAACCACAGATAAGTTTAAACAATAGAAAAACCTTTTCATTTACCTTTACATTTTATTAGAAGAAAATTCATGTAGCAATAAGATAGATCCATATCCTCCAAATTTACCTTTCGCACAACCATAATATACCTTCCGTATTCCTATCCAAAGAGAAGAGTAAACATGTTGGTACTCTAGTAAATTAACTATCAAACTGAAGTAACTAGAAAGAACATACCAAGAATGAACAGAGCTGACACACACATGATATCACATGTAACTTAAAGATCACATGTTGACTTTTTCTGTAACTTAAATTTTATGAAGAAAATCAATGACTTCCATTTCTGCATGTCTGGTAGCATATAGAAAAGAATTCAACAAGATGGGAAGCTTTAGGAGTTGCCACATTGTTATATACATAAATCCTTTTCTTTTGATTTTGAAGGATACTAGGTTATTGGCATGGAATTCTATAATCCTCCCTTGTGAACTCTTCCGCCTAGAGACTTGCTTTGTCGTATGTGTTTTCATATCATTTCCTCTTTAAAGGCATATACCACTAAATTCTATTTACTGAAACATGGAGGTTCTGCCACAGCTTCCCCCCTCAATAGAACCATGTTCAAGTGAAGGAAAAATTATATCTTCTATACCCCCTACTCATCTACCAAATTTATCAAAACTTTCAGCAATGCTAGACCAACAAAATTTGGTGTGCCAGATAAAAACACGATATCATGGAACTCCAGTCAACCTCAATCTTCAAAATAAATGTCTCCATGCTCCAAGCTCTAAACTCTCCTATAAAAATATGAACAAAAACAACAACAAAAAATTAAAAAACTAACCCCAATATCTCAACAAAAATCACCCAAGCAGCCAAATACCATTATTAACGCATTCCTATAAATGAATCAACCTACTTGTCCATCATTCTGTTATCTTTAATAATATCCAGTTTCCAAATCCAGCAGGTGTTACATCATTGGCACTGCAACCAATAAGTAGAAATAGTTTGCACAAACTTTTAACTCAATCGAAGCCTAACAAAAAAAATATTGGACTAAGTTCAAAATAGTCTTAGTGTCGAATGAGAACTAAGTTTTGTAAGACGAAGGATTATTACCGTCAAGTAGAATGATTTTCCTGTTAGAAAGCATCCTATGAAAGTCCCCGATGTCGATACCTAAAATTTAAGGGAAGACTATTAACCCGGTTCCCACTTGAGTGATACAAACCGCTTAATCAAAATACTCTAAACACAAATACTAATGTCGGAAAGCTTGATTATTAGTAGGTAATAGCAGGCGTGCTTACAGTAACCGCGTAGATGTATCTTCTTTGAAAGATATCTAACAGTTTTTCCTTAGGATTTAAAGAGCTTCTATTGATTCTTGAATAGCAAAACAGGTCGCATCGCCCTTCCATTCGCATCTTCACTTCTGTGTTTGGGAAAAAGAACAACTATGAACAAGCAAGCACTGATACAAACACGATCAGCAGAATAAATGGCCACACAAAATAACCACGAACTCGTTTACCAAATCTAAACAGATGTTACACTAGAAATTGGCAACATTATTGCTCTTCACCTCATTATCCTCCACTTCTGGGGCCTCAACACCTTATAGGAGCATGCCTCCGTCTCCAGCATCAATAACTCAGGTCCGGGTCCGGGCAAGGTCGGAAGGGTGGTCCTGAACCGTCGTCGGAGTGAGCAAAACACATTACTGTCGCATTGATGGTACTCGGCCACCCATGACAGCGGTGGAAACGGGGAGCGTACGGTGATGAGTAGTTCTTGTGCCGTCATAGCCACCAGAAGCTGAATGGCGGCGGAGCGGAGGGCTCCTCCTCCGTGCTTGCGACCAGAGGGTGGTCCAACGGGGATAGATTTGAGAGGTTCTAATAGGGATCCGAGGGCGCGATCTGACTCATGATCCTTACTTTCTGTGCTAACGGAAACCCTATTATAAATTAAGAGAGTGGATAGAGAGTGCCAATCATGGCAGAGAAGTTGCTGATGCTCCGATTATAGAGAGAGAGGGAAGAGGAGGAAGTGAAGATGGGAATGAAATATAGGAGTGAGGTAGGGGGCTTTGACGATGGAGGAAGCACTCGACCGAAAGAGAGATAGGAGGAGTGGAGGGAAACGTGAAAAATGAGTGCGGGAGAATTAATATTTTATTTTTCCAAAACTTGAGTAAAAAAAATTAGTAAACCGACATTTTTTTACTCTTTGTACCAATGTTTTTACTCTTTCCGTCTAAATCTAAATCTGTATATTAAACCGAAATTTTAAAAAAAAATTAAGTCGAATTAAAGATCGAAAAGAAAATTATTTCCATATTTTAATTCAAGATAACCAGCGTTTATACAAATTAGTCATGCATTTTCGATGTTTACATCTAAACATCAGCTAATTACTTGACGTTTGTTGAGAAACGTTGGTGTACCATATCTATGCCCACATTACCATAAATGCCAGAAAATAAACGTCAAAAATTTTCAACCTTTACAATAAAACGTCGATATTTGTCGACGTTTATGGAATAACGTCGATGTATCATGCCTAAGCCGACTTTAACATAAACGCCGGGAGAATAAACGTTGGTAAAGCTATATTTTCTTGTAGTGGAACAGAGCTTCTCTGTGCTGGGTCAGGTTCGGTTGCGCCGGCATCCCCCCGGCCATCCAACGGCTTTACAGGCAGTGCAATTGGTCGACCACGGCCGCCTGAGTCTGGGGAGAGGTCGGGGTTGGCGCTGGGTTCATGAGCCTCAATCACGAGAAGAATTTGGTTTGGAGAACGAAGAAAAAGAAGTTTTTTTAGAGGTTTTAAAATCTCTATTTTCAATTTGGTTTTATCGATCTAAAATGTGATTTGAATCCGTGGTTTGATCTACTGTGGAAGAGAACGATTTTTGGGATTGAGCCGCAAAGATTTGCCAAAGATTTATTTTAGAGATTGACCGGATTTAAGGTGGTTTTAGGGAACAGTAACAGTACTGTTTTTTTTCAATTATACACTTATATATTGATATATAGACATAATAATTAAGTCTAAATAAATTATAAGAAAATCCTAAAATTTTAAAAATATTTCTAACACCAGAATATACATATGTTTATACAACATGTATTCATTAACTGCTATTATTTTATTTATTATTTTATTATAAACCAAATCACAAATTAATCCAATATTGTTTGATATTTAAAAATAAATAAAAGTTCCTTAAAATTTCTAGACTAATATATATAATTATTTAGTTCATAATTTCAATTAAGTAAACTTAATCTATGATTACCTCTATTGTAGCATTAGACTTGCTACCAATTTCTTAGCAAGATGTACAACAGAATATATCAATTTAAATTACATTTAGTGTAAAAATACCTTAAATAAAAATAAAATTATCAAATTTTTGGGGATTTTACAGTAGTCTTCACGAATTGTGAGAAGTCATGGTGATACCTCGGATAGTCATACTACTACGAGCTTGTAACCGATTAAGGAATAGGACTTGAGGATACATCCACAACTAGTATTTTAAACTTCTCTAATACTTTTCAGCATGATTGCTTTCATGTTATCTTTTTCTTAATATGATTGCTTTTGTGTTCTCCTTACTCGAGATTTGACTAAACCCTTCCCCGTTGACTTCTTGAGAAATTCTTCTCGTTCATTTCGCTAAGTTGTTGGAAAGTGTCTTATGGATTGGTCCAGGGAAAATTTTGAAAAATTATATTTATCCTTGTATTGCGGAATCAAAGTTTTTGTCGCCAGAGAAATACTACGAGGCATGACTTCAGATAACGGCATCATGGCTATATATGTTTATCAAATTCTACTTGAACCATATCCTATGCATGTTGACCTCTTCTCATGTATTTTCGTAAAAATTTAAATTGGAAATATTTTATGAATTTGTCCAAGATAAGCTCAAGAACCTGTATTATTTGGCATGGCAGATGTGCACTGCAGCCATCCGTCACATTATGGAACAAGAAAGTTATTTGCAGCCAGATGCACACTGGCATGTTAGTAACTTCACGTGACATGATCACAGAAATATATGGTTCTCGAGTCTTACCTAGACTACGTCCTATGCATCTTGTTTGGCCTCATACCGTTCTTAGAAATAATACGACAAACCTTCCTGCTTTGCTTGACCCTGCCATTGTTTGAAGTTGGTATATAGGTTTGTTGACCCAGCCTTAGGTTCCTATTACCTTCTACTTATTAAATGAATAAAATATACAAATCTTCTAGTTATATTATAGAATATAAGTAAGCTAGATTATTGGTGTGATTGTGATGTTCGGTATCTAGAAACGGGTAAGTTTCTTGGAGATGGATCCTAGTAAGATTATGAGTCGAGTATGAGTGCCTGGATATCGGATGCATAGAGCCAATTAAGAGAAATTGCTAAGAGTGAACTGACGGGTATCATTGAATAAGTTGATAATACTATACCTACGATAGAATGGTACGACTAGCCGTATTAGAATTTTTCTGTAGTAATACTTTTGTCCATTTTTTCTTCCTGACTAATTTTTTTTATTTTTTCGAGGAGCATCTTAGAGTTGTATTGGGAGTATTGAGGAAGGAGAGACCGTATGCCAAGCTTAGTAAGTACGAATTCTGCCTTGATAGAGTTCCTTTTTTGGGACACATTATCTCGAAAGAAGGACTTTTAGTTGATCCGAAAAAGATAGCTATTGTAGAGTCTTGGCCGACACCGACATCTGTTGCAGAAGTTAGAGTTTTTTCAGACTTGCTGGGTATTACCAGAGGTTCGTAGAAAAGTTCTACAAATTGCAGAACCGATGACAAGATTGACACATAAGGATCAGGAGTTCTAGTGGACAGAAGACTGTCAGAAGGTTTTTGAGGAATTGAAGAAAATGTTAACCTCGGCACCTATTTTGACACTTCCTTCTAGATCGAAAGGATTCGTTGTATATAGTGATGCGTCAGGTAGTGGACTTGGATGTGTATTGATGCAACACCAAAAGGTCATAGCCTATATGTTTTGAATGGAGAGTTGAGGCAAGAGTTGATGAATGAAGCGCACAGCTCCATTTATTCTATTCATCCTGGAAGTACTAAGATGTACCGAGACCTGAAGCATTACTATTGGTGGCATTGTCACGAGCCGCACACGATATAGGGGCATGAGTGCATAACAGCGCCCAGCCTACGCTGCAGAGTCGGCGGTAGAACGCTGTCTAGGTCTACTATAAATGCATTGAATATAATAACCTATCAATATATCCTATCTCCAATTAGAGGACAAATATGAAATAGCATACTCAATCATAAATCTATGATGAAGATATAAAGGCATGATAAATGATTCTGACAAAAGAGAATATCCAGAGTGTAAAGTATCAAACACATATCCAGAGTCTGAGTCAAATATAGTTATACAAATCCAAAATAATAAACAGGAAAACTGATAAAGCTGGAGACGGAGTCCAGTCAAAACCTAGTCTAACTGAGTCACCACTAAACCTCCTCAGCTGGAGCTAAACCCTGCTGGGCTAGGATCTCATGGTCTATACCCACTACGTCATGTGGACCACAGTAGGTGGTGCACTCGTCCTCGCCATCGTCTGAAAAAATATCCAGTCAGGATTGGAGCGAAGCATATTTCCAATAACAGTTCCAGTAAATGATATGGACTATGTAACAGTAAATAGAGAGACAAGAAATAATAAAGTGTACATAAAAGTAGCATGGCATGGTAAAGCTGTAAACAAAAGCAAGAACAGTAAAAACAAGTTGTATCATCTACAAAAGTCCAGAATCATACTATCTATGTGAGTGAATATTAGCTTTGACATGTGGCCGACTTGGGAACTTGCACAAGATTTTATGGCCTGGTTAATCATACGTGAGGTGTATGATTAACACTCACAAGGAACTAGACTTACACAAGGAGGGTATTGACCACACATTTAGACTAGTATTCTCCGCCCTCGACTGGTACAGTAGATCCAACCATTACACGTTATGACACAGAATTCTAGGAGAATGTAGCAAGTCCTCTCGAAAATCGATGTCCATATATTGCACAAGAACTACAACATGGCTTGCACAAGATACACTAAGATAAACAAGGAATAACATCTCACGACAGGATCCAAAAATACCAATCTGTGTAACCAGTATGTCGAGAATCAAGGATATCTACACTAAATACACGAAACATAGAAAATACCATAAACCGAAAATTATCAGAGAATGTACTCGCCTAAGATCAAATGTGAAATATCAGCGACGTCCGATACGACGCCTCGAAGACCTAAAAATAGAATATTGTATCAATATCATATTTTGAATTAGAAACAAGTCATACTAGTCCAATTCTAGGTCAAATAGTCAATTCTAGGTCAAATGGTCAAACCAAGTCAACACAAAGTCTAACTAGTCAAATTTGACCAACATTAGCTATAAACTAGTCAATACTAGTCAAATCTAACTAACCCAGCTATCTAATATTAATATCCAAAATATATGATACTAGGATACCCTTGGTGTCCGTATACACTATCTACTAATATGTATATATATACTAGTATCCCTACTCTTTTTCCTTACCATAGTCACTATAGGTTAAACCCCCTATTCCTACTTACCTAAACATCCTAACACACCAAAATGGCACCATGGGTGTGTGTTCACACATGTCAAACCTCCTATCACAAACACACACACACACACACACACACACACACACACACACACACACAGTTTATTTAATACAAACCCTCAGTCTACTTGTGCACTTGTGCACAGGCTTGGACCTGTACAAACTCCCTGCCCTGCCTCTAGTGTGCAGGTAATTCATGGTCACTGTGTACAGGCAGCACGTACCCTAGCCTACACTCTTGAAACCTAGTGCTCAAGGTTCCACACCCATACTTGTAACCACACATGGAGGTATCCCATGCCTATGGTCGAGCCCCCATGACCTGTCCATGTCCCTTAACTGATACTTCACATCTGTCTAAGGACTGATAGCAAGATCAGTCCATGATTGATCATAAGGATTAGTCCACTGATCACAATACACATTAAAGTTTTTCTTCCACATAAATTCTAGTTAACAAGCCAAGCCTCCCTCTCTCTAAGTTCAGTCAAAAAACTTAATATTATCTCTAATTCAGTTCAGTTTAAACTGGACTGGACCCCCCCCTCTGTTCAGTCCAATGACTGAACACAAGCCCTCTTCAGTCCCCTATGACTGATATGGCTCCCCTCTTATAGTTCAGACCAAGAACTAAAGCAACACCCTCCTCCTTTACTATTCTGATACCCAAAGCTCTTCAATATTCAGTCCAAAGACTGATGCTCACCAAACTTTCCTCATATTACCCCTTTTTACGGATACAAATACATAGGCACATAGGATACTCAAATCCCCTCTCTTACCTGTACAACCTTCAACTGAAAATAAACTCCCTTCAGTCCAGACTTTACCTAGTTGTCACGACCCGCTCTCGAATAATCGGATACGAGTCAGACACGTCCAGCCTTCGTCGATGGACACGATGAAGTAAGTTGTATAATACTAAGGAAAAATCTAAGTCACAATGTAAAGTAAAACACCACAGCATCTATAAACGTCCCAGAAATTACCACAATCTACCAAGTCATTTGAGTACAAAGTTATCCGGAGACAAATTCGGTAAAATAAAATATACAATGATGAAATCCAAAATACAATGTCCAGAAATGTTACGCCCCAGTCCTAAAATCCATAAGGACTAGAACACGTGGCATGCCAGCAGACACATTCCATAGGTAAATACAATTTAATGGACCAATGGAAGGTATCTTAAGCTGTAAAATAATCTCATAGCAGGCACATATCTATACTTATCCACAGAACAAGAATCACAGAATAAGAAAGCATATCGTGCTGAAATAAAGGAATATAAAACTGTCAAAGAGAAGTATAAAATCACATGGAAACTCCATAGGTACAAGTCTCAGTCAAATAAATGATCACAACAATGTCTCAGATAAAAGTATAAAAATCTCCACTATTGTGAGACTCGTCTCACAGTATCAGTATTTATATACGGATACGTATTTTGTACTGTATTTCGTATTTTTTGGTTTTCGTAACGCTTTAAATTTTTCCAACTTATAGATTTTCTCCTTGGTCGGCATACCGCCCGTATACCGGTGTATACCGACGGCATACCGTCCGGATAGATTTTCCACATTTTAGATATTTTTAATTTTAGATATTTTTATAAATAGTGTTTTCGATATTTTCGTGAATAGTTTTGGATATTTTGATGAATAGTGTTTAGATATTTTCATGAATAGTATAGATGCATCCTATTACCGATTGGATCATGATCCAACGATCAAGATTAATTTTCCCTTCTATATATACACTTTCACTTTCTCTCTCCTCTCTTTTCATTCTCTTCACTCTCTCTTCATTTCTTTTTCTCTTCTCTCTCCCTTGGACCTTGCCAAGAGCTTGGCCTTGAGGCTATGGGTGTGGTGTCTAACTCTCCTAGGAGGAGGAGTAGAAGAATCGGCTTGGAGCTTAACCTAGGCAAGTACATCTTGCCAAATTCTTGAACAATAGTATTTTATTATCATTTTTGTTTTTCTTGGTATTAAATGCTTAGAATTTTCCTAAACTCATTTTGTTAAATATGTTTTTCTTATGATTCTCGTATATATGCATGTTTCCAAATTTTGATTAAGCAAGGTTTTGATTTTCTGTTAAAACCCAATATTGACTTAGTAGAAAACTTGGTATCAAGAGTGATACTAGTGTTACCATCATGGATCTTGGTCACATATACATATATGAGGTCCTTACCTATCTTGTATACATGGATTTTGAGTTTGGTGGCAATCGGAACCCGTTTCGGTATCCCGAGAACCTCTGTTTGGAGTATTTTGAGGTATTGATCTATCAAATCTTTGAATTTGTGAAATCTAATAGTTCCATGTTATATTATAGGAAATTCAATTTTATATAATTTTGACTTTTGAAAATCCGAATTTTGATTTAAAATAAAGTTTTTATGGCCGAAATAAGTTTTTGGCAAAAATCTGGATTTTGTTGTTATTTAGAAGATCGGAATTCCGATGGTATACCGTAGTATACCAAAGGTATGTCGATTTTTGTACCAGAAACTTTCTGTCTTTAGGCCAAAATACCGCCGGTATGCCGTTTTAGGCTGTTTTTGTCTGTTTTGGTCCGTTTCTGCCCGTTTTTGTCCGTTTTTGAAATTTTCTTCGTCTATAATAATTTTTTAACATGATTAGATGATCTTGCATAGTTAGAGAATGATTGTAAACCCTACATACACTTGACACTAGCACATGTTTAATCTTTTTTCTATGAAATGTACTTAGCTTTAATTATTATTTTCTACATGCCATGATATGTCTTTTTGATAGATTCTTTCTTACAAGCTATGATAATTGTTGCCATGCCTTCTTTGCTTACTAGATAGTGGCCCGTCGTGGCGCACTCATGATACACGTCCTTCTTTACTTACTAGATAGTGGCCCGTCGTGGCACACTCACGATACATGTCTTTCTTTACTTACATGATAGTGGCATGTCATTGCGTACTCCCTGATTTTTCTATAGCGGCTCGTCGTAGCGCACTCCTAGCTTCCAGTTTATTACATTTTCTTGTTGTGGTTTGTTATAGTGCACATTCTTGCTTTTGTCCAGTTTTACATGTCTTATGTCTAGGATGGATTCTGCGGAATGCTACACCCAGAATCCAACAAGAAAATGTTAAAGACTAAACAACTAGCTTGATTACTTAGATCATTGAGGATTTCCCAGTTACCTGTTGCCCATTTGGTCTTGGTCTTATATATATTTATGGGATTTGGAGCTATCTGTCATGATGAGCACACTTCCAGCGCACCGTCGAGTGTTGTACCGGGTACATTTGTCTCCTGGGCGATGTATCCATTATTATATATCTTAGGGTACATTTGTCTTCCGGGCGATGTACCCACTATTATAGGATATATGTGTCTCTCGGGCGATGTATCCACTATATACTATTGCATCCTTGGCTTGGATCATTCAGGCAGCAGCAGGCAGGTAACTGGACTTGGATTTCTCAAACTTGCATTTGTTAGTAATTAGGATTATGATAACCCTAGTTAGCTAATGTATAAAGTCGTACTCATTGCTTGGCCATGTTGGTTGTATAAAGTCCAGTCTAGTCTAGTTTGTCTAGGCAGTGTCTGGATTTGTTTATTTCAGTACATCATTGTTATGCTTTACTTTTGTCGATAAATGATTAGAGACTAAGTTCTCTTCAGGAGAAGGGTTACAACCCCGGTCCTTGTTTGATTTACGGGTTGTAACTTGGGTTTCGGAATAGTTCCTAAGTCATCTTATTATTTGTCGTTCTATATAGTTACCTAACATGCTTACATATCTCAGTTACCTAACATGCTCACATGTTCCAGTTACCCTACATGCTCACACGTTCCAGTTATCTTACATGTTCCATTTATCTTACATGTTCATATGTTCAGTTTAATTCACATGTCCACAGTTTACATTATGTCACATGTCCTTTACTTTATGCTACATGTTGCTTTACTTATTGTCTTTCCTATTCTCGAGATAAGTGCATTGGTAGCCCACGAGTCTCGATTTGCATTTGTTTATTTTTGTCTCTATCCGTTGCTATGTTAGTTATTGTTGGTTTTAGTTCATAGTTTGGCTTCCTTTATGGTACTTGCTATTGGGGGTCTGACCCCACTGGTTTTGTTTGGCCAGATCTGATAGAGGAGCCCGGAGGATCTTCCATACCATCTACTCGACGGTGACTACCCGGAGCACCAGAGTACCATAGTGGGTTTCCTATATCATTCTTCCACTAGTTATGTATATTATTCTTTTGTGGCATTTAGCCACCGAGCACTTGTTTAGCTCGTGTTTGGACTTGACATTTAGCCTACGGGCCAGAACATGATTTGTATTATTCTAGATTATAGCTAGAGCTTATCATGTATGACTATTACTCTTGCTAGTCTTTACTCTGTATTACTAGCTTCATGATCATTGATATATGATAGTTTGGAACGCTTTACTATTTTATATTCCAGTTGATCTTACTTCTTGTATATTGTTTACTGCCTGTGATTGAGATACCTAGGATTGCTTGACCTAGAATCGACTGTTGGCTTGTAGTAGTATCCCTCATGTCTATACAGCTTATACGTTATTTTGGAGTACTGGAGTACTTTGGTATACGTAGCTGGCCTGGTCCGTCCCTACTTGCCAGTATTCTGGTTCTGGGGCGTGACATAGGTTTTAGTGGTGGCCCATACAGGTCTGATTTATCAGATATATGGGGGTTACTGATGTTTAGATATCTCAGTCACAATTCTCCTTTATTGATATCCTTCGTGTTATTCTATATCTTTGATCCTTTGACCTGATATCTGCCTTGATCGTTGATCTTTCATGTTCCCTTGATTTGATCCTTGTGTCCTTCAACTTTCAGGGGCACTGTTCTTATTCCTTTCGATCAGCTTATTCGGGTTTTACGGATGGTAGGTCAGCAATCTTCTGTTAGGCAAGTTATGGAGGATCAGTCTCAGCATTCAGGGGCAGAGTTCAGAGTTGACCCGAGGACAGATGTGTCAGTTCAACCTGATCAGCCAGGAGTGTCAGTCGTGCCAGAACAGCCAGAGAATGTTGTTCATGAGCTGGTAGGTGTTCTCAGGGGCTTCATGGAGTCACAACAACAACGAGATCTCGTTCTCCAGCAGAGTATCCAGATGTTGATGGACCGTAGTAGACAAGGAATACCAGAGGTATTTGAAGCCGATGACTTGCAGCCAGAAGGTGGAGCCAGGCAGTACCAGTCATCAAATCAGTCAGCATATCGAGCCTGGCCTACTGTAGAGGCAGTACGAGAGCACGAGCATATAGCTAGGAGGACCACATCCAGAACTGAGGGTCGTAAGAGGTACCATGCACCCAAGTCAGGCTTTTCATCCCGACATCCCTTACCAGTACCACCATACAATTATCCACACAAGTACCAGGAGTTACCAGTCGTATGTTCCTTCTGTAGAAGGGGGGACACACTCATATTACTTGTCGAAGGGCCAACTTTCTATGTTTGCCATACGGATCACCAGACCACATAATAGTGGTTTATCCCAGGAGGAGTTCAGCTGGATCTTCATCCTTCCAGTCTGTAGTTCCACAGTTCGGGGCACCAGCACCAGTTCAGCAGAAAAGAGCTCAGAGGCCTTTACCGATACAGTCCCATACATTCCAGCAGGAGAGGCCTCATCAGTATATGCAGGCCCAGGCTCATAGACAGAGAGACCAGCAGCAGTATCAGGCACAACAAGAAGCATGTACCTATTATGGCAAGATAGGGTATCTCAGATCAGTTTGTTGGACGGCCAGTAGCTGATGCTTCCGCTGTGGTGCAGAGGACCATTCAGTTAGCACTTGCCCCTATCCGATATCTCGAGGACAACCAGCTACACCAGATGTACCACCTCAGTCCTTTCACTCACCTCAAACATTACCTCCAGCAGTGGATGAGCAGTTAGGGCCAATACTAGATGTTCAGCCATTGGCACAGTATCCTCTGCCATCGCGAGCTCAGAGGGTCAGGCAGCACAGAGCGCGGTTGTATGCACAGTCTCAAGGGCAGCACTAGTATCAGCATGAGGGTAGTACCTCGGGAGCCTTAGGTACCATCTTCATGGTCTTCTTTCAGTTATGTCCTTTTGATTTATCCTTCAGTAGCAGGCCAGGTAGTGACAGTATATCTTAGGTTCTTGTCGATGATCTTGTATTTTACCCATATCAGGAGTACAACGGTCGTCTTGACTTATTCGGTGAGTGAATGAGAGTTTCTCGTCTCACTCATCAGTCTTCGTATCTTAAGATACATGATATTTATCACATGTCTCGACTACGAAGATACGTCCTGGGTAGAGTCATGTCTTGGACTAAGTCATTGGTACCGACTTACTTTGAGACTTGACTCTATCTTTTTTGGAAGTCAGCGTAGGCCAGCGAGGCGAGTCCCTACTCAACTGACTCAGGAGACATATTTATTTGTATTCCCCCATCCCTTCTTGATTGTGGTTGTGTTATTGCTTACGCATTTACTTATATTACTGTTGTCTTTATCTTACCAAACATGCCATGCTTTGTTTTGATTGACATAATTTTTCAGCTCTTTGGTTTGGTTTTCATGCTTGACTAGATTTAGGAAATTTCGAAGACGGAATTTTTTTAATTTGTGGAGAGTTGTGAGACTCGTCTCACAGTATCAGTATTTATATACGGATACGTATTTTGTACTGTATTTCATATTTTTTTGGTTTTCGTAACGCTTTAAATTTTTCCAACTTATAGATTTTTTCCTTGGCCGGCATACCGCCAGTATACCGGTGTATACTGACGACATACCGTCCGGATAGATTTTTCATATTTTAGATATTTTCAATTTTAGATATTTTTATGAATAGTATTTCCGATATTTTCGTGAATAGTGTTTTGGATATTTTAATGAATAGTGTTTAGATATTTTCATGAATAGTGTAGATGCACCATATTACCCATTGGATATTTGGTTTTGTTTAGACGGCCACGATTGACTTAGATTTTGACGTGGATCACGGTCCAACGGTCAAGATTAATTTTCCCTTCTATATATACACTTTCACTTTCTCTCTCCTCTCTCTTCACTCTCTCTTCATTTCTTCTTCTCTTCTCTCTCCCTTGGAGCTTGCCAAGAGCTTGGCCTTGAGACCTTGGGTGTGGTGTCTAACCCCCTAGGAGGAGGAGTAGAAGATTAGGCTTGGAGCTTAACCTAGGCAAGTACATCTTGCCAAATTCTTGAACAATAGTATTTTATTATCATTTTTTTTCTTGGTATTAAATGCTCAGAATTTTCGTAAACTCATTTTGTTAAATATATTTTTCTTATGATTCTCGTATATATGCATGTTTCCAAAATTTGTTTAAGCAAGGTTTTGATTTTCTGTTAAAATCCAATATTGACTTAGTAGAAAACTTGGTATCAAGAGTGATACTAGTATTACCATTATGGATCTTGGTCACATATACATATATGAGGTCCTTACCTAGCTTGTATACATGGATTTTGAGTTTGGTGGCAATCGGAACCCGTTTCGGTATCCCGAGAACCTCTGTTTAGAGTAATTTTAGGTATTGATCTATTAAATCTTTGAATTTGTGAAATCTAATAGTTCCATGTTGTAGGAAATTCAATTCTATGCAATTTTGACTTTTGAAAATCCGAATTTCGATTTAAAATGAAGTTTTTATAGCCGAAACAAATTTTGGCAAAAATCTGGATTTTGTTGCTATTTGGAAGATCGAAATTCCGACGGTATACCGTAGTATACCGAATGTATGCCGATTTTTGCACCAGAAAATTTGTTTCTTTAGGCCGGAATACTGCCGTATACCG
Organism: Iris pallida; assembly: GCA_029216955.1. Taxonomy (NCBI): domain Eukaryota; kingdom Viridiplantae; phylum Streptophyta; class Magnoliopsida; order Asparagales; family Iridaceae; genus Iris; species Iris pallida. The sequence continues at coordinate 6,399,511 of JANAVB010036820.1, read as the reverse complement.
TCGGTATGCCGTTTTATGCTGTTTTTGTCTGTTTTGGTCCGTTTCTGCCCGTTTCTGTCCGTTTTTGATATTTTCTTCGACTATAATGATTTCTTAACATGATTAGATGATCTTGCATAGTTAGAGAATGATTGTACATCCTATATACACTTGACACTAGCACATGTTCAATCATTTTTCTATGAAATGTACTTAGCTTTAATTATTGTTTCTCACATGCCATGATATGTCTTTTTGATAGATTCTTTTTTACAAGCTATGATAATTATTGTCATGCCTTCTTTGTCTACTAGATAGTGACCCGTCGTGGTGCACTCTTGTACATGTCTTTCTTTGCTTACATGATAGTGGCCTGTCTTGGCGCACTCTTGATTCCAGTACATGTCTTGCTCCTTGACAGTGGCTCGTCGTAGCGCACTCCTGGCTTCTTGTCTATTATACTTTTCTTGTTGTGGCTTGTTATGGTGCACAATCTTGCTTGTCTTGTCCAGTCTTGCATGTCTCATGTCTAGGATGGATTCTGCGGAATACCACACCCAGAATCCAACAAGAAAATGTTAAGGACTAAACAACTAGCTTGATTACTTAGATCATTGAGAATTTTCCAGTAACCTGTTGCCCCTTTGGTCTTGGCGTTATATATATATATACATTGGGATTTGGAGCTATCTGTCATGATGAGCACCCTTCCAGCTCACCGTCGAGTGGGACACCTCTTTAGGACACATGTATCTTACTACAGTGTGTCTGCTATATCTCCTTAGGACACATGTATCTTACTGCAGTGTGTCTGCTATACTTCTTTTCTTTTTGGCTCGGACCATTCAGGTAGTAGCAGGCAGGAGCTGGACTTGGAATTCTCAAACTTGTATTTGTTAGTAATTAGGATTGTGACAACCCTAGTTAGCTAAAGTATCAAGCCGTAATCATTGCTTGGCCGTGATTGATGGATGGAGTCCATTCTTGTCTAGTCTAGTCTTGCTCCAGTTTATCTTATTGCAGTACTTAACTTTTCTGCCATTCCTTACATGCTATTCTTCCTACTACATGCTCGGCTTCACGATATGCTCACATGTTCCAGTTCTTACATGCTCACATGCTCCAGTTACTTAACATGCTCACATGTTCCAGTTCTTACATGCTCACATGCTCCAGTTACCTAACATGCTCACATGTTCCGGCTACTTAACATGCTCACATGTCTAGTTTATCTTTCATGTTCACATGCTTCCTTTTTCTCACATGTACACAGTTTACATTACGTCATATGTCCTTTACTTTATGCTACATGTTGCTTTACTTATTGTCCTTCTATTCTCGGGATAAGTGCATTGGTAGTGCACGAGTCTCGATTAGTACTTACTCATCTCTCTCTCTATCCATTGCTATGATTTGCATGCTGGTTTTAGTTCATAGTTTGGCTTCCTTTGTGGCGCACTCATGATACACGTCCTTCTTTGCTTACTAGATAGTGGCCCGTCTTGGCGCACTCATGATACATGTCCTTCTTTGCTTACATGATAGTGGCCTGTCATGGCGCACTCCCTTATTTCTCTATAGTGGATCGTCCTAGCGCACTCCTAGCTTCACTACCAAAATACAGTCAATTAGCAACGGATTGTTAGCGACGAAAAATTTTCGTCGGCGTTAGCGACGGATTTGCGGCAAGTAGCCGACGGAGTACCGACGACATGCCGATACATTTTGTATTTCATTTTAAGGGGGATAAAAGGTCGCTCATCCGTCGCTAGATCATCGGAGATATAGCGACGGATACACAACCGTCGCTATGCAGTCGATTATTTGGCGAGAATTGTTGGCAGAAATGGCGGGATAATTCTTCGATTACGTAGCGACGGATATCCCGTCGCCAAGTATCAAAAAGAGCAACGGACTAACGACGGATACAATCCGTCGCTAGTCCGTCGCTAAATAAAGGGCCCAGACTTAAATTGAAACGATGGGGGAAACTTTTCATTCCGATGGTATACCGTAGTATACCGAAGGTATGTTGATTTTTGTACCAGAAACTTTCGGTCTTTAGGCCGGAATACCGTCGGTATGCCATTTTAGGCTGTTTTTGTCTGTTTTGGTCCGTTTATGTCCGTTTTTGTCCTTTTTGATATTTTATTCGTCTATAATGATTTCTTAACATGATTAGATGATCTTGCATAGTTAGAGAATGATTGTACACCCTATATACACTTGACACTAGCACATGTTTAATCTTTTTTCTATGAAATGTACTTAGCTTTAATTATTATTTTCCACATGCCATGATATGTCTTTTTGATAGATTCTTTCTTACAAGCTATGATAATTGTTGCCATGCCTTCTTTGCTTACTAGATAGTGGCCCGTCGTGGTGCACTCATGATACATGTCCTTCTTTGCTTACTAGATAGTGGCCCGTCGTGGCGCACTCACGATATATGTCCTTCTTTACTTACATGATAGTGGCATGTCATTGTGTACTCCCTGATTTCTCTATAGTGGCTCGTCGTAGCGCACTCCTAGCTTCCAGTTTATTATATTTTCTTATTGTGGCTTGCTATAGTACACATTTTTGCTTTTGTCCAGTTTTGCATGACTCATGTCTAGGATGGATTCTGCGGAATGCCACACCCAGAATCCAACAAGAAAATGTTAAGGACTAAACAACTAGCTTGATTACTTAGATCATTGAGGATTTCCCAGTTACCTGTTGCCCCATTGGTCTTGGTCTTATATATATTCATGGGATTTGGAGCTATCTGTCATGATGAGAACACTTCCAGCGCACCGTCGAGTGTTGTACCGGGTACATTTGTCTCCTGAGCGATGTACCCATTATTATATGTCTTAGGGTACATTTGTCTTTCGGGCGATGTACCCACTATTATAGGATACATTTGTCTCTTGGGTGATGTATCCACTATATACCATTGCATCCTTGGCTTGGATCATTCAGGCAGCAACAGGCAGGTAACTGGACTTGGATTTCTCAATCTTGCATTTGTTAGTAATTAGGATTGTGATAACCCTAGTTAGCAAATGTATAAAGCCGTACTCATTGCTTGGCCATGTTGGTTGTATAAACTCCAGTCTAGTCTAGTTTGTCTAGGAGTGCCTGGATTTGTTTATTTCAGTACATCATTGTTATGCTTTACGTTTGTCGATAAATGATTAGCGACTAAGTTCTGTTCAGGAGAAGGGTTACAATCCCGGTCCTTGTTTGGTTTACGGGTTGTAACTTGGGTTTCAGAATAGTTCCTAAGTCATCTTATTATTTGTCGTTCTATATAGTTACCTAACATGCTTACATATCTCAGTTACCTAACATGCTCACATGTTCAAGTTACCCTACATGCTCACACGTTCCAGTTATCTTACATGTTCCAGTTATCTTACATGTTCACATGTTCAGTTTAATTCACATGTCCACAGTTTACATTATGTCACATGTCCTTTACTTTATGCTACATGTTGCTTATTGTCTTTCCTATTCTCGAGATAAGTGCATTGGTAGCGCACAAGTCTCGATTTGCATTTGCTTATTTTTGTCTCTATTCGTTGCTATGTTAGTTATTGTTGGTTTTAGTTCATAGTTTGGCTTCCTTTGTGGTACTTGCTATTGGGGGTCTGACCCCACTGGTTTTGTTTAGCCAGATCTGATAGAGGAGCCCGGAGGATCTTCCATAACATCTACTCGACGGTGACTACCCGGAGCACCAGAGTACCATAGTGGGTTTCCTATATAATTCTTCCACTAGTTATGTACATTATTCTTTTATGGCATTTAGCCACCGAGCAGTTGTTTAGCTCGTATTTGGACTTGACATTTAGCCTACGGGCCAGAACATGATTTACGTTATTCTAGACTATAGCTAGAGCTTATCATGTATGACTATTACTCTTGCTAGTCTTCACTCTATATTACTAGCTTCATGATCATTGATATATGATAGTTTGGGACGCTTTACTATTTTATATTCAAGTTGATCTTACTTCTTGTACATTGTTTACTGCCTGTGATTGAGATACCTAGGATTGCTTGAACTAGGATCAACTATTGGCTTATAGTAGTAACCCCCATGTCTATACAGCTTATACGTTATTTCGGAGTACTGGAGTACTTTGGTATAGTAGCTGGCCTGGTCCGTCCTTACTTGCCAGTATTCTGGTTCTGGGACGTGACAAATACAAGTTTTTAGCTCTGACATAAAATAAAGTAAAATAAAGATAGATGACCACGAAGAACTAGTCTAGATCAACCTCGTCGTCCACGTCTGGTGCAACAGAAAAATAGACTCCCGGCCCGTACTTCTCAGGAAAGACCTCGTCAGCTAAATCTGGAGAATAACCAGGTCCTCATGGGACATAGTGTCACGCCCCGATTCATAGAGTCATTTAATCACATAATTATCTCTTGGAATCGATCATCCTCGCTTGGGCATGATGCCGTACAAGTCTGGTATTGCACTTGTACAAGGCAAAGATGGTGCATAATCGATAATCTTCAAATAGAAACACATCGTAGCGGCAGAAGCAGACAAATTGAATTTAATGAGGACAATCTTTCTGATTGAATAGAAATATATCTCTTCTTTATGGCAACGAAGATAAAAAGGATAACTTGAAGTCACACAAAGATATATAGAACTTTATTCTCTTTATTGATAATTGAAGAAGAGTACAAGACTTGTATTGAAGTACAATGCTTACAACAAATCTCACTTTACATCGAAAGCCAACTAAACAATGCTATACAGCTTACATTTGATACTTGGATACATTGGATTACAACTCGATATACCAACTTGGCTTACAACTCACTGGTACAACTGATTACAATGTTCCATATATTATACCCTTTATAAACAGAAGACATCATCTTGAAAAAGGCGAGCTTCTGTATGCCCAACAAATCTTCGATGCCACGGGACCAATCAAGCCAATCCTCGTGTGTAGAACATCCCAAGCACGAACACCTGCCCACAAAAACGTGGGTCAGCACATCATCTATGTACTGGCGAGCAGAATCCAACCCACTCGCATAAACCAACACATATATATTGAGTATATTACATTTAAGTGATTTCTTACCAATAGCCACTCTCTCGTACCTGCATCAAATACAGGTTAGCAGATATACTTACTCTGCCTGCACAAAACATTCATTAGCATGCATCCTGACTACATGGTCACTGGTGTTTAACCATACGGACGTTGCCATATAGGTCTTCATTGGTAATGTGATGACTCCAGAGAAGGTAGCTATCCCCAAAGGATGCCTCGCAAAACCCATGCCCCTACTGGCACGCCAATGTTTCCTCCTAGGCCGGATCGGTCGTCCTAACGTCCCGGGGTACTGTCCGAGAAAACATATCCCCATCACTTATGCATAAGTTGTCCTATGACCATGCGAATGCGTGTCCGACTCAATCGTGAACATAAAATACATGGTGAAATATTGAAGTAAAGACAACAGCGCATCATCATTCAAGTCATGTTCAATAACTTATTCATTCCCAACATTACCATCATTTTATTTGGTGATCTCAACGATCCCAAGTCTCATCAATTCTCATTCATTGCTTCATTGCAACATTTCCCATTATGTTCCTTCTAAGGAGGAACAACAGCATTCATTCATTTCGAAGGGACCTGTAGCATTTCATTCATTTCATAGGAACAATAGCATATTCAATTCTTTTCTCATGTATCATTCACGCAGCATCTCATTATTCAAGTGATTCATTCATTTCATCAATCTTAAGCATCAGGGACATTATCGATTCAATCTCAGGCATCATGTTACATTAGCAGCTCGAGTGTGATTCGTTCAGCAATTCAAAGTTCATGTATTATTCATTCAATGATTTCCAGCATAGGCATCTCTATCGATTTAGCAACTAAAGCATCGCATCACAATTATTCAACATTCAAGGTAAGAGACATTAGGTTCATATGCATAGCATCACGTTATTCCATTTATTAAGCATGCAGGAATAAGGAGGAAGGAGGACAGTTCCACTTGCCTGCATAAAAGGGTCTTCTTATTCTGGTTGCACGTATTTCCCCTAAGCGTAGCTCCACCAGCGAGCCACGTTCCAACACTTAATTCGTCTAGCCAACTCAGAGAGACTGCATCAGTCTCAACTCTCTTGATCTCCAACACAAGTCACGGTCCAACATTCTGATCCCATCCAACAAGCCAACCAAATGCCTCGCACGGAGCGGAGCATTACACATAGCAAGGTACATAATATACAAGCTAAAGTACAGTAAGTAAACAAAGTATCGGGGTATTTAAACCAAACTAACATGACGCTTTGAGAACAACGTTCGCAAGCGCAGGCATCTCCAAAGTAAATGACATCCGGGTCAGGCGTACATATAGTCGTAGCTCCGTAACGGAATCTCAACAGTAACTAAAAGAGAAACATGGATCATAGAAAATAGGTAATCTCTCCGAATAAATGTATATACATATATAAGAGTGTATGTGCACAGCATGGCCCGCGCAAGTAGTAGTCATCCTCAACTCTCAGGAAACAATAAGTTACAACCACAACTTACCGTTCTGACCTCTATCTAGACGGCAATCCTACGACACATCTAAAAAAAGATAAAATGGCACAAACACCCTTAACCTACAGGTATCAGGAATCAGGTATCTCAGGTAATCTGGCTCAAGTATCGGGTTAATATATGTGTCAATCATGTGTCGTATCCTACAGGACTTTTATGGAAATAAATCCATAAATCTCAGGCAGGCTCTATATATCAATACTAGATAACTCATTAGTTGAATGACACCCAGATGTAATCTGGAAGTCCGTATCGATATAATTCCTAAGATCAAGTACAAGAGATAAAATAGAAATAAATAAATAACAGAATGAAACAAGAACTGTACGATAGCAAGGTGCACTTGCCTGATTTCGTGCTGTGAATATGAAACGTCGCTCCCGTGTCTACGCCTCCGGAACCCGACGCTCCTAGATAATTAATTAACTAGATTAAGTCACTACTCACGAAACTTACGATATGACTTAATTAGTCAAAGTAATGTGTTAAAATTATATTCAATCTTTCTTGGAACCATTTAGATCCATACAATCACACACAGGTTCCACGAGACATCGAAACACAGTTTTAGGGTTTCCAACTCTTAATTAGTCGGTTATGCCCCTACTTCAATAACATACTTAAATTATATAAAAATCATAGAAATAATATTTAAACTAATTTTCTACAGATTTATCTCTGAAATTTCAGAATTAATATTTCTAAAGACATTTATGACTAGTTGATTACTAAGTCAGCTAGTTTACCCGAAACTCGCCCGGAACATAGTTAATGACTCAAAATTGCTAAAATAACCAAAAATATATTTTAAATAGAAATAAAATATCTTATTTCATAGAATAATATCAGAGGTACAAGGGTTGAGTTATACTACAAGTTTGGAACATACTAGGTCAGCAGGTTACCCGAAAATAGCTAGTTTTGACCTATATTTTTCTCGACCAGATTAGAGTTGATAAAATCGTGAAAAAATACTTAAAAATTATATTTTCTATATATTAACACACATAAATTTTAGTTTCGAAAATAACCATCAATAGCTTATATTTCCTTCACAACGGGGTTGGAATCGACCCTACCGAAACATGAATATTACAACCATAATTCATGAAACTTTTATAGGTGAAAATACATAACAAAAGGTACCAAAATACTATTTTTACAGATTTAATAACAGAATTAAAGCATGGGTTTGAGATGAAAAAAGTAGGATTTCTTACCAAAAGTCCTTGCTAGTTGGGTTGTGGAGGCTTCTCCTTGCTAAAGCTTCTACCTTTCTTGCTATCCTTGATTGCTACTCCCTTCTTGGTGAGTTTGAAGGGGTTAGAAATGGCTATAGATGGTTGGATGGGGAAGATGGAGTTTCTAGGGTTTGTTTCGGGGGTTGGATGAATGTATAGTGAAGGAGAAGAGTTTTTGTGGAGGATGGAGAGATGTGTAATGGACGGGATGATGTTATGAGGGCTATGGGGTTTGGTGCTGTCGAAATTTGAGGGAGGAAGAGAGTATGGTCGGCTATGGAGGGGGGAAAGAAGGAGAAATTAAGTTAGGGTTAGGGTACAAGTTGATATATATATATATGGAAGCGGATCAAAAGCCCCCCTTAGAAAACCCCCTAAAAATCCGCTCACTCTTAACCGTAATTTAATGTTAATGTTAATGTTAATATTAATGTTAATATTAACATTAAATACTAAAATTAACATTAAACTTAACATTAAAATTAATATTAACATTAATATTAATATTAACATTAAATTACGGATGAGAGTGAGGGGGTTTTCTAAGGGGTATATATATATATATATATATATATATATATATATATATATATATATATATATATATATATATATATATAGGAAGCGGATCAAAAGCCCCCCTTAGAAAGCCCTCCAAAAACCCCCCTCACTCTAATCCGTAATTTAATGTTAATATTAATGTTAATATTAATGTTAATATTAATATTAATGTTAATATTAACATTAAATACTAAAATTAACATTAAACTTAACATTAAAATTAATATTAACATTAATATTAACATTAATATTAACAATAACATTAACATTAATATATAAAAAAAATTTAAAAAAATTAATATTAACATTAAAATTAATATTAACATTAATATTAACATTAACATTAATATTAACATTAATATTACGAATTAGAGTGAGGGGGGTTTTTGGGGGGCTTTCTAAGGGGGGCTTTTGATCCGCTCCCATATTTTTTTTTTCCCATATATATATATATATATATATATATATATATATATATATATATATATATATATATATATATATATATATATATATATATATATATATATATATATATATATATATATATTATATATATATATATATATATATTTTTAATATATATATATATATATATATATATATATATATATATATATATATATATATATATATTATATATATATATATATATATTTTTAATATATATATATATATATATATATATATATATATATATATATATATATATATATATATATATATGGACTTTATGGGTTTCATGTATGTATAGGATTGGGAATCTTTTTTTCTTTTGGGATGTTTGGCCAAGAGGGGGGGAGTGCTTGGCCGACCATTTAATGGTGGGGGTCCACTTGATTGGCTTGGTTGTTTGATGAGTTGGCTAATTGATTTGGTTAGAGATTTAAATAGGTATTTCCTAATATATAACTAATTAGATCTATATATATAAATACAATCCAAATCTGAATAAATATAAAATATGTGTTTATTAATGTATTTTAATGCCCAACATGTCTACATAGGTTTGGGTTTGGTTTGGATGAAGTTTTGGAAGATTTGGTGCAATCGGGTCTCCTAAAAAGTCATAAAGGCTTTATAAACTAATTAATTAGATTAAAATATGACTTGTGCCATAATTTGAATTGTTAACATGCAAGAGACTAAAATATAATCTTGGCATTCCTAGCATGGCTAGTATGCTAGTCAAAGCACCCGACTACACTAGGCATGCCATACTTTCTAGTCAACTTGCACATTCAAACTCAATCATGACTATAGCCCTTCTTTTATAATATAAATAAGATAAAATAAATTAGAAATAAATAAAAATCCAAATTAATATGTTTAATTAAATAGAATATTTTTTAAATTTTGAGAGATTTTACATCCTTCCCTTCTTAAAAGAATTTTGTCCTCGAAATTAAAACAATACCATATGGAAATTGAAACCACTAAGAAAATACAATAAATTACGTACCTTGGTTCTTAAACAAATAGGGAAAATGCTCTCGCATAGAATCCTCACGCTCCCATGTAGACTCGCCCGGTGAACGATGCTTCTAAGCAACTCGATCAAGTCTAATGGTCTTGCCTCGTAATGTCTTATCGCTATAGTCAAGAATCCCTACTGGCTGCTCCTCGTAAGATAAGTCGGTCCCACAGTAATCTCAGAATGATCAAGCACATGACTAGAGTCTACCAAGTACTTTCTCAACTGTGACACATGGATCACGTTATGCACACCCTCTAGTGATGGAGGTAATACAAGACGATAGGCCACTTCTCCTACTCTTTCGAGAATGTCAAAATGACCGATGTACCTTGGGCTTAGTTTCCCCTTGCTGCCAAACCGGATGGTACCTCGAGTCGGCGATATCTGCAAGAATACATGGTTGCCTTCCTTGAACTCTAAAGGCCGACGATGTGTATCCTCCCAATGCTTCTGCCTATCTTGAGCCGTTTGAAGATGCTTCTGAATCTGCTTCACTTTCTCCACGGTCTGTGTCACTAGCTCAGGTCCAATAATCTGATGCTCTCCCACGTCACTCCAACAAACAGGCGATCTGCACTTTCTTCCATACAATGCCTCAAAAGGTGCCATCTGGATGCTTGCTTGGTAGCTATTATTATAAGAAAATTCCACCAAGTGCAAGTGATCCTCCCAAGATCCTCCGAAATCCAGCATACAAGCTCTCAACATATCCTCGAGCGTCTGAACCGTGCGCTCCGACTGTCAATCGGTCTGAGGGTGGTACACAGTACTGAACTTCAATCGAGTTCCCAGACTCTCCTGCATACTCCTCCAAAAATGCGACATAAATCGAGAATCACGATCCGACACAATGCTGACAGGTACACCATGCAACTTCACGATCTGTTTCATGTACATGTCGGCCAATACCTCGGTAAACTGTCCTACTCGGAATTGCAAGAAATGTGCCGACTTGGTCAATCGATCTACAATCACCTAGATCGTGTCTTTCCCGCTAGGGCTCCTCGAAAATCCAGTGACGAAGACCATCATGATATGCTCCCACTTCCACTCAGGAATAGGAAGTGGCTGTAGAAGTCCGGCTGATCTCTGATGCTCGACTTTGACCTGCTGACAAACCAAGCATCTAGCTACAAATCGTGCAATCTTCCTCTTCATTCCGTGCCACCAAAAATGCTGCCTCAAATCTCGGTACATCTTTGTACCCCCGAGATGGATAGAGTAGATAGAACTATGCTCTTCTTCCATCAATTCCTGTCGAAGCTCTCCGTTTGGAACATATAAGCGCTCTCCGTACCTCAATGTTCCATCCTCGTGAATCTGCAACCCTGTCTGCTCTCCTGCCTCGGTCTTCGCAAGGAGTCTTCTGAATCTCGCACCCGTAGGCAATGCTGCCTTAATCCTCTCAACTAGTGAAGACCGAACTTCCAATTGTGCTAGAACACCTTTTGATCCCGGCAATATGACTTCGATCCCAAGCTCCTGAAGATCCTCAAGCAAATGATGTTGTGTCATCAAAAAGTAAGCTGCAGGCTTCCTACTCAAGGCGTCTGCAACTACATTCGCCTTCCCCGGATGATACTGTAGCTTAATGTCGAAGTCCTTCATTAGCTCCAACCAACGTCTTTGTCTTATATTCAACTCTTTCTGAGTAAAGACGTACTTCAAACTCTTGTGGTCGGTGAATATCTCCACTCTCTCTCCATATAGATAGTGCCTCCAGAGCTTTAGTGCAAATATGACTGCAGCTAACTCTAGATCATGAGTCGGATAATTCTTCTCATGAGTCCTCAACTGTCTCGATGCATAAGCAACTACCTTACCATGCTGCATCAGGACACATCCCAATCCACTGCCGGATGTGTCGCTATATACCACAAAGCCTCCTGACCCTGAAGGAAGAGTCAAGACCGGTGCTGTCGTCAAACGCTTCTTCAGCTCATCAAAATCCGTCTGACACTTTGCCGTCCAGATGAACTCCTGCTCCTTATGCGTCAACCGCGTCATGGGCTCCGTAATCCTCGAGAAATTCTCTACGAACCTCCGATAGTATCCGACAAGTCCGAGAAAACTCCTCACCTCAGAAACTGATGTAGGCACTGGCCATGTCGCAACGGCCTCTATCTTCTCCGGATCAACTGAAAGTCATTCACCAGAAATAATATGGCCCAGAAATGAGACCTTGTCTAAGCAAAAGTCATACTTATTGAGCTTGGCATACAGCTTCTCTTCTCCCAATACTCCCAACACAACTCGAAGATGCTCTTCATTCTCCTCATGGTTCTTAGAGTATATCAGTATATCATCAATGAATATCACTACAAATTTGTCTAGATATTGGTGAAATACCTTATTCATCAAATTCATGAATATTGCTGGCACGTTGGTTAGACCAAATGGCATCACCAAAAATTTATAGTGTCCATACCTCGTCCGGAAAGCTGTCTTCTGAATATCTTCCTTCTGTACTCTGATCTGATGGTATCCGGACCTGAGGTCGATCTTGGAAAACACTCGTGCCCCACTAAGTTGATCGAACAGGTCATCAATATGCGATAATGGATATTTATTCTTAATCGTTACCTCGTTCAATTTTCTGTAGTCAATGCATAGGCGCACAGTTCCGTCTTTCTTTGGCACAAATAAGATGGGCGTTCCCCATGGAGAAGCACTAGATCGAATAAAATCTTTGTCCAACAATTCATCTATCTAGGCCTTCAACTCTTCTACTTCTTTTGGTGCCAACCGGTACACATGAGAAGAAATCGGCTCCGCTCCTGGAACCAACTCTATGGTAAATTTAATCTTTCTATCGGATGTCAAACCGGAAAGGTCTTCTGGGAACACATCTTCAAACTCTGATACAACTCTCGGCAGTGCTGGCTCATTCTCTGCTATGTAGGCCTTTAGAGTGTGATGGATACCCTGCTATATCGCCCCTCGAAGAAACTCAAACTCCGGAAGACCTGGGGGTCTAAAAATCACACTATCCCGACGATAATCTATTTAAATATTAGGAAAGCACGATACGGAAACAATGAAATGAGGGTCGCTAAGGGGATACTATGTGTCTATCTATCAAATACAAGCATTGGTTTTTCAGAATAAGCGGAGATGAAAAATAATAAAGAGTTCAAGTGAGATGTGGTCTAATACAAATACGGGGTTCAAAGGCGATTGAATAGTAAAAAAAAGAGTTGTCAAGGTAGTTGCGAATGAGATCCTAGAGGACAAATGTATTTGTTAACTATATCTCAATCCACGTAGAATAATCATAAGAAGAGCGAACCAAGTGCGCTAGGTTGATCTGACCATGATGCACCAGTTCTGATTAGACAATATGTTAGTGGGTGCACCCAATAATATATATGTCATGAACAAGCTTGATAAAAGAAATAAGCTTGTAAAACTAGGCTATAATAGCAGTATCAGTCAAGATAGTCAAAAAATATAAGTACGTGAGAAATAGTTCAAGTTTTCCAAAATCTAAAACTCGCCTAGTGTTTGCGCCAAAACAGTTGTCCTACTGTCTTCTTGTCTTAGACTTTGATCTACAAATAGGTTATGGACCTCTTGATAACCTATTAGCGTCATTCGATAATGGGTTGTAAGACCAAAGGATTGCTAGGTTGTGAGGCATACTACCCAACATACAACAATTCAACTAGTAGTATAAATGGAGCCTACAAGTCATCTTCCTAACTTCTATTGAGAAATAAGATTCACGGTAGAAAAAGGAATCAAGCAAGATGCAGTTCAAGGCAGTCAAACGAGAGTTCAAAAATGGAATCAAGAAAGGAGATCAACTATGTGGACGAGATCCTAATTTAAGCATATTTCTAATTCGCAGGCTCGCTTGGCACAATCAAGTAACCAAGGCGATTTAACGAAGACCTGCATGGGCCACCACAAAAATATGTCACGCCCCAGTGCTAAAATCCATAAGGACTAGAACACGTGGCATGCCAGCAAACACATTCCATAGGTAAATCTAATTTAATGGACCAATGGAAGGTATCTTAAGCTGTAAAATAATCTCATGGCAGACACATATCTATACTCAACCACAGAACAAGAATCACAGAATAAGAAAGCATATCGTGCTGAAATAAAGGAATATAAAACTGTCAAAGAGAAGTATAAAATCACATGAAAACTCCATGGGTACAAGCTAAATCTGGAGAATAACCAGGTCCTCAGGGGACATAGCAAGGCACATAATATACAAGCTAAAGTACAGTAAGTAAACAAAGTATCGGGGTATCTAAACCAAACTAACGTGACGCTTTGAGGACAACGTTCGCAAGCGCAGACATCTCCAAAGTAAATGACATCCGGGTCAGGCGTACATATAGCCGTAGCTCCATAACGGAATCTCAACGGTAACTAAGAGAGAAACATAGATCACAGGAAACAGGTAATCTCTCCGGATAAATGTATATACATATATAAGAGTGCACAACATGGCCCGTGCAAGTAGTAGTCGTCCTCAACTCTCAGGAAACAATAAGTTGCAACCATAACTTATCGTTCTGACCTCTATCTAGACGGCAATCCTATGATACATCTAAAAGAAAGATAAAATGACACAAATACCCTTAACCTACAGGTATCAGGAATCAGGTATCTCAGGTAATCTGGCTCAAGTATCGGGTTAATATATGTGTCAATCACGTATCGTATCCTAAAGGTCTTTTATGGAAATAAATCCATAAATCTCAGGCAGGCTCTATATATCAATATTAGACAACTCATTAGTTGAATGGCACTCAGATGTAATCCGGAAGCCCGTATCAATATAATTCATAAGATCAAGTACAAGAGATAAAATATAAATAAATAAATAACAGAATGAAACAAGAAATGTATGATAGCAAGGTGCACTTGCCTGATTCTGTGTGTGAATATGAAACGCCGCTCCCGCACCCCACGCCTCCAAAACTCGATGCTCCTAGATAATAATTAATAGATTAAGTCACTACTCACGAAACTTACGATACGACTTAATTAGTCAAAGTAATGTGTTAAAATTTATTCAATCTTCATGGACCCATTTAGATCCATAATAATCACACACAGGTTCCACGAGACATCGAAACACAGTTTTAGGGTTTCCAACTCTTAATTAGTCAGTTATGCCCTACTTCAATAACATACTTAAAAATTATATAAAAATCATAAATAATATTTAAACTAATTTTCTACAAATTTATCTCTAAAATTCAGGATTAATATTTCTAAAGATATTTATGACTAGTTGATTACTAAGTCAGCTAGTCTACCCGAAACACGCCCGGAACATAGTAATGACTCATTATACTAAGTTTGGAA